>OY757905.1:134208821-134301321 GCA_963585895.1 Sepioteuthis lessoniana | reverse complement strand
CAGAAGCACTTAGCTGCTATTTCTATATGGGCAGTAACAAAAAACAAAAATATTCTAAATTAGCAATTATCTAAATGAAAGAGCATATGTCTTACCCAACCTTTCTACATGTTAGTTCATAAAAAAATTTTTACTTACCAGGAAATTAGTTTAAGCTTTCAATTTCAAGCTAAAAAGTGGTCTCTTCTAACTGGGACTTTGATAAATTACTTCAATTTACTCTGAATGTTACATAGTTTTTCAGTGAACAAGATGAGAACTCTTTTTTTTTTTTTTTTTTTTTTTTTTTTTTTTTTGGCATATTGACTTTTGTCAGATAATCAACTTAAATGAGAAAATAATACTTCAACCATTGCATTGACAGCTTATTATTACACAACTTGTTGAAAAGAGAAATTGATATAGCAACATGCTGGTCAATTTGTGGAATCCATGATTTATTACTAGATAATTCTTGTAATCATTATCTTGTTCATAAAAAATAAGATTTATGTTGTTCACATGAAAATTTAATTTGCTAATTCAAATATGAAATTGTCAGTGCAAGATAAAATGATGTAGATATTAAGTGTACTCGAAATGTGTATGTATTTTCTTATCAAAGTTGAAAGTATAGTGCTAGTAAAAAAAAATGTGGGAAACACTTCTCATTGTATTTTGTGCAATTAATCTTTTCTTATTGAATGGATAAAATATGATAACAATTCATGAAACAAATGGGCAATGTTTGTCTGCAGGTATATTTAAAATAATTTCAAAATAAAACAAGTTCATTAACATCATTTTGGTTATTTTTCATATATAACTACTTTAAAACTGATTAGACTTTGATTTGCCATTAATTAAAAGTTAATTTCATATCGAAGCTATATAAAAAAAAAAAAAAAAAAAAAATTTTGTGTGTATGTACCCGATTTCAGAAAAAAATTAAGTGCATTAAAAACAAAATCTGATGAGGCTAGTTGACATACTTTGCTTAAAAGGTCATAAAACAATATCCGCTTATTATTCCTATTGTCACACTGAGGAGAGTGAGATTATCATTTTTGTTTCAAAATATCTTCAAATTTTACACTCATATTGAAGCAAAAAGCTGCATTGGTGGTTTTCATCAAGCAGGAAAATTTTATTCAAATATTCAGAAACTTAAGTCTGAGGCTATCCAGATTCCATTGTCTACAGTTCAGAGTACTGGCTACAAATTTCAGGTGACATATTCTATAGCACATTCTTGAAGATGTAAAGTTGATAACCAGTTGAGATGAATCTTTTTAAGACTGTTTTGAAGTATTGTAAAAACAATTAAAGAATTGACACAAGAACTTAAAAATCTTAAACATCCTCTTATTTCAAAAATAAATTCAAGAAGGCTGAAGAAGCTAATTGCAAAAGAAATTAAACTATAAATAAAGTAGCAGGCTGATTGTAATCTTTGTAATTTTATGGCCACCATGATATTTAGTGATTTGACTGTGTTCTTTGGAGTGATGTCATGCTTTGCAAACTGGCGTTCATGCCAAGTCCATAAAAATTGAAGAGCTTGGCTTCAGTAGGCTGAAAAATAAAATGTATGAGGCCATTTCTCCTCACAAATGCTCCAGTGCACACACACACAAAAAAAAATCAGTTTGAGCAATAGTGCTTGTTTTGTAATGTTTTATCCTGGTCAATAGCCAGATTTTAATCCCCATAGAAAACTTAGAGCTTTATTAAGGCCAAACTGGCTTAGAAAAAAAATTGGGAACAGTGACCAGCTGTAGGAAACCATCAAAAATGAATAGAACAACATTGATATGGCACATTATAAGCAATTATCAGGCAGCTTGCCAAAATGTGAAAAAAAAAAAAATAGAATTTTACATTTTGTATGTATAAAAATGTGTATGTAATGCTTGTAGTCAATAACATTTTTTTCTTTCATCTTTTCTGTAACTTTTGTTATTTAAGATATTTATTATTTAATATTTTTTCTTTATTCAGCTGCAGATGCACGAGGACGTCAACATTGGGTTGATAAATTACGAGCAACAGCTGAGTACCACACAGCCAACTTAGCCCAAGTGAGACTTTATTTTGTAGATGAAATAATTGTTTTTTAACAAAGCTGCTAATAAAGTAAAATTTGCTTAACTATTCAAGATTTCTTAAGGCTTCAACATTTTTTAAAGGTTCAAACTTCTCAAATCTGGTGCCGCTTTTAACAATTTATTTGTTTTCTTTTAAACTGATGTTAAATTATATTAGATTTCAGGCTTATAGAATCAAAATGCAGATAGAAATTTTTCCTTCTTGTGACTCAACACAATTTTTCTTTATGGAAAATTATTTTTTTATTTATATAATAAAGATCTGATTTTGCATGTTACTATAATCACAAAGATAGCTTATTTTTGTTGATTAAAATGCTCTAATTTAGAGAATAAAGAAATTCCTAATCTAATTTTTGAATTAAGAGTCTGGGGATTGGTGTTCATTCTCATCATGATCATTATAATTCTTCAAGGGTGATGACTATTCAGTGTTGATTATAGAGTAACTTCCCTTACAATTATAGAATAATTTCCTATATTTTTATTTGCTATTAATTGTAATATAAATTCTATAACTGAGATGTGAATCAACACTGAACTTAATTGCTATTGAAGGTGGTCATCAAGTATGTTAATGCAGTATAAAATAATCCCTTTCATCTATTTGATTTATACAAATGAATTCAAAAAATATCCTAATAGAAGCTTCAAAATGATACTACAAGGAGCCTCTATGGTGTATTGACTAATGTGCTGGACAATGACATCTCTAGTCACACTGTTATGTTCTTTTGTCTAATACCCTTTGGAAAGGTATGAACTCTCTTATCCCTCCAGCTATGGGTTAAATAGTATCACTACTGTCTTTCTAAAGGATAGCTTTAGCATTAAAAAGGTTGATATGTAATTAAACCAAAAAAATAATACTGATAATAAAGTACTCTCAGGCTCAAATAATTTACACCTAACAACCTATAAATATTTGCTGATTAGAATATGGAAAAAGTTTTGAAACTCTCAGACTGATCACTGAAAAAGTATAGTTGAGAAACAGCAATATTTTATCATGTACTTGATTTGTCTCTATAAAATTTGAACAACTAACCATTATATAACCAATACAAATAATGGAGATGTATGTGGTATAACAATTATAGTTTAAAAAAGAAAAAATTGGTAAGCCATGTTCGAATCCTGAACTTTGTGCTAATTCCCTTGGGTAAATAGTAGAGCAGACTGTTCTCTTTAGCCTCAGTACAGTAACTAGTCTAAGAAAAAGTAAACTGATTTCAAACCAGTTGTATTTTGCTTAAAAATTGACCCTATGTCACATCCTGTCTGAGGTAGAGGGGTTGGGTGACTACATACACATAAATGTTTTTTATTTGTTTGAAATATATTCTTTATTATCAAAGGATAAATTTAAGGTATATTATACATTTGTATGCATTTTATTTACATTTTATTAAAACTAAAGCTTGAATATGTCCAACTAATATTTATACATTTTCAAACTAGCACCAAGTATTTGATAATGCTTAGAGAATAAAAAAAGATAATGTTTTAATGAAATAATCTTGATATATAGTTTAACAGGTTTCATAAATATAGTCCTAGTTAAAAACAGAAGGGTAACCCAAAGCCTGGTCCATTTACCAAAACTTTTCTTGTTCCCAATGATACCTGCATTGGGAAAAAAGGTCTAAAGATGTTTGGCTTTGGGTTCCCTTTACCATGCTTTTAGTCTGTTTTAATATATAAACATGACATAAATACACAAAAGTTTTCAGTGTGAAAAAACATTCTTACTAGTTTGAGAGCCTCTTTGTACACACTATTCTATGTTTTGTAAATAGTCGATTTTCATTACTTATGAACATCCAAAATATAGTTTGCCATATGAAAAACATGGATCTGACCTTATCTGTCTCTATTTGATTAAAAAAAAAAATTTGTATTTAATGTCATTTGGCCAGAAATGGCATATTTTGCCATCTTATTAACTCCTGTGATCTTAAATGTATTTGGATTCAATCTCACATCATCTATATTGGAGAGGTCATTTATGTTTAGATAAAAGACTATTTCCCTGGAACTTTCTCTTTAGCCATATTTCTTGAATAGATACATACATAAATATAAATTTGTATAGCTGAATAAATTAGACACTTAATTTCAGACATTAAAGTAAAAAGACAAATATTAAACTTACTATATTTAAAAACATGCAGATTTTTTTTAACAAAATATAAAATTTTGCATTAAATATATAATTTTAAAAATTCTTTTCCAACAATTTGAAATTTCTTCAAAATGCAACCAAGTTCATGTACAAGACAATAGAATGTATAATTGATTGGTGGAAGAATTGGAAACGTGGATCAAGTTTAATTAGGTTTTCATTCATTAAAAAGTTAAATCTTTGCTTAAATGATTCTGAAAGGAATCCAGATTTGACAGGTTTACTTGTGGCTCCAGTGATCAGCTTCTGTTGACTGAATCAGCTGAGTCTTCATAAACATCAAATACATAGTCTGCTGCTGTAGATTATCTCTAGAATATGATTAATCTTTGATTTGGTCAGCTGGATCAATTTATTACATTTATCTGATCTGAATACATAGCTCATTTAGTTGAAATGTTAGTCTTTTTTTTTTTTTTTTTTTTTTTTTAACACCCATTTTTAGTATTTGTGATTTGAGAGCATGCATCAAAATGTATTTTGTCCATAAAGTTTGGTAAAAGATCCAACACCAGAGTGTATGAATATCTAAATTTATCTGACTTGAAACCATTCCTCCTCCCCAACTCTGTATAGGCAAATATCTGCCTTAAATTCAGCATCAATCTTCAGATTATCTTAAGCCGGTCAATAACAACTGTCTGGGTTAATCCTGTCAGATTTTAGTTCTTATTGATATGAGGGAAAAGTATCTATTCCAAAGCACTTGCTGATATAGCCCTAATAACATGTACACAAAATATCGAGACTTGAAGACAGATTATTTTTGTATATATACATACTTGGATGTTTAAAAGCTTATTGAAACTATATTGTATCAGGTGATGGTGTTTTTAGCTTTGTATTTGATATTGGTTTGAAATATAAAGTCAGAATAAGATTCTTGTTTTGTTTTTCTAAATCTGATGTTTATGTCGTCCATTACAGAATGCATCTGCAATACAGACGAGGCATGCCGAACTTGTATCTTCAGCCATCAGCAATGAGCACGTGCCATCAATAAGGAAGTCTTCCGGGGATTTATCAGCTAACAACAGGAGACTTACTAATTCTACAGAATCATTACAAACTATTGTAACAATGAGGTTAGTATACAGTATTGTTTTAGGATGAGAGTTGTTTCACTGTTTATGCAGTTCTGAGATATGAAAGTTGAATTCTAAGGAATATATCTACATATTGCTGAAATTTTTGTTTTTTTCCAGATCACAGTATAAAGTTCCTGTAGCTCAAACAGTTACTGTGGATCCATTCAAAGAAGTTAAGGAGTACTTATTCCAGGCTAGTGAATATTCCAACAACTTAAAAGACAAAATAGGAGTAAGTACTGTTGTTTTTTTTTTTTTTGTTTTTTTTTTAGAGAGTGAGAAGGTATGCTTTATGATGACATAGAAGAAATTAATGATAAAAATTGTAGTTAAGGGGTTAAAAATTTTCTTTCTTTTATTTGAAGTATTAAAATGTACATGATTAAATGGAAAAATCAATGTAAGTGATCAAAGATTCATTTGAATTTGAATATATTTAATGTGGCTGCTGACATTTTTAGTATGGACTGCTATTGAGAGGTTAATGACCCCCATGGAAATCTGATTTCTTTGATAAGATAAATTCTTACTTGCTGTAATTGTGTCAGTACTATTGTATAGTTCTATTTGGATGAAATGCTTGCAGAAAAAGTTAAGATGGGAACTATGCAAGGATGCTACATGGTGTTTTGAACATATCCTGGTACAGCACCCTTCAAAACATCAACTGTACAGCCACTTACCTCCCATCTCAAAAACCATCCTAGTTAAAATATGCTGGGCACTGCTGGAGAAGTAAGAACGGGTGTAAATTGGGTTTTCTTTCTTCCTTCCATTCTTTTAATAACCTGAGAAATTATAACAGACCCATATACATCTGAAGTGAAAGCTTATGAGCAGCAAAACAGTTTATTCAAAACTATTTTTGAAGTGGGCGTTTTTATAAGATTTTACAGCAGATAGTATCTACTTTTTTTTAACATGACTGTACAAGATCTACTTCTGCAAAATTAGCCTCTTAAATAAATGGTTAATTTTGCAGAGAATTAGAAAAATTAAAACATTTTTTTGTTATCAGGTTTCTAAAGGGAATTAAAAAGGATATCCATACAAGAAGAAATGGTGCTTGATAATAAATAACCTATATGGGCCCCAATGTAATGAATTGTAGCTTCTAGTATTTGAATTTTTGAATAGAAAAATTTAAGAAAGGCTACAAAACTACATTTGTTGAAATATGAATATCAAACAATAAACATGAGAATATTAGTTTGAATGATTAATAGAATTATGACGCCTTTAAAAACTTCAGAGAACTGTTTTGATGAACTGTGGAGTGTAGAGTAACCATTCATTGTTAATACCACTAAGTCTACTTTGACTTGGAGTGGTAGTACTTGTCAAGGTTCCATTTATGGATCAAGTAGACCTGTTTAAAAATTATTCATATTTATGTGCAATAAAACATTTTTTTTAAAAACTCTCAAACAACCACACAAAAAATATGAATGTCCAATGAATGCAATTCCCTAAACTCATGGGATAAAATAACCCTAGATGGGTTGGCATGCTGCTTAAATTAATCAAAACACGTGCATTTGTGATTTTGCATTCATCTCAATATTTGCATTGTTCAGGCCAAATAACCAAATTTTAGAAACTTTCAGGTTAGATTTACCTGAACCTTTGGTAAGTACTTGTACTACATCCTAAGAAACTAGAGGAAAATGAATGTTTATTTAACTACCAAATATATGGAGAAAAGTGTTGATAAAACAATGATGGATGTTAAAACACTTATCAGTAGTTAATAATTATACTAAAAAAAATTGTCTTAATTCCCATTTCTAAGTTAACTGCAAAAAAGATAATTCATTGTTAGATAGTGTTAGGAGTTTGAATGAACTCCTTCAAAAAGATCACTCTTAATTGTGATATTGGGCATATCGGCATGCTTTTTTTTTTCTCCCCCCCCCCCCAAAGGTGGAAATGCAATTCAAGTGCTTAAAAATACATAGTTTCTAGATTTACTATAAATAATGTGACATAGTTGGGTAACTCCGTTGAAGTTAGTGATCAAATCAAAGAATAATCAATGATATACATTGCAGGTGATAGCCAACTTCCTCCAAATACTGATATCTAGCACTGAAAACTGTTTGTACCTATATAGTTAATAAATTGATGTATGATGTCCCCTAAATTTCATTAATTAAATGTAATCAGTTTTTTTTTAAATTGCAATGGGTAACAAAAAGTGAATACTTTATGGCTACATAGAATGTATGAAATAGTATAGTAAGCAAAATAAATCTTTACTATATGTAGCATAGGCTGATCTTCATCTATAGACATTGAAGCTGAACAGAAAAGAATCCTCTACTATAAGTTCCTTTCATAGAACCAAATGAATAATTTGAACTAGCTCTGTTCTCAATTAGACTAACTAAAGACAGTAATCATTTAAAAAAAAAAAAAGGTATAATATACCTAAATTTGTTACAGCTTGCTTGGAAAGTTCTTATTCTCGTCATATTCAACAAATATACTTTCAGATTACTATTCATCCTCATTTTTATAGAATCCTCTAAATGAAATAAAATTTCAGTTTCCTGAAAGACTACAAAATGTATCCAGAGAAAATGTTTGCTTTTGGATGGAGTTAAGTTGTCAAAAAGATGACTGAAGTGTACAAAACAGTAAATATATTGAATGAATTTAAAGTATAATTTACTTTCAAAATGTTGTCTTTTTTTTTTTTTTTTTTTGTTATCCAGTGTATTGAATCTGAATTTTGTTAGTTTCTTTATACCTTTTTTTTTTTTTTTTTTTTTTTTTTTTAACTCAAAAATACCTGTATATTGCATAGCTTTTTGTTGTAAAAATGTTTTGCAATCTCCTCAGAAAGTTTGGCCTTTCACTGGAGGAAAATATGCCCAGGGGTTGTTTATACATTTTATGTAGTTATGATGAGAATATAAAGTTATAACTAAGAATTACTGGCAGTCATTTGGTACAAGACAAGTAAATCAAGCTTAATAAAAATGTGTTGGATATAAAGGCTGATAAATTTTTGTAAGGACCACTGAATATTTTACAAAGTAAATAAAACAGCATATTAATTTTAAAAAATAAACAAAATCTATTAGCAAACAGTGTAGATTTTAGTATGAATGGAAACAATTGTTCAAGGTGTTTTTTGCTTTGGGAATAGGCACTGAATCTCAATGTGACTGGAACATTTACTTGGGTCATTGATTTTTCTAATGACAATAAGATACAGTAGTTGATATTTAAAGTTTAAGATATAACATTTCAAGTTTGTTCATGACAAAGTATCAATACATTTGGCAGGTTTTATGATACTTGATTTCTTAAATATTCCAGTGAATTAAAAACAAAAAGATTGGCTTAATATGCAAATCCTTTGTTCTGCTTTCAAGAGTAAATGTACTGGATTAATTGATTTTCTTTATGAACTTGGCATATGTAAATCTGTTATTACTAGTATTAGCTTTTGTCTTTTCAATAATCATAAATAGGTTGAAGGAAGTAAAGCATCATCTTATTTGCATTTCTTAGAACAGTCATATCTGTTTTCAAATATCCTAAGAGATTTTAGTCTATATATTTTTTATTACAAGTGAACTTTAATTAAAATGGCATTACAATGGTTGAATATCTATTACAAAGTTAATTTGACTCCATTTGTAATCTTTTTTAGTTGTTGAATTTAATATCTGAGTATCTGAAAGTTCATGAACACAAAATCATTGCTACTTTTTCTAAACTAAAAAGAAATTTGATGCTATTTATCTTATGTGAATACTATATACCAATGAATATTAAATGTTAACTGAAATCTTATTTTAACTTGAAATGTGTCATCTTGGTTTATTTTCAATTGACAGGAACTTCCTCATTCTGGTCAGTATATCAATGGAATTGATAAGGTAAGTGACACTTTTACCCTTTATTGATTTGCTGTGTGTGTGTGTGTTTGTTGCCATTTTGTTAGAATTCCATAAATGTACACTTGAATGTTCTGATGAAGTATTATCAATGTCATTTTCTATAGATAAATGGCATGTCTTTGAGCTTGAAATATTGTTCATCTGTGTTCTAAAATGATCTTTGTTCCTTATCAAAAAAGTTTTTTCTAGTTATTTGTAAAATGAGACAATAGCTTTTGAGTTAAATCTTTAATAGGATCATATTTACAATCCTATCACAAAATTGACTTTCTAGAATATTTTTTTGGAAAAATATCCATACTAATTGATTATCTAATGATCACAATTGAAAATTACTATGCTGTAACTAAAAGAAAATGAATTTAATTTTAATGCAAACAATTTTAAAACAAATTAAGCTCAAATTTGTTTACACTCAATTTAAGAATTTTTCATCAGTAATATATATATATTACTTTGACTTATGTCACTAATTGGTTCCTTATGTGAGGTACTTTTAATCAAAGCCAATGCAAATAAAGCCATTTTTTTTTTTAGATTTTAAATTGATGTAATTTCAATTTGTTTCTGCTCCATACAATAAAAGTTAAGTAAATTTTAATAAAATAATTGCTTCAAGCTGGCAACATAACTCAAAAATGCATTAATATACTACTGTGTATTTTAACATCCTTAGGAATTTAAGAGTTGCTATTATTAGTTTTATGACTTGCTTTAATAATTAATACAAACTTATTGACAAGACTTGAATTTCTTTCCATATAGGCAACATTATTTTAAGAGTTTATTCATTTTAATTTTTGAAATTATGTTGTAATCTTTGTTGTTGCTACAAACTAACCTTCAACATGGGATAGATATAAAAACAAATGGTCTGTTAGAATGCATGTCATTAAATTCTATTATTAGAATGAATTCCATTATGGAAATTTATTAATAGATTTGACATAATAAATGGCAATACAGAGAATAAACTTTATAAGTTCACAAATGGTTGGTTAATGTCTCAAGTCAGTATCCAGTTTTCAGCATTTAATGACAGTCTTTGAGATAGATCTTTCTGATGGACAAACTTCAAATTAAATAGCTGACATTGGTAAAGTATTTCATAGTAATTAGATTTTATTTTTCCCAGAATGCAACATCAAATTACTATGTATTTCTGACAGGAAGTTATCTCTTACTTTATACCAAGTGATTATCTAACAGTTATATTTTCTGAACTTTCATCAATGTGATAAAAAAAATTTAAGCATGAATAATACTGCAGTATTTTTTTTAGTATAACTACTTAACATTTAAACAACTTCAAATGCATATAACAATGGATTAACTCATTACTTGGTGTGATTAATTATACTATCCCATTTGTCTACATTCCTTAATGTTTTAGACATGGTAGCATCAATTATGATGATGATGATGCAGTAGATGTTAATGAATGGTTTGAGAAATTAGAAGAGAATTGGCCAACTGGAGTATGTCATAAGCTTCAAGAAGATGGGTTCCATATTAACTTAAAGAAATTCTCACCTCTGTATCTCAATACTTTCTCTTTTTGATCAACATAGAAAAGAAATTGGGATACGGTACTTTCAAGGAAGTAAAATAATTGTTCAATGTTTATCCAGATATGATTTTAATATTTAAGTCTGATCAATTTAGCTTTAATTATTTTTAAAAAATTATTTTTTGTCTCTATTTAACAAATTGCCTGATTTATTAGAATAGCATATTGGAATAATATAATCATACAGTTGTCCCTCAATATGCATGAGAGGAGAGGATGGGTGCCTGAACTAACTTCCCTCCTCAGAAGACTAAAATGTATTAATAGTTAAGTCCCTTATATAAAATGGCATATATATATATATATATATATATATATATATATATATATATATATATATATATCCTATGCATACCATTTTGTAAATATTAATCATATTAAATATCAATCATCTCTGTATTATATTAATATCCTTTTTGTACTACAAAAAATAACTAATGTATTTATTTACCCAACCCCTCTGCCATAAGCAGGATATGACACAAGCTCAATCTTGGGCAAAGTACAGCTGGTTTGAACTAGACTGGCTGCCTTCCCTACTATTTACTCATAAATAAGAGAAGAATAGATGAATTCATACCTTTCTCAAATGCAGTCGTGTTCAGGATTTGAACTTAAGTTGGTGATTCCATTTCTTACAACAGTAACCATTTCTTTTATTTGTATGGCAAGTGTTTGCTGTAATTGGAGATATTCACATATTTAGAATTGTGAAGGTTTATTTTGTAATGATTTAACAAACTGTTAATCTTAAGAATTATTCTTCAAAATAGATTTGATCTTTTGGTTAGGCTTCTTACTCATCATGTCTTCTAAAAATCATAATACTCTTTATTAATATTTGATGATAGTTATCTATCCAAGTAGTAAATAAGACTGGATTATATTCCTATTAAATCATCACAAGAGCCAACATCTTAGGTAAATTTTGAATAAGTGGCTAGTCTTGTGATGATATTAATCTCTTATTATAGATCTGAACAATAATAAAGCCAAGAGTTAGAGCAGTGTTCATTCATTACTGGACATAGACAGGCCATGTGCTATGTGGCATAATCAATTCTGCTGTTGTTTTTAAAGCCATATATTTTAAACCTGGCAACAGCTGTTAATGACAGATATCTGATCAACCTATAGAGGAGGAAGAGCTGAAGGAGAAGGTTGGTAGGGAAGGAACAGTTCAGATGTTATGCTGGAGAAATTGTTGTTCATTTAACCATATTAACTGTGGTTATCAGTCTAGCTAAAACCCCTGGACTTTATTTTTGTGGGGTTGACTTGTAAGATTGGCTTTTATTTTTTTCCTTTTTCTTTTCTTTCATGTTGTACTGGTTTGGATTGATTAATCTGTTGATATCAAAATGCTGGCGTGTGTGTAGAATGAAAATCTGTTAAAACTTGTAAGCATTAACTTTGTTTTATATTATAACTTAAAATGTCTTCTCTTACAGGACCTACTTCTTCTTAAAGCCACGTCTACTTCAACTGTATATTGTCTTCAAGATTGCCTTAATATTCTTCAGATGCGGCAGGTGAATACCACTATTTTTCTATCTTTATTAATACTTTGGTTATTTTATATTCATTTTTCAGAATAATTTGATATAAGTTTGTCATTAAATGTATAAAACTTTAACAAAATTCTTTTTTTTTTTTTTCCTGGGGTCCTTTTCTGTATACATTGAATTGAAGTGTGTCCATGTCAATGTTTTGACAACATTCAGACTAAAGTTGGTATTTCTATTATTTGTAGAATTTGTTAATTTTGAATACTATGTTAAGATTACGAAAAATACGCAAATGGATATAAGAATTTTGATTATGTGACTTAAAATTAGAAATACATGAATACTAACTTAAAGGACAAAAAAATTAAACTTAAATGGTGTTGGATTTTTACTGGTTTGCCTCATATATAAATTGATTAACTTATGTATAAATTTATTTATTGAAATAATCAAGCTGTAATAAGATTTTTAAGACATTTTTACTATGTCTGTTAAGGTATTAAAAGAATCAAATATGTAAAGACAAACTTTTAAGTTTGTTCTCTAATTTCCCAATTAGCTCTTTCTCTTATATATATATATATATATATATATATATATATACACACACACACAATCAATTGCCAATAAATTAAACCTCTTATACAGAAATATATGAACAAATTATAGAGTTAACTTAATTCAGCTTATCCATAATATAAATGTTTCACCAATTTGGCCTTGTTCATTATAAGCCAGATTTGTATTGTCATTTTGAAACAAAAAGAAAATAGTTTTTACTATTTGAAAGTTTAGTGATGTTTATTACTTTATGAATCTATTGACATTTGATTGAATATTTTCTGAAAGTTCTAGATGTACTTAATATAGATCTAAGAATATACTTATCTCTTATTGGATCCATACAATGGGATTATATAGAAAATTTTATTGTAATGGACACAGTTATTTTTTTGTTGAATAATAACTTACTCTCTGATTTTGTTTCTTAATCAACAGGGTATCAACACTTTGAATTCATATTTACAAAACTTTTAGTTAAAAGATGCAGGGTCTTTTTTTCCTGTTAATTTGTCAAGTATTTAAATTAACTTGAACTGTTCATTTAAAACTTGACATCCCCCTCCACCAAAAAAAAACATTTCAGCCCTTTTGAAATTTTAATTTTTTTACCTTCTTTGATAATTTTTACTAATATACCATCATCCTAAGATTGCCAACTTTTTAGTTAAAAGATGCAGGGTATTTTTACTAGTGGATTTTTCTTTAACCCATTTCAATCACTGATATCTATTTTCTTTCTAATTTGTACATATTAGTCCAATGATTGCATAGGTGAAAAACTGTCACCAAGCACCATTGACTGTTTATGCTATCCTAACAAAGATATATATGCTCTCTCACTGATATTGAGCACTCTTTATCTATAGATATAGCAAAAGTGTGTGTCTGTGTGCAATAATACAACAGTATCTGTTAACAATTCCATATTAATAAATGAGATTGATTTTTAATAGCTGTTTTAATCATTTCTAACTATTAGAAATCTTTGTATGATTTTTTTTAACACCTGCTTGAGTATAATAAATATTCAAGTAACTTGTTTGATAGCTCTCCTTTTTTCTTTGTCTTAAGGTGGATTGAAACTGAGTTATGGGTTTCTGTCCTAAAAGTAAGCAAATGTAAAATTGCTTACATAAAAGTTGTCTGTAAATAATCTGTATGGATTTTTAAAGAAATCAATTTTGAATTATTAAAATGCGTAGGAATTAAATCTAGTTTTGTAATTCATGTAGAATTTCTGTAAAATGATTAAAATTGATATTGACAAGGCTTTCTAAATTTTTTGCATAGGTGACTTTTCTTTTTTTTTTTTTTTTTTTATGTGATATTAAATGTTAGTCAAGAAATAATTCAATGAAAAATGAAGTTAATCGTTATGGATCAGTTCTTATCAGCAACATACAGTTTGGAAAGGTCTGCTCTAGAAAAATGTGTAGAACACTTTATAGAAATCCTCAAAAATTAATTTTCATTTTTTTTTTTTTTTTTTTTTTTTTTTTTTTATCATTGAACAACAATTAATACTAGTTAAGTCAGTCATACTTCATTTTCAAAGAGATAAATACATTTTTTTATGTTAGTTAATAGCTTCTGTTCATAGTTTGTATTTAGAAAAAAAGGTCCTGAATGATTTTATGAATGGAAAAAATCTTTTTATTCTGTCTGGAAATTAGGTTTGTTTTGTTTTGTTTTTTTCATATTATATAATCTTTACAGGAAAAAAATAACTTATTTTTTTCTGAAAGATATGCAATCAAAATGTAATGTCTGTCTAAAAATAATTGCTTGTCTATTGTTGTCAATTATTTTAGCTCATTATTGAATCTTCATATATAAAGTTATTTACTTTTAACTTTCTCTTTAAAGTATGACTGAATGCATGTTTTCAAGATATTTTTTTTCTTCAAATGATTAAAGTATTGCCAAACTAATTGTTTTTTATTGGGTATTGATATTTAGATCAATATCAGTGTGCCTAATAATAAGTAGGTACCATCTGACACATCAATGATGCATAGTAAATTAATATTTTATTGATATATCAATAAAGTAAGACAAAATATTAATAAAATCAGTATATGGTTTAATTCAGAAATTCAATTTTGATCTCTCTTCCCACTCCATTTTAATTTTAGTTTTTGCTGTTCTTTTTCTGTAAATCTGTAGCTTGTGCTTTTAGTTGTAATTTGTAAACTTGCTTAACCCTTTTGTGATTAATAAGGCTGGCTTTTTCTCATATCCCCTGTTTGAAATCCTCAAGTCTGAACTTGTCTACAAATTCTTCTAACTTTTATGTATATTGGGTGGTCAGTTGATTAATTTTAATATATTGAAAACATTTTTAAAGCAAAAGTAATTAAAAAAAAAAATACTGAGCAGTTCAGCAGAAAATGTGATCAGCTGTTAAGGTAGTATACCTTTTTGAAAGTTGCAAAACCAAAAAAGGATCCAAAGCCTCTGTAACATTTAAATCATAAGATAATCTACTATTTGACAGTTTTCTATATTGTAAAAATAACCTTAAACACATCATCTAATAAAAATTAATGTCCTGTCAACCATTTTGTACATGAATAAACTTTGCTTTCTGTTTTGCAGTATACTTATAAATTAATTTATTTATAGAACATATATATAATATAAAACACACATAGAGAGCACAGTTTTTGTAAACTGTAGAAAATTGAAGAGCAGAGTTCAAATTCTGGCTTAGAATGTATATTACCTTTTGAAAAGGCTTAAATCCATCTTTTCTTCCTTCAGATACAGGTAAAACAGTACAAACTTGGGCTCTGGCCTTGGTGGGCAACTTTGAATTTAAAACCAAGAGCTGTAGTTCCTAACTCTACTAATACTAATCCCAAGCCTGGAAAAGGAAAGAGTTGGGGTGATCATAGAATGAAGATAACATTGACCATCAAAGAAAAAAAATGCTCTGAAACTCATGACACAGAAAAATGAGTCTGTCCAAGTGAACAAAAGTCATGGCACTGATTCTGACCTAAAGATGTGATATGTGTAGTTTCATTGTTTAAAATTAATTAAAAATTATAATCTACATTGCAAAAAGATTTAAGATTGTGTTAGTCTTAGCAGTTTTCCCAAGTAAAGATTAAACCAAGAATTTTTATATTAACTTTATTCTTGTGGGATGTAAAAGTCAAATAATGTTAATCTGTTGCCTAATTAATATCTATATCAGAAAAAAATTGATATCTTGTTTTTCAAAGATAATGTTTCTAAAGATGTAAATAGCCTTGATATGTCTTAAATAAGGGAAATTTGAACTTTGCCTGTTATATTCTCTTCATCTCCCAAATTTGGAGGTGCCCGTGGTGTAATGGTTATCGTCACAGGGTATGGACACGACAATACGAGTTCAATTCCTGGACAAGACTGATTGCATTTCACATAGCACTAATACCCTTAGGAAAGGTATGAATCCAATTATTCTCCCTCCAGCTATGGGTAAATAGCAGGGCAGACTAGGTTCTTCAGCCTTGGTGAGGCAACTAGTCTAGGAGAAGGAAAACTCTGAATTCAAACCTGCTAAACTCTGCTTAAAAAATTGACCTTGTGTCATATCCTGCCCGAGCGGAGGGGTTGGGTAAATAGGATCTCCCAAATTAAAACATCAAGTCTCACAGTCAAAATCTGGCTTTGAGTTCTCTGGATATTTCACTCTTAATGTTTTCTTACATCTTTCATCAAAGAATTTTTTTTAAAAAAAAAGACATATTGTAATTTAAAATAACTGACCATTGTAATAAGCATAAGGGTTAAAGAATTTTTCAGCTTTACTTTTTTACACTTTGTTGTTAAACTAATTCAATGTATTGAAATTCTTTTAGTTTTGAACGTAAAAAAATTACAAAAACTGAGTGCTCCCTAAATCTAAAAATGCATATTTGTTCTTACAAAAACTAAACTTGCATTATACATCCCCCCTCCACTGCTTCTGATCCATGTGTCCATTTGTAGCAATCGTGATAATATACTTGTAACTGCCATGTTTTCTTCATGTAGGTTCTCTCACATGGAAAATATGTGGAACCAGGACTGTTCATGCTGGTATGCATATCTATCTGCTTAGTTTTTTTAAAAACTTTTTTTACCTACCAAAAGAAAAAAAAATCAACCTTGGACTTGTTTGTGTGTATCACCATTTTCCCTACCCTCACCACCACTAAAGAAAAGTCAACAGATAATTTTTTTATCTCCTTTGCTTAAAATATTCACTGTTTTTATTATTTGAGTACCAATTTATGCATCTTTGTTTATTTAGTAGGCAAAAAATACATTTTGTATAAATTATGCATGGAATGTTTTTTTTTATCGGGTAACACTGATTTATTTTTTTGTTATCAGTGGAATTTCAATATTTAGCCTGAAGTTTAAAAAAAAAAAGTCTTGAATTTAGAATATTTTTATTTATCTCATAAATGTGAATGTTAGTTTTAAAAACCTAAATATTCTTTGAATTTTTGTTCATTTATCTAAATATTTCGTTTTTAAAAATCTATAAGATAATAAATCAGACAAACTTATTTTTCCATTTATCTTATAAATTAAAAACTTTTTTTTATATATCATGGACACTTCTTTTGCTTTAGTGTGACATTTGAAGTCATATAAACTGACAACAAATTTATCCATTTCACTTGTTGCAGCAATGAACACAGGCACAAGACTGAATTCTACTTGTCAAGCCTTATATGTTAATAAATGTTGTTGAGAGGTTAAAAATTTTAGCCCCCAGATGGCCATTACTTGTACTACAAATATAAAAATGTGACTTTTTTTTCATGTTTGTGACCAGGAAAAAAATTCTCTACTGGCTAGGAAATTTTCATCTACATGTGTTTATATATTTGTTTATTAGTAAAAGAAAATAGATATTTGATTTAGCTAAGCTGACAGATAAAATGAGTGTCCAATTTAGCATTATACTTACATTGTAAACTGAACCCCCTTTGCTTGACAAGCTTAATTTTTGGAATTTTCAAATGTTAATAAACTAAAAATATACTTCAGGGTCGCATTTATTTGAACAGATTTAGTGGTTATACCTTTAATCATCCTTGTATTCTCAAATGATAGATGGACAAAAGACTTTTGATGAATTATTGTAAAACAAGATTTGAAATATGTCTAGAAGTATAGACTAAAGTTTCTTCTGTTTCTTTATAATTTAAGAAACAATGTGACCATAATCTTAGATCTATTGTAAAGAATTAAGTTAACTTTTTTTTTTTTTTTTCATTCAAAGGTGGGGGAAGCTTGGTTCAGATCCATTATATTTGTACCTTAGAAAACTGACTTTTTTTTTTCTCTCTTCCAAATTTTGCTGTTAACATATACAAAACTAAATTTTTTAACTTCTGTATATCAAAGTAGAACACAACAAGTCCAATTAAATCTACTTATGGAACTCTTTTATAATAGGATTTTATTTCATTTGGTACCCTGAATGCCTGTACTGCTTTTAAGGGCTGTTATTATAATTTCATATTCTTGCTATTTTGAATATGGTAAATATTATTGCTTCTGGGTTTCACGTGGTTTTATGTTGCAAAGACATGTTTATTTCATAACTTTATTTTCTTGATCAAATTTTATAATACTAGATCTTCAGTGATAGCAATATGGTTATTAACGGTCAGAAATTAATGTTAGTTAAATCATGATAAATATCATTAAGACTATTATTCATTTATTCAGTTCTTTTGTTATTAACTCTGATGATGAATTTTCTAAATTCTAAGAGAAATTTCTTTGCTTTTTCCAAGTAAAATCTTATGTAAAAAAGAAAAAAAAATTTTTTTTTTTTTTTCCATATTTGAAAAGCAATCTGACAATTTAAGTCTTCTTAACTTACTGCTTTGCTTAATACATGTTCTTAATTACTTAGTGAGGATCTGAATGATTGAGGATTGAGTAGATGATATTTTTGAGGTGTGGGTAGAGAATTGTTATTGGCACAAAAATGGTTTTGGTGAGCAAAGATCAAATTCCAGCTGATGCTGTTTACATTCACTTAGTATTAATTTTCTTGAGAAAAACACAAATCCATCTCTTTTTTTTTTTTTTTTTTTTTTTTTTTTTTTTTTTTTTTTTGCTTTTTTCCTGTAGTTGTTGGTAAAATAGTTGGGAAGACTGGACTCTGACTTTGGCAAGCAATCACTTAAGAGAAAGAACAAATCCAAATTCAAAATAATGGGCCAATGCCTGTCCAAAGCCCAAAAGAGGGGAAGGTTTGGTGATGGGGTAGGGTAGAGATAACATGACCATAGAAGTAAGACCAAAGGGTCCAGATCCTGAGAGAGATGGTGATATTTTCTACTTATCTATTTTTAATAACATTTTTTTCTCTTTGAATATTTTAAAAAGCTCCAACTTAAGAGGTTTGTTTGTTTGTTTGGGTTTTTTAATTTTTTGTGCTAAAACAATTCATGTTGACATTAATCATTATCAGGAATTTTATGGCTTGTGAAGTTTGACTACCTTTTTAAAAAAAGGAAAAATAAAAGTTGCCAGAAATGTATTGGAACACATTTTAAAATTCAAGTCTTAGTTTTAAAATTTAACCTTTGATTTTTTTTTTTTTACCCCAGTTGCAGTATTGTCTTGCTGCCTGTGCTGTTTGATTATTGTGCTACTAGTGTTGCTTATTCTTGTTTTTGTGATAATTCTGTTAAATGGTTTATTCAGACTGTACACTCATATTTTATATTCAGTGTTGTCTTGGCACCTGTCCAACTATCATAATTGATAAACTATAATCACATTGAAAGTTATTTATAATGTAGATAAACACCTCCATGTTTACAGTATCATCTGATAAGGAAAATGCTGGTCATAATAAACTTGTAGCAAAAAAGATGAGTGTAACAACTGAGTAACCAAATGTCTTTATACTCAAAACCTTTTCCTCCTTTTAATGGTCCTCTCGTGCTGTTCCTGGTACTGCATTTTGATTGGTTGTTTTTTTTATGCTGCTGCTGCTGCTTTTATGATCACTTGGTCTGTTTATATCAAAATTTGTTTTACATATCTGACTTTCCCCAATGTAAACCAATTTAGTCAACAATCAGTATAGTTTCTCTTATTTCAGGAAAATAGATTCTTACATTGTGTTGATTCCTATATATATATTGAACTATAAGACTATCAATCCATTATTTTGGTCATTAAAAAGAAACCTCCACCAAGGTTCTCTTTTTAGTAGAAAATATATAATTATCTTCTGCTAATGGGAGTTTTGTATGTAAAACAAATGATGTAAATTAAGATAATTAGATATCAGGACCTGTACTTTTATTTTATTACTAGACAACCCATGATGTCATTGGATTGCCATTATAACAATGGTTCATGATGATATTGATGTTTCTATTTAGGAAGGAGTGAAGGATCCTAATTGGCACTTTGTAGTACATCTCCATTATGTCAAGAACTTGAATGACCAAAAAAATGACAAAATTATCAGTCAGTTACAAATCAGATTGGAAATTGCATGATTCTCTAAGTATGAACATTTTAAATATAATGCTCTTATGAAAAATATTTCTGCTGGATTGTGGTTACATATGTAGAAGGTGTGTAATTGTTATAGGAAATGAAATTAGTGACTTGAATTCAAATCCTAGACAAAACAGTTTGGATTTCATATCATGCTAATACCCTTTGAAGGTATGAATCCATTTGTTCTCTTCTTCACAGCTATGGGTAAATTGTAGGGCAGACTGAGTTCTTTAGACTTGATAAAGTCATCAGTCTAGTAGAAGGAAAATGCTGAATTCAAACTGTTTAAAAATTGACCTTGTGTCCCACTCAGCTTGTGGTGGGAGGGTTGGGTAAATACATACAAATTTTTTTTTTTTTCTCGTCATACGTGTGAAAGCACATGCGATACCCTAGCCTCATCAGCTGCCAGCCAGGGTGATAACACAGTTTCGGTAGCTCAAAAAGCTATAATATATAGATAAAGCCAATCATTGAATTTTTTTTTTCTTAATATAAAGTCACTTATTCAAAGCTAAGTCAAAAGGATTCATACCTCCTGCTATGAAAGAAACTAAAAGAAATTTGCATTCATTGTAGTTTTATGTGGCTGTGCTATTTTGCTTCATAAGGCACACTGAAGAAACATTACCTTCCTGACATTTTAAAATTTGGCAGCCATTTAATCTAACATTTATTATAAATATCAAAGAATTTTTTTATTTACATAATCATAGTATTATATATTCTCTTTTAATGATACTAGATTGTTAACTTTTTCTTTGGGGCAGAAACTGCTTTTAATAATGGATATTGCTTTTTTTTGGGGGGGGGGGTAATAAACTCTGAGGGATATCGTCTGCTTTGGCCTTATTTAGCTCTGCGGTAGAGCATTAGACTGAATACAAGAAAGTCTATTTTGTTTTAAAAATTACATACCTAAAACTTATTACCAAGAAGGAAAATTAGTTTGAAAGAAGCTACTGCTTTACAATTGCTATAGATAAAGAAATATAGAGATTTATCTGGAAAACAAATGATTGCCATGAAAAGGAAGGAAAATGGCTGTTAAATACAATGGTGGTAGAAAGGTGAGCTGGTTGGGAAGAGGCTTCAGGTTCTGACAGATTAATGTGAAGGAAATACAGTGATTTTTTTTATTTTTTTTTTTTTTTAATGAAAACAAAATAAGCTCTTCTCATGAGCAATAGGAATCCTACTTGTAAAATCAATAACACTTTTCCTTGTCTAAATTTACATCCGCTTATGATAGAAACAGTCTTAACTGCCACTCTAGATACTGTAAATTTTACACAGACAAAGATGTGACAAATTCAGAAATAGCTACAAAGAACAGGTTTCATTTCACATTGGTAGATCAATAAGTTTGTAGCCTAATTATTATAAAAAATATATCTTTTATACAAAAATACTTATTTTTTTCGAATAAACTTTTTCAATGCTCTATATGCCGTAGTGAATATTAAACATTGTACAGTAAAAAAAAAAAAGATTAAACAGAATTCAGCTAATAACTGTAACTGGTTACAAACTTATTGATCTACTGTTTTGAATTGGGCAAGAAGTAATATAACTTTATCTACTGGGAAAACTGAATTTGGTGAAGGGAGTTCTAGTTTATAACTTACACCTTTGATAAATATATGTATCTACATTGCTAGATATTTTGGAAGTCTTGTTGCTGGCATGCCAAAATCGTTAATTGAAAAGAGCCTTGATTAGTTAGCATTTAGTAAACCTCTCTCCCATAACTCTTATTGCTTATGCAGTAATAACCATTAAGTTTTATACTCGTCAACCTTAATAGAAACCACAATCACATGATCCTTCAACCAGTCAATATTTCCCAAAAGTATATTTATGCATGTAACACTTTTCACCCAGCACTCAGATACTACACTTTTATCCCAGGTGCAAATCCATGTATAAATAACCCAATCATTTTTATGGGTAATCAGATAAGGAACCAAATCTGCATGAGATTTCTGATTCATAATTTTCTCTTGTAGCGTTTTAGTATTAACACAGACTATTATTTGCCTAAGATGGAGCATAGGACCAGTGCATTTTTTAAATGCCTTATAAAAAGACTTTTCTCGGATACCTGAATTACCTGTTTTTATCATTTTAGAATGCCTTGAGTCGTAGTGCACCAAATGCTTCATCCTCATCATCATCAACTTGGTATGACCAACAGCATCCACAGCCACAACCATCGTAAGTATCCATATATAATTGGTGATGTGTGGTTATTATCAATGGTGAA
Source organism: Sepioteuthis lessoniana (assembly GCA_963585895.1). NCBI lineage: Eukaryota > Metazoa > Mollusca > Cephalopoda > Myopsida > Loliginidae > Sepioteuthis > Sepioteuthis lessoniana. Next base: position 134,278,615 of record OY757905.1, on the reverse strand, counting down.
TATTTTTTGATTTGCAGGGCAAAGTAAAATTACACAGTATAAATAACCAGAGCTTCTATATAAATAAGAACTTTTTTATTTTTTTTTTTTTTTTATTTTATGACAGTTTCTCACTTATGATCCTCAAACATTAAGATTATAAAAGAAAAAGATCTTTTTATTCTTTTATACTTTTACCATCTATCATTTGTATGAAACTTATTATTTTCAATAACATTTGTTTGTATTTTTAACAAAATCAGACTTTACATGTATATGAGTATAGGTATTTTTATTAGTTGCTATTAGTTCTTGATATTGGCACAAGGCCACTGTGGGACAAGATGATCTTGTATTAGTCCTCTAAGTAGACAGAACTGGATTGCCTTGAAAATCACTATTCAAAATTCTGGCTTTTTACCTGAGCTCAAATACCAACCCCTGGTACTAATGTAACTGCTTCATCTATGGGGGATGCTTTTTTAAGGAATCTGTACTTGTCTCACCCTAAGCTAATTATTTGATCTTGGATCCATCTAATTAGTAATTGTAATTTCTTCTATCCCTTTCTTTTTCTCTTTATCCACTGTTCATCTGACAACTTACTATAAGTGTATTGTAAATCATGATTGAGCTGAAGTATATTGATACACAGCATCAGCTGACAGCAAATATACATATCATTTGTTTTATTCTCTTCTGTTTTTATAATGAGTTTTTAACATGTTCTGACATGCCCAACACCTGGTTAAATCATTTGTGTGTGTGGATAAATATATATGTATAAAGAATGGTGTAGATACCGTCAACTGTGCTTGGTGACTATCAGTTTCTCACCTATGCAATCATTGAATAGTTGCAAAGTGCCATTGTCTCTGTGTCTCCATTATTCTAATTTAGGTATACATGCTGTATCACTGATATTTTTGTCATTACTACATTGAGTTCTTCTTGAGTAAACTGTCCAAGTTTGATGTCTAGTAGGCTATTGATAATTTTTGTGATAAGTTTATTAGTGACTTTATGGGATTTTCCAAGCAAGATTCTTGAAATGTTCTTGTATTCATTCTTCTTGGCTGGCTGCTTTTAGTTTTGATCTCAAGGTGCTCTTCCTTTTGCTCACTTCATTTACTGTCTGCTATGGTATTTGTGATTGTCTATCTTCTACTGAGTTATTTTATTGATCTGAACTTGAATGTATTCTTTTTCTTTTTGGTATGTATTAGTTCTTTGTGCTTAAGTTTCTGTGCGTTGGCATTTGTTGGGTTTCTTTTATTACCTAAGGATGCTATTTTCATGTTATCTTGTTTTTTCTTAACTGCTAGTGTCTCCCTTTGAACTGATTGGCTCTTGGTTTACTCAAGAACTCAACATATTGAAAAAAATTAAAAGCAGAAAAGTTGCAGGCCTCGACAAAATACCCCTGGAAGTATGGAAGACAAGGAAATTTGATGACTTGGTAATTTGATTTTAGCAATGGCATATATAAAGAAAATACAATAGAGAGATGGACAAAAGGCTGCATCCTCCCCTTCCTTAAGAAAGATGACCTCAGAATCACCAAAACTACAGAGGCATAGCTCTTACATCTATAGTGGCTGAAGTTCATAATGCTCTGCTTCTCAGCCATATTGAACCTGTAAACAAACAAATAGGAAAAATCAAAACAGCTTTTGGAGAAATCAATCAACGTCACAGATTCTAACAACCCGTCAAATCATCAAAGGAGTTTGTGCAAAATATCTCAAGGCAACAATATTTTTGGTAGACTTCTCTAAAGCATTTGATTCCGTAGACAAAGGGAAGATGAAGCAAATACTTCTGGCATATGGTCTCCTCAAAGAAACTGTTACAGCCATAATGATGCTCTAAAGAAACACAAACGTCAAGGCTCACTCACTAGATGGAGACATGGACTTCAACATTGTTGCTGGAGTTCTACAAGGAGATACATTAGCCCCATATTTGTTTGTAATCTGCCTAGACTACGTACTACAAATGTTATTAGATCTAGAAAATGGCTTTACACTGAAAAGGCAAGAAGCAGACATTATCCCACAGAAACTATAACTGATGCAAAGGATGTAGTGCTTTGTGCAAATACTCCTGCTGCCCAAGCTGAATATCTAATACGTAGCCTGGAGTTAGCAGTAGGAGGCATTAGACTCCATGTGAATGTAAACTAAATGGAGTGTGTGTTTTAAGCAAGGAAAACCCATCTCCACTTTAAATGGCAATCTTCTGAAATTAATAGACAAGTTCACATACCTCAGCAGCAGTGTTTCATCTACTGAAAGTGATGTTACTATGCACCTAGTGAAGGCATCATCATCATTCTTGGCAGGGGTTAGGTTAGGCTATTGATTATATGGAAATCAGATCTATATGATAAAATAAAATGGGATTTCTTCTAGCTGCAGTTGTGTCAATAATACTGTATAGATGCACCTCATGGACGCTGACAAAAAGCATAGAGAAAAAGCTTGATGGTAACTGCACAAGAATTCTATGACCCACAGTGAACAAATGGAAGCCATACTCCACAAAACAACAGCTTTACAATCACTCACGTCCTATCTCTAAAACCATATAAATGAGACATGCAGGACTGCTGGAAGATTGCCCAGTCGGCTGGGGCTGTAGAATACACCGACTGCTTCTCTGCGGAGGGGTAAGCCCCTTCCCCAACAATATGACACTAAACAATCTGACGGTGAGGTTCCAGTAAAGCTGGAGATTTGGGGAATGCGGAGTACCCCTTTATTGCCATCGCTCCCAGGTCTTCTCTGGCCCGGAGTGGTAGCACCTGATAAGGGTCCTATCTATGGGTTAAATAGAACTAAACTGTGGTTTCTTGAATTTATTGTTTTTTACATTTAGACTGTGTATTTATGCTAAACCAAATAGTTTAAAATAGAACTGTTTTAACATTTAAACTGTACTTTTGCTAAACTGAATTATCTGAAATAAAACTGTTTTGACATTAACTCTGTATATTGCCCAGTTGGCTGGGGCTGTAGAATACACCAACTGCACCTCTGGATATGACACTGAACAATCTGATGGTGAGGTTCCAGTGATGCTGGAGCTTTGGGGAATGCAGAGCCCCCCCCCTCCAATTACCATTGCTCCCAGGTCCACTCTGGCCCAGAGTTGTAGCACCTGATCGTGTCCTATCTATGGGTCAAATAGAACTAACTGCATACTTTTGCTAAAACTGAATTATTTGAATTAGAACTGTTTGACTAAACTGAATAACTTGAAATAGAAATGTTTTGACTATTAAACTGTACTTACATTTAAACTGCGTGCTTATGCTAAACTGAATTGTTTGAAATGGAACTGTTTTTGACATTGAAACTATACTTACACTAAACTGAATTGTTTAATATAGAACTGTTTTGACATTTTAACTGTGCGTAAACAAAATTAGCTGAATTAGAATTGTTTGAATAAACTGAATAGCTTGAAATAGAAATGGTTTTGACAATTAAACTGTGTACTCATGCTACACTGAATTGTTTGAAATAGAACTGACTATAGGTTATTTAACGCCAAATCCATTTTTATGCAAATAAAGGTTGATACATCATAAAACTTTAACAACCAACGAACCAACTGCCAGAAGTGCAAGAAGGGGGACCCCTAAGTGACATTCTTCTTTGGACTCCTATACATGGACATGCCTGCATTGACCAACCAGCAAGAACTTATCTGCATTAGCTTTGTGCAGACACAGGATGTAGTTTGGAAAACCTGCTATGGCTGAGAGAGATATATCCGTGCTAGCAGTGTGACTTGATGACGATCACTGATATTGAGCACTTATTATTTATAAATATAGTAAATGTATAGTTTGTAAGATTCACCATTGGAGCTAAAATATTTTCTTGTTGCCTTCAGAAGAGCTGAAGAATGTTATAAATCCAAAAATATTTTATTTGATAAGGTATTAGCTTGTTTACTTGATAATGTTTATTGTAATTACTGGCATCTCTTAAAAACATGCTGGAGTAAAGGCATGATTTTTGTTTTTTCTTAAAAGTTTATAAGAAATTACTTCTACCATTTGAATTTTGTTCTTTTACCATAATCAAGAAAAGATTGATTTCTTTCTCCAAGAAGGAATTAAATTTTTTTTGATACTTTGACAGTAATTTCTTATACAATACCTTTTCTCAAAAAGCAGATGTGAATATGTCTAAAAGTCATTCATATTTTTTACCACTTTATTCTTTCTTACCTTGAAGATTAAAAACCATATTTGAAGAGTTGAGCTTTACATTCGCGAATTATTTAGGCACTTGCAATGACTTGTCAATATGTATTGACTGTTCATAAATCTATGAAAACTTGTTCAGCTATGTAGTTTTCTTGACTTTATTCTAACATTCTTGAATTATTTCAGTTCTTATTGGTTATTACTTGGTAAGGACTAAGCCTAGTGAGAGAAGAGCTAAACTTTTTCCTTATAGATTTACAGGCTTTAATTGAAATGTTGATAAATGGTTCAATGCCACTGTTATTAATCTCAAACATTGTATAACTAAAATATAGAAATGAGATCCTGAATAAATATGGCTCTTGTGAATGAAGGAATGAAAAAAAAAATAACCTGTGTACCTGGAAATGTTTAGCACAAATCGCTTAGATTTTATTCTGATTTTTAAGGGCTTTAAATCACTTGTGAATTTAGATGCTCACATCCACATCCTAAAAAATGTTTGAAGGAAGTATTTGAGTGCAGTGGGTTAAATCTAAATATTCTTTTTGCACACAGCACAAAAATGGAACCTTTTATTCATTTATTTTTTTTAATTTTTTTTTTTTTTTAATGGAAAGTCTTTGCTATAGATATTAATGTAAGATTTTTTTTTTTTAAATGTTTACTGAAAATGGTCTGTATAAATTATAGTTAACTGTATGCACATTTATTTATAAAATGATAGCAATCATTTGTGAAGATGGAGCAGTCTCTTGATTATCAAAAAGGAGGAGAAAAAAGGAACAGCTGGGAGTAAAGTGGCAAATGCTTTTACAGCATGAATACCCCTTTCTGAATTATTGTGATTATACTCCAGTGACAAGCCAAAGCAAGATAACCAGTAATCACAAACACTATAAGATGAGTTTTTCTTCTCACTATGATACTCTACTTACTTGAGCAGCTGTGTTCTCTCATTGCAATGTTCCTTTGTAAAACCACAATACTCACTTGGCATACTGTTGTTCTGCTGACATATGCCTTCAGAATTACTGCTACATATGTGTGTGTGAATATTGAGGTTGATTCATTTTTATGTATATATGAATATCTTCATTATGATAATACTCAATTAGCTATTAGATGTTTGTAAATGTACCTAGGTAACCCAGCTACAAAATGAAACTTCTGCTATTTACCTACTTTCCCATGGGGTGGAGTATTGCACAAGGCCTCCTTTTAATGTATTAGACCCTATGTATACATGGTGTTGAAGTCCAAAAATTGTATTTTTTAGATTTTTTTTTTTTTTTTTTTTTTTTTTTTTGAGATGCTTCTAGCATCAGTGATTGATCCAGATCCTACTGGTTTAAGTGCATTGGGGAGGTGCTGCCTGAGAGAAAACCCCTTTGAAGCTAGATATTGAAATGATAGATTTTTGTTTGTATATGTCCCAAAACAGATTAGATATGATCACCTTTACAAAATGCTAATTTTTAAATCATATAATAATGAATAACAAGATTCTAATAATATGATTTTATTGGATAATGAGTGATTTTCTTTCTATGATTATAAAGTCATTATTCTGCTTTTTGCCTTTTCTCTACCTTTTCAAGATCAGATGTTCAGATTATTGCAACTTTCAGTCCTTTCATTACTGACTAGTTCTATATATCATACAAATAAAAACTATCAGATTATCAGTTTCATTCATGTTCATTTAGTATATATATATATTGGTTTTGTTAGTAAAGGATGTTGAATGGTCTATTAAATGCTTTTTCTGAACAAGAAATCTTTTCTATCTTACATTCTCATACAGGAGGTTACAAATAATAGCAATGTACATTATTATCCAATGAATAACTATATTGTTTACTCATTTATATTCAAATTGATCAGGATTGAATCAAATAGAATATGTTAAGTTTAAATTGAAACTTACATTGATTTTTATTAATACAAGCCATTAAATTTTGTTTCTCAATTTATTTGACAAATATTTAATGCTTGGGAATTACATCTAAAGCACTGCTTTTATTCTCTATCTTTAAAGTTTTATCTGAACTTGATATTACAAGCATCAGTTTTTTGTCATTTGTGCATTATCTTAAGTTACATGTTTAAACACACACACATTCTCTTACTCTTAGATAAAATAGAAATAAATCTTGAGTCAGTTTAGTTAATCCACCCTCTTATATTTAAATTTTTTTTCAATGAAGCTTTTTGATATTTACCACCATTCAAAAATTGATAGGGCACAATTTATCTCGTACTGTATAGTGCATATCATATTTTGCTATATAATAGAGATTGTCTGTAACTACATCACCATTCCCTTAGTTATTTGTTATAATTTCAATGATCATTAAATAATCACTATTTTATCTTAATTAGCATCATATTTATTGACTATGTCTATTATAGTTAGTTGGATTACATCAAAACAGCCTATGTTATTAATGCATTTAAAATCCTGCAATGTGTGTTATATACCACTGAGAAATAAAGGCTTACATAGTATATGGTGTGGATAATTTGCATACTCGGTTTAACAAATAATTATATGGTGTTATTGATTTTTTAATATTGTTTTATCCTCAAATGTATTCAAAGCAATTCCATTTATGATTTTATATAGAAATCAATTAAAATAAAAATAAGCGTTCTTATTTAGTTTCATTATTCTAATTTATTTTATTACATTAAAATTTAAATATTTGCACCTGGACGGTGCATATTTTTGGTTGTATATATGAATATCAGAAAATTAATGAATTGTAATCATAGCCTTGTTTTATTTGTTCTGTAATTGATAATTATTCAGTTCTATTCTAAACCTTCTACTTTACTTATAAAATCATGGAAAATTGTGAATTTACAAAGTTCTAATGTCAAGTTTATAATTTGCACCCTTAAATTTGGGCTAAAAAATTCAGGAAGAAAGTTTCTTGCATATAATACACATTGACTTGAGAGTTTATTGCAGCTAAATTTATAATTTTTATAACTTTCCAGTTTTTATTAACTAAACATAAAAATTTGTACAGTTTACTTATGTTTTGAAACAAAACATTAATTCAGTATTTAGAGCAAACTTATACACCAAAATATAACATGCAAAAATAAACTCGCATGAGAAGCAAAATTATAAACAAAAGTACATTAGTGTGGTTATTTCTCTATAGTTAACATGTTAGTTTAGATCATAGATATTACTTATATTCAATCATTTAGTCCTCTATATGATGATACATATGGTTGGATAAAAAGTTAATATTTATTTTTTTTTATATAATACAAACCTTTTAAGGTTTAAAAATGGTGAGGGATGTTATACATTAATAATTATGGTAAATGTAAAATCTGCAAAACTTGAGACTTGATTATGAATTTTAAAATTGCCGCCATCAAAGACAAAATCGTCAGGCAACTGTTAATATTGTTATTCTAAATTTAGAATTTGTCTTTTAACTGAATGGTCATGTTCTTTAAAAGATTCTCTTGTTTTCATTAATGATCACCTCTGGAAGTGCTATATCTGATAAATATAACTTTCTATTGATTAAGTTACTTCAATTTAATGCAAAATAGAGATTGACTGCTGCTATATTGTTCATTGATTAAATGTCTATCTCCTCTAACATAATGAAGTGTAAAATATACTCTTAATTTTACTTCTCTAAAAAGTGTGTCAACTAGTGGTTATAATTTTGTAAAATCTTGACATATCAAATAATCAGATAGTTGCAAATTTTATTCAAGATTGTTGTCACATGTTACTAAAGATTAAAATTCTAATATAATGGGAAGGGTTAAGAGGAAACTTTAGCTTCAAAAATTGATTTTGTGATGATAAATCAACAGTTGTTCTGTACGCAAGACCAATTGGTGTGTTTGTGTGTGTGTGTGTGTGTATATATATATATATGCATGCATGCACATGTGTCATGCTATTTTTAGCCTAATATCTAGGGAATCACATTATATGTGAGATTCAAACTTTGGGTGTGTGAATAGTTGGCCAATGCTATGCTGAGGCCAACTGATACACCTACAATTTCCAGTTACAAAATGTTTTAATTTAGGTCTCAGAAAGTTACACGATATGTGAGTATATTGTGGGGGCGAGGGGTCTATGTGGCATAATGGTCAAAGTGTTCGACTGTGACTTCAAAGTAACCAAGTTCAAACTCCAGTTGCACTATTACATTTGCTTTTTGGTCTAATGCCCTTGGGAAAGAGTATGAACCCCCTTATCCTCCCAGCTATAGGTTGAATAGTATTATTGCTGTTCTTTTACAAGGATGGCTTTGACATGAAGTAACTTGGGAAAGTTGATATGCCATTAAATAAAGAAATTATGTAAAAATAAAGTGTGTACACACACACACACTATACTAATTTTTATCAAAAATGCCTGATATAAAACATTTTTATTTAAAATTTTTACCACTCTTTGATATTAAAGTGCGGTTTGAAAAGTTCAAAAACTGACACACTATCTGCTGTTGATGACTTTTTCGATCAAGTGAATTTAACCACTGCAACACCAATAAAAAATGTGTTTTGTCCACATGGGGGACTCTCTGTGTGTTTTGTTTTTTGTTTTTCTCTCTAACTCATTTGGTCACATTCCATGAGAGTATCTTGGTCAACTTTTCAGATGACCCTTGTAGTAATCATAAAATTCCCATTGTATTTCAATTATCTAATTTTTTTTTTTTTTTTTTTTTTTTTTAGCTAAAATGTTTGTAGTCTATGATGTTTTGTTACATTTAAATGAATCTTCACATGTGTTTTCAGTTTTTTTCCTTTCTTTCTTTGACAAAAATTTACCAGTTTTAATTTTGGTGATACTATTCTAAGAATTGTAATTAATGTTTATATCAAACTAGAAAATTCTTTGGGCAAGTTTAATATTGTGCAAATGTTTAGAATCATTGCATTATTTTATCTCTACTTAGAACTCGTGATGTTAATTTTTAACCTCAATTTTCTATTCATAAATCTTTTTTTCTTTTTTTTCTTTTTTTCTTTAATGTATTATGATTTACATCTGTCTATTGCCAGACATCCATCGGAGGACAAACAATCTTCCTCAGAAGAACAACAAGAACAAAGAGAAGTAAATTCCGAACCATCAACAGAACAAACAGTGTCAGAACCAGAGCAGCAGCAACAACAACTGCAACAACCAAAAGACCAACAACTGCAGCCAACATCAACCCACATCAATCCTCACTCTGACTCATTAACAGCAGATGAACCATCACCATGTGAAAGTTATACATCTACAACATCCCTGCCTTATCCCAATCCTGCTACTGCTGCTATCATGGACAAATGTGATGGTTTGTATTATTATTATTATTGTTGTCTACAAGCATTCAACTTTAAATTAATTTATGCCCTTGACACCAATGTCAGTGACTGGTCTTCAACAAGTGTTGTTTTTTGTTTTGTTTTTTTTTTTTTTTTGTTGTTGTTGTTGTTTTGTTTTTTTTTGTTTTTTTTTCTACCTATATATGCATGCGCACACACACACACACACACACTCCTTCCAGCAAGTGTTGTAAAGTTGTTGTTGGTGACCTTAGTCGAGGGTGACCCGAAGGCTCCCTTTTCAATAGCTACAACACCAAGGTGTTGGGAGGGTGCTACTCCTTTCCCTGGATTGCTCCACATTACCCTTGAAACATGCCTTATAATGCTGAGTGTTAAGCAAGGAGGTATCAAGTACCATTTTTTTTTTTTTTTTTTTTTTTTTTTTTTTTGAGTCTTTGGTATGATTCAACCTGGGATTGAACCCCAGTCTATCGGACTATTGGTGAACACTCTACTCATTAGGCCAATGGCTCAGTTCAAATCCTTATGATATAACAATTTTATTTAACTTGAACTGTTTGTAGTCATTTGTCAAATGTTACATTACTAAATAGTCATTTTCATATCTTTTGACTTTATCAAATAACTATTCATAGTCTCCAAATTTTCTTGCATTACAAAGACATCTTTGCTAGCATTTTTCAATTTTCAAAAATTATTTCTTAAGACTGTTTTGAAATGCTTAACATTATGTAATAAAGTATTCATTATCCAGTCTGTGTCCAAAATCTTTTGAGAAAGCAAAGTAGTTATGCTAATCACCTTCATTTATAAACTTTAAAGCTAAAGTGTTTTATAGAGTTAACAAGTATCTGCTAGCAATAAAGAATTTGGACAAGTATTGATTAAAAACTCCCTGAAATTTGAAAGTTTTCTTTCTTTTTTTTTTCTTTTCTTTTTTTTTTTTTTTTTTTTTCATAATGACCTTTGTGCCTGTTTTAAGAAGGATGATTTTAGAAAATTATATCTAAGTTGTCCACTGAGACTCTTGTCTGAAGAATTGTTTACTCTTGAAAACACTGCTTACTTTAGGAACCACCACATTTAGGTAAACTACACTTTAATTTTAAAGATATATCCAGAATCTATTAATTATCAGATTTCAATAAAATCTTGGGACTCATTCATTTATGAAAAGAGTATTTTGTTAGAAAAATTTGTAAAAATGGTTTCTTTTGAATCAAATCCTCTTTATTAAATTTTATGAAATCTCAAAATAGCATTTGAACCCTAAAAATAATTGAAATACAATTGAAATTTTGTGTATTGATAAGATCCTGAAGGAATTAAACTAGTTGAGTTTTTATTTTGAGCTTAAATGTGTTTTTAAAAGAATCTTAATTGGGAAATAAAAACCTCAATAAAACTGTAAATATTGTTTGTAAAGCTTTTTGTTTTTTTGTTTATCAAACATGCATGCACACACACACTATATATATATATATATATATATATATATATATATATATATATATAAATTTTAAAAAGTTTTTATTTTAGATTATTCATTTGAGTAAATTAATGTTTAAAAAAATTATGGTTATTCTAATTTGGCATTTCCTAAAACATTTAGTAATCAAGAAATGTAAATACTTGGCACAATCAAGAAATTTAAATCTCAACAATAGAGTGAAAAAAAACAACTGCTTAACTGTTCAGCTCAAGCAGATTAGTTAATCATTAAATTACCTAATTTTCTTTGAATTAAATTTCTTGGGTTGGAGGATACTTTATTTTTGGATGGATTTTAAAATAAGATTAATTTTTCTCTTTACAGATCCATCTTTTAAAACCTGCTTAAAGTATGACTTATTCCTTGTATCTAACAATAAACAACAAATCATTGCAATGTTTTCATTTTTTTTTTTTTTAATTTTGAAAAAAAATATTCTAAGTGGGTAGAGTTATCTAAAGAATAACTTAAATGATTACAGTTTTTGTATGTTTTAGCGAGATTTTATTTAACTAACCTTATATATAAATAGCTAAAGAACTCTTTTATGCCAGGTAAGAATTCAAAGCTGGCTATGACAGTAAAACAATTTCTTAATGTTCAGATTCAAATAGACTTGGTAAGATTAACAGATGAATGTCAAAAATCATTCTTATTTCATTTTTCTAAACAATGTCTATTTTATAATCTTTATTAATTAAAAATATACACTGAAGTTACAAATAGTAATCTTTACAATAAATTAAATCCAAATCACAAGAAAGAAATTTACCTATTTTTTTTATATCATGAAGTTAATATTCTTCTGTGAAAAAAATTTTGAGATTGTGGAGAAATATTTTTCAGTGTGAGTCCTAACTAAGCTATCATTGTACATGATTTTTGACATCTCCAGTTTGAAGAACCTTTTATAAAACCCAACTAATTGTGTTTAATTAAATGTGAATAATTATTTCAGTGAAACAATCCATTAATTCATTTTCTTTTGAAGTTTGAAAATTCAAATTCTGTATAATTGCCTTGTGACAATAGGACTTCTGACTGCTTATTGTTTGTTAGACAAGAGCCTCTCCTTTGCTTGTGAGGAACAAAACAATGTCTGAATAGCAAAAACTACTAGATGGATTGAGTTAAATTTAGCATATACATGCTTTTTTTTTTATCCTGAGAGAAAGATGGAAATATTGGGATTGTGTTGAATTGTCAGTGAAAAGAAAACCATTATGTATCTGACAAATAGATGGCTATCATCACTAAAACAAAGTCACTACCCACCTTATTTTTTATGAATATTTTCTATGCTCATAGTTTTCATTGTGACATTTTTTTTTCAAGAGCCCATTGATCATTCCGAAGATGTTGAAGATGAAGAAGAATACAAAGACACAGAACTTGGTGCAGTCGATGAGCACAAAAGTATCATATTGCATTTGTTATCCCAACTCAAGTTGGGAATGGACTTAACAAAGGTAAGCAAGATCTGCCTTGACATACACTGAAAAAAAGTTTAGTTATTTTATATAAATGAAATTTAACCAAAAAAACTCATCCATATTTTGTCTTTAGTTTTTAAGAGTTAAAAGATGGACTTGCTAAAATATTTATACATATCATTTGTTACAAACTTATCAATGTTTTAATCACTCATTCAGTTATTGATTCATTTAATTGAGTAATCTCATGTTCATACAGTAAAAAGTTCAGCTCATCCAAAAAGAGAATTGTGAAATAACATGTAGGTTTCATGGTTTTTGGTCCTTCTCTTGGTTTGGTTGGGAACATTTTAGTAACTACCTTGTTGTAAAACTTTGTTTGCATTTCAAAAGAAAACACCTAAGTGTAAAATCATGGCCCTGTTGTTGTTTTTTCACAAGTTCCTAAATGTGTCATGAGAACAAAAAGAGTGATTTAAAAATTTACTAAATTTTAAATTTTTTGCAGATCATCCTAGAGCTACTTACAATTGTGTTAAATATCTAAGTTATGTTTATATTTTTATCATATCATAGATACAAACAAGATTTGAGTCCATGCTTCTATTAGAGATTATAAATGAACAGTTTTGCTAGATATTTTTATCAATTTTAAAGGAAATGATATTGACACTATAATAATTGAAATAAATATCAATGTATCAGAAAAATCATATTTTGATTTTAATCTTTAACCCGTTCAGAACACTCAACATTAAATGCTCATTTTGACCTAACATTTTTTTTTACATTATACTTGTGATACAAATTCATCAGCTTAATAATGGATGCTTCTACACAAAGAGTATATTTGTCTTTATCAAGTAGTCTGCTTCATTTATAACATGGGTTTTAGACTGGTGCATAGTTTTTAAAAATATGTATAGTGATTTTTGTAGAATTCTTATGCTAAGCTATTTGCTCTTTGTATTACATATACTTACTCTAAAATGAGTCAATGTCCTTGGTCTGACACTAAACTGCATCAGATGGTGAGTCTCCAGCTCTGAGGAGTGTTGAGTATCCCTTCATTGTCATTATCTCAGGTCCACTCTGACCTGAGTGGTAGTTCCTGTTAGGGTCTTATCTATGGGTGAAATAGATCTGTTTGAAAATAAAAGCTCTTATATAAATCTGCTTTATAATTTATTTATATCATAAAAGATTTTGTCATAGAATCACTACAAAGATTTAAAATAACTTTATTGCTAGAGTTTAATTTTATATTGATTGCTTCTTGCTGCTTATAAATTAATCATAAGAGGAGTTCAGCTGGGGCTGTAATATACACCGACTGCATCTCTGCAGAGGGGTAAGACCAACCCACCTGCCCAACAAGTGTCCTGTATATGACACTAAGCAATCCAATGACAATGCTCTAATAATGCTGAAGCTTTGGGGAATGTGGAGTACTCTTTTATTGCTATTGCCTCCTGGTCCACTCAGGCCTGGAGTCGTAACCCCTGATAGGGTCCTATCTATGGGTCAAATAGAACTGTTTGGCATTTAAACTGAGCACAAACAAATGACTTGTGCTAAATTGAATTGTTAAAAATAGAACTCTTTGATCATTTAACTGTGTGCAAACAAATATGTGATGTTTAATTGAATTGTTAGTGATACATAGCAACCCCTAAGAACCATTTAACTTTATTGTTTGAAATAAAACTGTTTGATCATTTAACTGCTCATTTACAAATCATATATTTAATATATATGTAAAAAAAAGGATTTGGCATTAAATAACCAACAATAGTTGATATGCCATAAAACCAAACCAAATCATAAGTCATTAATACTTTAAATATTTGAAAGAACTTGATATTTTAGTTACTTATTTTGATCCCAGCCAAACTTATGTTTGTCATTGACTTTTTTGTACATAGCATTGATTCTTATCTTGAATGATTATTAGAATTAAATTAATTTCACATTTCCTACTTTATAAATTGTATTTATTTGTTACAGGTGGTCTTACCTACTTTTATTTTGGAAAAGCGTTCATTATTGGAAATGTTTGCTGACTGCATGGCACATCCACTGCTTTTTTTGTCGTAAGTGCACTTTATTAATCATACAATCCTCTTGTAATGTTTAAATGGCATTATATTCAAAGTTTGAGCCTGACTTGACTATTTTTTTTTCTTTAATCTGGTTTTTCCCTGTGCTTGATTTTCTTAACCAACATTTAACATTTTATTTGACTGTTCCATCACTTAATAGATTTATCAATCTTTATTTTGTCAAGTATTAGAAAACATATTGCAAAATATTTTCCAAATCAACTAAAACAAAGCTTAATAAAATTCGGATCTATAAATACAGCCTTTTAAAAAATAAGGATAGACTTATTCCCTTTATTGTCCAGGCCATTTAATGCTAACTATAATGTCCTTTCATTTCTTTTCATCTCACCCTTCTTTATATTGGCCTGAATCACTTGATAATTTCATTTTCTCTTATGAATAAGTTTTCATGTGAAGATGAAAACTTAGACATAATATAAACTTATTCTGTTTGTAATGTCTGTATTAATTTCTGACTGTTGAAAAAAAAAACTTCTTTTTTTTTTTTTTTTTTTTTCAATGTACAACATACAGATTGAGTTTGAAAAATTGTATTTGCTTTGTTAGTGCAGGAGCTGTATAAAGCAGAGGAGTAGCATTAATAAGAAAAGCTAAAACTTTGTGCCAAATTTAGATGCTAAAATGTGATTTTTCTTTTCTTTTTTTTCCCTCCTTTTTACCACCAGAATTTACTATGTCTCTATACTTAATAATTTGGTTCTGATGTCTTTGTTTAATAAATTTGACCCATCATATCATGGTTTGCATTTTTTTAAAATTGTATATGCATTTTGTATTTTATTGGATTATGACTGGATTTTTTTTTCTCCTATTCAGAATACCTGAGCTTGAAACCCCAGAACAAAGAATGTTAGCAGTTGTTGAATGGTACTTAACATCTTTCCATGCAGGGAGGCAAGTAAGTGTTGTTCAGTGACAGTGGTGATATTCCTATCCACACCACTTGAATATAAGTGAATCTACTGATACAAAACTGAGCAAGTTAGTTTTATTTGCTTCTGAATATCCTCTTCTCTTCACATTGAATGTTGGATTCTGAATCTTGTACATAGTATCCTGTCCAACTTCTGAACTATTATTCAGAATTGCAGATATTTATATTATTTCAAGTTTGAGTGCCAGGATTAGTTATTTGAGTTTGCTTGTAAACTTGGCAAAATATAGTGGAGGAACAGCTGTCACTCGTTAAACACCATATAATCACTAACAAATGATTACTACTAATGAAGCAAATGAAAAATTAACTTTGGACCATAATCTATAAAAGTGTGATATGTAAAGTCAAAAAGAACATTAATATACATTTTGCTTAAAAACTACCTTTGGTAGCCATTAATTTTTATGTTAAGTTACATTCTGTTTATAGAATTTATTATAATTAATTGCAAATTAAGAAGTATTCTATAACTAGTCTTTAATAACTATATCTCTTGAAAAATTATGATTGGGTAACTGAATACCTATGCTACACTTTTAACTTACAAATTGGATTGGAAATTGCTTTATTCTCTGAGTACTTTAACACTATTTTACAAACAAATATCCACTATAATGTGCCACTCAAACATACATACAAAATAGTCATAATGTACATATAGAAAACATTGAACTTTATTGGCCTGAAAGTGAAAATATTTTAATTATTTCTCTCTCTTTTTTCCATGCAGGGATCAGTAGCTAAAAAACCTTACAATCCTATCAGAGGAGAAGCTTTCCATTGTTCCTGGAGAATACCCAGCCAAAAAGCTTACCCTCCATCTCCAGAACATCCAAAAACAGAAAATGGTGCAAATGGTTTTACAGATGACCAATGTTTATTAACTTATTGTGCTGAACAAGTTTCCCATCATCCACCTAGTAAGGTTTTATTTATTATATATATATATATATATATATATATATATATATATATATATATGTACACTTATACTTTTTTATTTTTTTTCCATATTGAAAATTTACCATTACATTATGGCTTTAGTTTTGCACTGTTCAGATGTTATTAAAGAAAGAATATAAATGAGGTATTAAAGAAATTACTGTTTGAATATAAAAGAATTATAGTTTGACTCCTTTAGAGTATTCAGAGTTTTGTCTTCATGCTATATTCACGAGATTTTAGCCAATGCATTCTTCAGCCTTCTTTCGGTGTTTCTTGTCAAACTCTGGAGCCTACACAGAACTTCAAACTGAACCCTTTATTTAATCCACAGGAGTAGATTGTTCTAATTCACTTCAGGTACAACTGTTAAACTATTGAAAGAATTTTTTTTCCTGCAACCTCCAGATTTCACTTAGTTCATTAACCAAACACCTATATCCATTATGCTCTGTGTCCTGCAGGACAATTCAGAGTGAATTTTTGGAACTAATGTTTTTATCAATACTATAAATTACTACTTGTTATGTACAATGTTTTAACTAAGCACATAGTGTGTTTTTTTTTTGTTTGTTTTTTTTAATTTTATTTATTTATTTTAACCTAAACTTTTTGATGATGGACTGTGGAATCGTAGTACGTGAGTTCATACTCCAGTCACGCTATTACGTTCACTTTCAGGCAAATACCCTTGGGAAAGGTATGAACCCCCTTATTCTCCCAGCTATGGGTTAAATAGTACCACTACTGTTCTTCTTGGAGAATGACTTTGGCATTAAATAACCTAAAAAGAGTTGATATGCCATTAAACAAAGAAAGAAAAAGAAAGTAAACTTTTTGATTATTGGTTCCCATATTGTATTCATCTCTATATTTGGTCTACTCTATAGTTCACATTTGCCCAGTCTGCTGGGGCTGTAGAATATACCGACTGCACCTCGGCAGAAGGGTAAGACCCCTCCCCCAACGAGTGTCCTAGATATGACACTAAACAATCTAATGCTGGAACTTTGGGGAATACAGTGTACCCCTTCATTGCCATTGCTTCCAGGTCCACTCTAGCCTGGAGTCGTAGCACCTGATAGGGCCCTATCTATGGGTGAAATAGAACTAAACCGTGGTTTCTTGAGTTACTGGAGGGGTTGCATTTAAACTGTGTATTTATACTGGACTGAATTGTTTAAAATAGAATTTTTTGACATCTAAACTGTACTTATGCTAAACTGAATTATCTGAAATAAAACTGTTTTGACATTTAACTCTGTGTATTGGCTGGGACTATAGAATACACCAACTGCACCTCTGCAGAGAGGTAAAACCTCCTCCCTCCCCAATGAGTGTTCTGGATATGACACTAAACAATCTGATGGTGAGGTTCCAGTGATGCTGGGGCTTTGGGGAATGCAGAGCACCCCTTCATTGCCATTGCTCCCAGGTCCACTCTGGCCTGGAGTTGTAGCACCTGATCGTGTCCTATCTATGGGTTAAATAGAACTAACTGCATATTTATGCTAAACTGAATTGTTTGAATTAGAACTGTTTGACTAAACTGAATAACTTGAAATAGAAATGTTTTTGATAATTAAACTGTACTTACATTTAAACTGCATGATTATGCTAAACTGAATTGTTTAATATAGAACTGTTTTGACATTTAACTGTGTATTAAAAAAATCTGTACTTATACTAAACTGAATTAGCTGAATTAGAACTGTTTGACTAAACTGAACAGCTTGAAATAGAAATGTCTTTGACAATTACACTGTGTACTTATTCTAAACTGAATTGTTTGAAATAGAACTGGCTATTTGCATAAAAATGGATTTGGTATTAAATAACCTATAAAGGTTGATATGCCATAAAATCCAACCAACCATCAACAATTCACTGTAGCCCAAACATATGTGCTGCTTCTTTTAGATGTCTTATTCTCCAATGTTCTTCCCTATCTGTTATTTTGACTTCATCCCATAAAAGCATATGGTTTCCCTTTGCTTTTCATATATGGTCAGCCATACCTGATTTTTTGATTTCACCTTGTACTACTGCTTGTTGATGTTCCTCTAGCCTTACTTTTAGTGGGTGGCATATTTCACTTTTGTATACTTTACTACAGCTGCATGGGACTTGAATATATCAAATTCTTGGTTATGTTGTATTCTGTAAGGGGCTTGATTCAAAAGAGATATTTTCAAAGATTTGAGCTACTCCTAAATATTGTCTTGATATCATATGGACCACAAATCTTTTCAGCTAGGCTTTTGACATTGGGCAGCCAGACTGTAGTGAGTTTTGGGGTATTGTTTTCTATCATTCAGTCCAGATTTCTTTGAGCCAATATTATGATGAAGGTTGTCTCTGAAGCTATTCATTTCTTTTTGATATGCACTGGTGTCACAACTAATAGGTTTTGCTCGATGTTATAGGTAACAAATGATTCCTTTCTTTACTTTATGTGGATGGTGGAAATTGAGGTACTGTTTGATGAAGGTTAGCTTTTGATACATGGACGACCTGAATCTTTGCTCTGTGCAAGTTATTAATACATCTAGGAAGGATAATTTGTTGTCTTGTTCTTTCTCCATAGAAAACTATATAGAGGGTCAGATTGAATTCACATGATCCAATAGTATTTGAACATTTTCATGATGAGGCCAGAGAATGAATGTATCATCGGCATATCTAAGCCACATTGATGGCTTTAGTGATGTAGAACCTGATACCATTTCTTCAATGTTTTCTATGTATATGTTGGACTATACTGGAGACACAATGGTGATACCATAACCTGTCTTTTGTCGGTATATGTCAGATCTCATTCCGAAGTTGGTTGTTTCTACACAGAAAGTCAACATCTCCATCAGATTATCAATTGGGATATAGGTGTGTTCATCCAGTAAGGGATCTGCAGCCAACTTTTATTGTGCCACTTTTCACTCTGAATTGTCCAACATAATGGAATATAGGTGTTTGGAATGAACTTCTAAGTGAAATCATCCAGATGTTACAGGTTCAGTCCTGACTACAATTAAAAATAAGAAGGAATACTTACTATAGCTAGTTATGATTAATGGAATTAGAACAATCTACCCTTGTGGATTGAATAAAGGGTTTGGTTTGAAATTCTGTGTAGGTTCCAGTTCAACAAGAAACACCTGAAGAAGGCTGAAGAATGCATCAGCTGAAATGTTGTAAATATAACAGATGAAGACGATAGTCTGAATACTCTAAATGATTAAAATAATGAAACTTTCTCAGAAATTTAGACAAGCCGTAGTATACTGGAAAGTTATAATCAAATTTTTTTATTTGTAATAAATTAAAATGTACATGAACTTAAATCCATATCATATATCACACACACATAAACAGCAGTGGTTACCAACCTATGTAGTTATATGCATCATAAAAATGTGTATGCACTATCATAAAAACTCATACCCTAAATAATAAAATCCACATAAAAGATCAAACCAATCTAATACTTTTTAACATTAAATGACCCACAGAGGTTGTTGTGCCATTTAACAAAACTTAAAATGTGTGTGTGTGGAAAACCAGCATAAAAGTATGAAACCCATATTTCTCTTGAGAATTAAGTTACTGAATTTAGAAAAAAAAAAAAAAGTAATTTCCGATGTCCTTCAGTTTAAATTTTATCATACATTTTTGTATTTGCATACAAAGTGTGCCAAAATATTTTAATTCAGAAGTGCACCTTAAAAAGTGTTTATGAATTATTGGTTTGGTAGTGTTTTATGCCATATCAACCCTTGTTGGTTATTAATGCCAAATCCTTTTTATATATTATTTGTAAGTGAATAGTTCATTGGTAACATTATTTTTAAATGAGTTAGAGCTGTTTGTACACAGTAAAATGGTTTCAAGTATTGCTATTTAACTTTAATAATTCTATTTAATATCAATGATTTGTTTGCCCACAGTTTAAATAGTTTCAAGTATTGCTATCTCAGTGTAATTGAGTCTCGGCTACTGCCTTCTAGCACCTTTAAGGTAAAATAAGGTTGAGTTTGATCAATTTGAAGAATAAGGTTCAGATAATCAAGTGCTAATGCTTGATATGACCAGCTAATTGATCATATTGGACCTCTCTGATCGCACATCTACCCCAGTAAAGACCATAGTAGAGTGTTGCTGGTTACTTGACCTGTTCGGTTGCTGGGTCTGCTCAGCCACCATGATTCCATCCTCAAGCATCCACAGCCAATAGGTAGCCTTGTTGAAAGGGATCTTACACCTCTGCAGAGATGCAGTTGGCATATCCTACAGCCCCAGCCAACTGGGCAAAATTATTGAGTTGATTTTTTTAAAAAGTCAACTTAGATAAAAATAGTGACTTAAATTTCATTTTATATGTGGTTTATAGTTAAAGATAAATTATTCAATTTGTATGTTTTAATAATGTACCAAAAATTTAAGACCAAAAATATATTTATCACATTTAAGAACTGTAATGTTATTAAAGAGAGACCTAAAAAAGCTGTTTTTGAAAGTATTTGGTAATATTTTTGTGTTTATATACAATTTTTCATTATAAAATACAGGAACGAGTTAACCTTATTTTAATCAAAGCTGATTTAATCCCTAACAAATCTTGCATAATTATATAAGTTCAATCTTCATAATTTTGAAAATCTATGAAAATACTTTGTTTTTAATCTTAAGATTTTATATGAATGTTTATAATTATCTAATGGCAACATTTATTTTGAAAATGTTGATAGTATTGTTTGAGTTGAACATCTGTCTAACTAATATTGTTTGTCTATGTATTTTTATGTGAGATTTACCAAACCTTTCTTCTAGTTTCAGCCTTTTATTTTGAATGTCCTGAAAAAGACATCTTTATGAATGCGTCAATATGGACCAAATCCAAATTTATGGGCATGTCAATAGGTGTTGTAATGGTTGGCAAAAGTGAGTTTGTTGTTTTCTTTATTTTATTTTAACAATAGCTTTGTTTATTCAGTTGACATGGAGAAAGAAAACATCTTTCTAGCCATAATACATTTTTCATTGACCTTAGTTTTGCATAAACTCAGTACAAATCAAAGTGTTGACTCATTTGTCAAGATCCTCAATGGAGTAGTGTATTTATTTACCCAACCCCTCCGCACAAGCAAGATGCAACACCAGGTATTTTTTAAGTGAAGTTTAAAAGGTTTGAATTCAGTTTTCTTTCTCCTAGACTGGTTGCCATACCAAAGTTAAAAAACCCAGTTTTTCCGATATTCCCATATCTAGCAGGAAAATAGTTGAATACATACTGTTGGGGAACTAAACATAGTGGTCTCTCTTTTTTTTGATTTATGGGTGGAGCTTCCGACAATCACATGACTGTTCATGTGATATTTCGGGAAGCAAGTTCTACTTTTTTTTTTTTTTTTTTTTTTTTTTTGGCAGCAGACTACACCCAGAGAAGAACCCTTTTCTTTCATCTCTGTTCTGTAAGTAGCATGTGTATGCAAATTATCCTATGTGAACCTTTCCCTACACTAGGAAAACCGTAAGTGTTCAACCACTGCTATTCAATACTTGTTCTTTGGAACAGCTTTTGTAGCCTTTTTTATGATTTAGGACATTTATCATGTTTTATAATAATGTGAAATATATGTATATAAAATATTATTTTAATCAAAATGGATTTTGATTTCCTTACCAAAATATTCTATGTTAGGTTATCATTCTTGATAGCCTAATGCATTATAGGAAAAAGCTAGTGGTAGTCCTAACAAATACCACATACTATAAATTCCTATAATACCTTTTCTGAAAATATTAACATATTAAATGCAAACAGCCTCATCCAGGTTTGAATTCTAGTCACCATGTCCATTTCCTACAATAACTGTTTCACCAAAAGGGCCTTTAGAGGAATGTTACATTGTCTTGAAAAATGATTTTTAACTGTCCTGAAATGAAAATTTTTTTAACTTTATCATTATTTGTAACTGTTAAAAGCATAATAAAAACACCATTAGAATGTTTAAGAAATGAATACTTATTTTGATCTATTTACATTTGAAAATTATGGTAGAGGAAGAAGGAATAAAGTTCACTTACTTCAAATCTTTATCTGCAGATCTTTTGAAGTTGTCTTTAACAACTTACTAGTTAAGCTGAGCTTAAAGTTTGATGCCAACCTTTTAAAGAGTCCTAAAAAAAACGATTTCAAACGTACTTATGAATTGAAATTTTGTTGAGTTATCTTTAAAAACAAAAACTGAAAAATTAGGTTGCATATTATCATATTGTAACGAATTAAAAAAAAATTGAACTATTTTAATTTTGAGGGGAATTTATCTAATTTAGCATTTAAAACTAAAACTTTCATATAAATCCCAAAAAATTTAAACCATTTTTATTCATTACAATATAAGTTTATAGTGAATTATGACAATCAGGTTTGAAATCAGGTTTTACTTTTAGTGGTAGAAATTATTTTTTGGAAAAGTAATAATGAAAAAAAAATTTTCATAGATATTTTAATAAAATATCAGGAAGCAAATTCCAAAAATATCACAGTGATGATCAGGGCTGTGGAATCTTTAGCACAAACCTTCATCTCTGACTATGGAAACTTTAGAAATTTCATCTCTCACTTCTGCTGCAAATCTGGTCCAAGAAATATTTTTCTTTTACTACTGTATTTATTAACTTTTTTTAGCATTTTAATTTTAAAAGGAATGGACATGGAAGTGATGAAATAAAAAAAAATTATTTTTTATTTATTTATTTCAAGAACAATTATTTTCTTTCAATGACATTTTATACCAAAATAAGAAGGAAGTTACTTACCAAGTAACAGAAACTCACCAAAAAGTGAGCGAATAGAAAACGCTCCTTTTAGCCATTCTCATTGGCTAAAGGAGCATTTTCTATCCACTCACTTTTTGGTGAGTTTCTTTTACTTAGAAAGTAACTTCCTTCTTATTTTGGTATAAAAAATTTCCTCAGAATTCTTTCGTGTGTTGTGTGTATTCAAATTGAAAAAATAAAAAAATTACTCCAAAATGATATAAAAATCTGCAAAAAAATTTTTTTATCCTTTTTAATAGTTATATCTTTTATTTATTTTTTTTTTTCTTAATTCACTGCCCTGTGGGGTGTTGGTATCCCTAACAAATATTCTTGTGTCCCTGGAACAATGGGACACCATTAATCTCTAGCTCTGATAGGTTGTATTAATGTTTTTACTAATTGTAATCTTAGATTATTTCAAGTGCAAATCTCCAGCTTGCCTTGTTCTGATCACTTTCTTTCTAAAACTTCACTTTTAGTTCTTTTTATTTCACTTAAGCCTATTGTACTACATTTCTAAAGGTCAGGCTGACATCTAAAAAATTAGAAACTAACCAATGAAAGAAGATGCTATGAGATATGTGTAGTAATTGTTTAAAGAGATTATTCACTATCTGGAAAGGAATATTCTAAAATTTAGTTATTAGTATTATGATAAAATAATCAAGATATTTTAAAATGAAGTTGTGGTATGTCAAGTCTTGTAAATCATTACAGAATTAGAGACTAATATTAAAATATAAGATTCAACAGTTTTGCCAGTGATTTATCTGTTCATCAATTGTTGAGAAGCTTCGTCAATGCTTAGTCTTGTTGCGTATACACTCCTATTTTCTTCTAATATAAAATTTTAGATTGATAAAAATAATCACCTTGTTTTTTTTTTTTTGTTTTTTTTTTTTTTGTTTTCCATATGAGAGATGTTTGAATGTATAAATTAATTTTTAGCTGATTTTAAAACAAAAATGTCCACTAAGAATATTTTATTTCACTTATATTTCAAAATATTTTAAAGTAAACTGAAGCCATTACTAATCTTTTCTTCACTGCTTGTTGTATAAAAGGTCATCATATAGACTTTAAACTATTAATTCTATGGCCGTCAGAAATCCTGGATATGACATTAAACAATCTGGTAGTGAGGCTCCAGTAATGCTGGAACTTTGGGAAATGTGTAGTAAGCCTTCATTGCCATCACTCCCAGGTTCACTCTAACCCAGACTAGTGGCACCTGATAGGGTCCTATTTTATCGGTTAAATAGAATTTTGACATTTAAACTGAGAGCAAACAAATGACTCATGTTAAACTGAATTGTTTGTAATAGAACTAAAGGCATTAAATAAACTACAATGGTTGATATGCTGTAAAACCAAACCAACCTGTATCTGAGTTCAGAAAATTCACTAAAAAAATCATTGCACCCATTCAAATTTCACTCTTAGAGTGTAGATATTTGTTTAAAGCTCTCATACCATTAAAAAAAAGTTTTGAATGGTTTCTATATTTAGCCTTTTATTATTATTATTATTATAATCTAATGCAATCTCTGAGCCCAAATATAGTGTTGTGAATGTGTCAAAGTTGGTAGAAATGAAGAGATGACAATAAGACAAGGTTGTTTATATCTGGAAAAGAAAAGCCAGACTAACTAATCCCACTACCTTTATTACCAATTTTGCAACTTCCCTTTTGACTGGTCTTAAAAACAGAAACATATGAAATATTTTCAAATCAATCAAGGAAAGATCCACTTTTTCAGAAATCATAGCCCACTCCTGAAATTTTAGGTTATGATAATAACTGACAACCCCTTTTTAAAAATCCTCATACCTATGAGAATTCTCATGATTGACTTTTTGTTGATGGTCATACAACTGGGCCTCAAGTTCACTGTTAGTGGGAAGTAACCACTACATTACACAAAATATTGGGTTTATGGTGTATAATAAAAATACACCACTTGAAATACTGGTTACTTACATGTTCAAAGGATTAAATATTTGTTTAATTTCATGACGTGTTTATATATGACTTACAAAGAAATTTTATTGAAAACGTTTTATTAACAATGGAAAATTGTATTTCAGTTAGTTTAAATTTGCTGAAGCATGACGAGGAATATGTGTTTGGTTTACCGAGTGCCTATGCCAGATCCATTCTTACAGTCCCTTGGGTGGAGCTGGGTGACAAGATCTATATTACCTGCCAAAAGTCTGGCTATTCTGCTGCTATTACATTCCACACAAAGGTACTTATGATGACATGATTTTCTTCATATTACCAAAAACAAATATTTTTAAATTGCATCTGCAATTATAAACTGCTTCACTTTACTGCATAGTAACCATTACATTAAGAATATTTTCTATTTCTATTATTTGTATTATATGCATTAAATATCTTGATAGGTTTTTAGAATAATGCATAATAGATGTGTTATATATAAAGTAAAGTTGGTGACCCGAAAGCTCCCTTTTCATTTGCTACTACGCTGAAGTGTAGGGGAGGGCGGTACTCCTTTCCCTGGATTGCTCTACTTTACCCTTTATCCCTGCCATTTAATGCTGTGTTAAGCAAGGTAGCATCAAGTACCTTTTTTTAATCTTTGGTATGACTTGACCTGGGATTGAACCCTCGTCTCCCAGGCCATTAACGAACACTCTACCAACTAGACCAATATATAATAAGAATATGCATTATACAATTTTAGTATCTTGATATAATGCATAATAAATGTATTATATATATATATATATATATATATATATATAATTTGCATTATACAATGTTAGTATCTTAATGTTGCTATATAAACCATGCAGAATTACAGGACCAACTCTTTAAAGTTTTCAGTAAAATTCAAGGCTCTTCCTAAGCTTGCTATTTTAGAGCATCGATAACAAAATTATTCAATATTAGGTATCACAAGAGTGAATTAGATTTTTCCATGCCATTATAAAGCAAATTTCCAAGGTCACAAATTCACTGTTATACTTTTATACATCTCTAAAAAAAAATTTTTTTTAACTCTATATAATATAATTGCCAGTTACTTTATTATACAAACTGTTAAATTGTATGTTATTTTTTATCTAACTTATAATTTGGTCAAAGGGATAAGAATATTTTGTATAAAACCTCATAAAAGTTAAACTTTGTCATTGCAAAACAATTTTTTGTAACTCTATTACAATTTCATTAAAAATCATTTAAAATTAGTAAAGCACTTTGTCATAAAATCAATGGTTATCAGTTTTTTGTTTCATTTGCCTATGAATTTTTTTCTATCCTGAGAAAATTTTTTTGCTTTTTGAAAAAAAAAAATGGTAATCCTTTTAATAAAAGGAGTAGTTGAAGATATATTTCAATTTTATGTACACTTATTTTCTTCCAGCCTTTCTATGGTGGTAAATTGCATCGGGTAACAGCTGAAGTGAAAAATAACAACACAGGCAATATTATATGCAAAGTACAAGGAGAATGGAATAGCTTCTTAGAGTTTACATATGAAAATGTAAGTCATAAAGACATCCTTGATTAATTTTAATTCTTTTTAACAAAAAGGATGAATTTCTTTTTTTCTTACTTTTGATTCCCCAAATTTTCCGTATTTGTCTATCAGAATTAGTGTATGTGTGTGCCTGCCAATAAAAGATTTTAGTCTATTTTTATCAAACTATTTCTATTATCCATGCTTGCATAAGTTTCTTAAACTTTTGTTCAGATTTATCATCCTATTTTAACTATGTATTGTTAAATATTCATTCTTACATAATTGATTCATATAATCATGCCAAATCTTTCTCAACAATCTAATAATTTAATTTTCTGATTTGAAAGGGTAAATTGAAAATTATATTATACTGAATTTTTCTGTTAGATCTTATTTTCAACTGAACTAGATTATTAGATTTTTAAACCTTACCTTTTTTTAAGATTCTGAATTGACCTTAAAATGTTTTTGCTGGCCAACTTTTCATAATTTCTTGCTATTATGTATTGCCTTTATCATATGTTTTTATTATTAACAGGAATGTTTGATGATATATTTCTATCTTAACCTTTGTATCAATATAGGAAGTAAAAGATGCTGTATAATTATTATTTAAAAAAGTATTTGCCAATAAGTAAGAATTGTTTGCTACTGTGTATCCAATTGATAGCTTTTTGTTAAAAAGGTTTATCATAATTTTGTGCTTTTTCAGGGTGAAACAAAAGTTATTGATGTTAACAAACTTGAAATAATGCGTAAATCTGTCCGCCCAATTTCTTCACAAGGAGAATTTGAATCTAGGAAACTGTGGCGCCATGTCACTAATGCTCTTAAATTGGGAGATGTGAATATTGCCACTGAACATAAGAAATTTGTGAGTAACTTTCAGTAATTATAAATTGTTTTATAACCAGATATCTTTAGAGATTTATGTCAAACAAAATACTGTCCATGAGACTAATATTATCTTAATTTTTGATTTCTTCACTTTTACTGTCTTTCTAGTCTAACTCTTTAAAAAAAGTTCCCTATAGGAATTTTTTGCACTCAAATATAGAACTATAGAAGAAATTTTCACTTTTTGAATGAATTATGCACCCAAAAATAAATGAAAGATATTGACTAAAAAAACAATTTGTAGATTAACAAAAATGGGTTTACTTTTTTTCCCTCCAAATTACTATTTACTAAACTACAATTGTCCAGTTTTCCTGTTGTATTATGTTATACCTCTTATACTTAAGTATCATCAGAGAATGTTGACTTTTGCAGCTAGAATTTGTTGGTGTACCAGTTGGCCTAGGCCTAACCCAGGTTAACTATTTACACACATACACACAGTTCATATCTTGTGTATGGTGTAACTACCTAATATAAGGATAAAATTTGTATCTCAGAATACACAAATATATTTGGTAAGTTTGGAAAATTGCAAATAATAATTTAACATGATCTATGATTTGACATCCAACTTTTGTATTATTTTCATAGTGTTTAGTCTCTTTTCAAATGTAGAGTTAGGCTGTTAACTACTTTTTCTGGGATATTTTTCTATAGTTTACCATTTGCTTGTGAAAAATGTTTTTTAGGATGAGCTTTATTTTTGCCGTAATATAATTTATAGTTATATAAAACATGGATTAACTTTTTTTCTTTTCTTTTTTTTTTTTTTTTTTTTACTTAAAACTTTTGAAGTAAAACTTTTTCTCTTGATAATCTTAAAGTTTGAGTGTACATGTTTCTTCAATAGCAAATTATGCCTTTCTTTAATAGTAAATTCTACAATTTGTTTTTAAAGATTCTCCAAATTTTTTATGAAAATTTACTTGTTGGTATATTTTTATTTAAAAAAAATTTTTTTTTTAATAGTTGGAAGATCGTCAGAGAGAAGGTGAACGATTGAGGAAAGAAACCAATACAGCATTTCCTACCAAAGTAAGTTTTTTGTTTCATTTCATTTTGATTAATACTTTTGTTAGATCAGAACCAAAAACTAATGATTTCACCAATTGATGTTCTTCATGAAGTTGGTCTAAACTTCCTGCCATAAACTTCTTTCCATAGATTATTCATAACTCTTTTTTTTTTTTTTTTTTGTGGAAAGTAAATGAAATCTCTGTATCCTTTCACTAATTTTGATCTTAGTTAACATATTTGTAAGAAGTTATCCAATACAAATTTTTGATTTTTGTCTTTTTAAAATGAAATTACAAAAATAAATTCTCAAATCAGTTGGTTGATATTAGAAATGTTACCAAATGATCTGCATAAACAATAGTTCTATCTTGTTGATGCTTCCAATAGCAGAGAAACTGCAATTAGTTAAAACTTAAATGATTTGATTACTTCTTCCTCTGAATCATTTTCTAATCTTATAAATCAAATCTTTCAAAATTGTATGCTATTTGAAAAAAATTAGAAATTTTAAGTGGTTCATTTATCCCAGCTGTAGAATACACAGACTCCATCTCTTCAAAGGGGTAAGACCCTGCCCCAATAAGTTTCCTGGATATGACATTAAAACATCTGATAGCAAGGCTCCAGCCTTGGAGTTTTTAGGGATGTGGAGTGACCCTTCATTGCCATGGTTCCCAGGTCCGCTCTGATCTGGAGTGGTAGTACCTGATAGGATCCTATCTATGGGTCAAATAAAACCAACTGTGTGCAAACAAATGACTGATGATAAATTATGGCTGTTATAGGGCAATACTTGAAACCATTTAACTGTGTGCAAAAAAGAGCTCAGATTCATTTCATTAAGAATGTTATCAACAAAATGGGTTTGCAAATCATATATGTATAAACCGATTTTGGCATTAAATAATCTATAATGGTTGACATGCCATAAAATCAAAAACAAACTAGATTGTTCATTAGGTCTGCTCTGTTGACTGGAGCTGTAGAATACACTGACTCCACCTCTGCAGAGGGTTATGGACATCTTTCCTGTTCCCCAATGGAGCCACCTGTTGGCTGTGCATGGCAGCTCGTAATGCTTGAAGATGGGCTCCTGGTAGTTTAGCAGCCGGTGACCAGGATGTTAAGGGATCATATGACCTGAAACCCTCCACTTCAACCCTTAACTTGGGCTAGACAGTCAGAGAGGCCTGATCTGATCAATTGGCAAGTCATGTCAAACAGCACCTATATGATTAAGTCCTGACCATATTCTTCAAATTGCTGTTGTAGCAAACAAACTCTTGTCCCTTATTAATGGTATTAGAAAGTAGTGGCATTGTTTTGCTTACTGAAAACCTGAAATTATCAGGGGCTTGAAATTCCTTTCCTGACATGAGTATACTGGCTGATGTATCCCAGTCTCATGATGAATGGGTATCCCTACTTGGTAAATTGCTAAGGGAAGTTGTGCTCCATCAACCACCAGGAAATCCAAGACTAACAAAAAAAATTAAATAAATACACATGGTGACTAGAAACAAAAAACAAATGAAACCTTTCTGAATCTGATTCAGAAAATAAAATAACAGAATCCTTAAGATTTATTGTAATTGAATAAATGGAGAAAACTCTTTTGGTCACTCTGTGAACTGTCAGCTTTCCTAATTAAGAGTGATCTCCAGTAGGGTGAACCTGTGAACTGTAAAAAAAAAAAAAAATTAGAAGCAGCAATCTACTTCTTGAGGTAGATAACATGCTGAAAACTCTATTAAAATGAAGATTTTCCACAATTTGAAGTACAAGATTTGTCTGCATAGAAGACTGACTCAGGGGAGTTATCAGAAACAGGGAGTTATCCTTAGCTACACCAGAGGAAATACAGCTTTAGGAAAGGAAGGGGTCACAGACTACAGAAAGATATCCATTAGATGGTGGAGCCATGAAGAAATAAGAATACACATCTTAACATTTAAGAAGCTTTAATTCCTAAAGAAATAAAAATTGAATACTATCGTAAGGAGTTAGAACAATATGTCTCCACACTTTTAATGTGCTTTAAATGTCAAAAAATATAGACACTATAAGGAGAGCTGCAGAAGACATTCAACAAATTAAAGATGTGACCAAAAAGAACCAGACCCTATGGAGGAAGATTGCCCCAACAAAACCCAAAAGCACCCTGCAATTTCAAGAACTTTCAGTATATACAAAAGAGAAAAAGATCATAGAGGTGAAATATAGGAAATTCTAGGAGCAAGGAAAATTGAAGCCTATATGAAAGTTGACATTTATACGAATGTAACACAAGGTGAGTTCAGTAAGCCACAACCATGAAGCTGATAAATAAAGAACTCTTATTTTAAAAAAAAATAGTGTAAACAGGATCAAACAACTGGCCCAAATTTCAAGAACAGTTAAAAACAAAACGTTCACAGCTGAAATCAAACAAAAAAGGAACCCACCACAAACATTTATACCACTGCCCAAAAAATATCTACTGAAAAATTCAAATCTCCAACTAAAAGTTGCACAGTCATCTGGGGCTGTAGAATACACAGACTGCTTCTCTGCTGAGGGGGTAAGACCCCCCCCATCTCCACGAGTGTCATGGATATGACATTAAACAATCTGATGGTGAGGTTTCAGTAATGCTATCACTTTGAGGAATGCGGAATACCCCTTCATTCCGAGGTCCACTCTTGTCCAGAGTGATAGCACCTGATAGGGTCCTATCTATGGGTCAAATAGAACTAAACTGTGTACTTATACTAAATTGAATTGCTTGAAATAGGACTGTTTTGACATTTAAACTTCATACTTATGTTAAACTGAATTGTTTGAAATGGAACTGTTTTGACATTTAACTAAACAAAAACTATTCTTATACTAAACTGAATTGTTTGATTTGGAACTGTTTGACTAAACTGAATAGCTTGAAAGAGGAATGTTTTTGACAATTAAACTGTGCACTTATACTAAACTGAATTGTTTGAAACAGAACTGTTTATTTGTATAAAAGTGAATTTGGCATTAAATGGCTTTTAAAGGTTGATATGCCCTAAAACCAAAAAAACAAACCAACTAAAATATTATTAGAGAAAAATCACAATCACCAATCCACCTTCCAATTTCCAAAATAAATCCTGCCCAAATAGCAAAGCAAAAAAGATTTCAATCACCCCAACTAAACTTGAACCTTCCCCTGCAATCCAAAATAAGTCATATTCATCTAACAACTGCATAAAAACGACTAATAATATCAAACCAGTCTTCATCTCGATCCAGAGACCCTGCAACATCAAGAACAAAATAATTTTTAAAAGATAGAGAAACCAAATATTAAACAAGACCATGCAAACCAACAAAACAATGTACCTCTCAAGGATCAAATTACAAAACCAAAACCCTAAATAGATCTTAGTGTAGAAAGTATCACTACTGAAACATAGCAAACTTTAAATTAGTAGATTTTATATATATATATATATATATATATATATATATGTTACAGCTATGAAACATTACCAACTGCAAAGAATACACCTGTGAAGCAAATTTTGTTTACTAATCTTTGTCTAGCACTTGAACTATTTAAAGATATTTACCTACAAACTATTCACTTAAAAATTATATCTAAAAACAGGATTTGGCATTATATAACCTTCAATGGTTGATATGCCATTAAACACCAACTAAAATTAAATGAAAAAATACCGCTGATATTTTTCTTTTCTGGCTCTTGGCTCTCTTACTCTCTATTTATAAATTATTATTCAAACAACAAAATCATTTTTTTTTTCCTTTACATCTGATTCTTTTCTCATTTTGTATTTGCAGTTTTTCCACCAAGATGGTGAGGACTGGGTGTACA
Organism: Sepioteuthis lessoniana; assembly: GCA_963585895.1. Classification (NCBI taxonomy): domain Eukaryota; kingdom Metazoa; phylum Mollusca; class Cephalopoda; order Myopsida; family Loliginidae; genus Sepioteuthis; species Sepioteuthis lessoniana. The sequence continues at coordinate 134,246,061 of OY757905.1, read as the reverse complement.
ACAAGATCTTAAAAAACAGGCATAAAAAGGATGAAGAAAATACAACAAATGACAATGTATCTATTAATGAAAGGAACCACATAGAGAACAAAGAGTTAGAAGAGAGTCCATCCAAAAGTAACAAAGGCTCTCAGCAGGAGAACAATAAGACCGAACAAGTTTTCATGCCCAACCAATGTGGTGGGGACTGCGGTAACGTAGAGGGGGAAGAGGAAGAGAAGAGTGAAAAAGAAAAAGGTCTTAAAAAGGAAAAGGAATCCTCACTGAAGCTGAAGAAATCACCAAAGATCAGTAGGAACAATAAAAGTGAAAAATTTCTTAAAAATGAAAAGAGCTTAAAGGATTTGGTCTCTTGATGAGTTGTGTGTTTGGCTGTGAAAGTCAAGGTGGAATATTTTTTAATGTTCCGTTGAAGACAAAGAGGCTTACGAAATCCGGTTTTATTCATTGGTATGAGAAAATGGTGCTCAGCTGCAGATCTGAATCTTTTTTAAAAAGTTCCCTCCTCCCTCTTCCCCCATCCAGAATCTGTCTGCCGACACTGACTTGTGGAAATTATTTAAGAAGGATGAAGATGAGCCACAACAAAGACTTCTGGTCAGTTGATGGAATGGTCAAATCAGAAGTCCACTCAAACAATCAGACACTTTGCTCTCTTGTTCCCCTCCTCCCAAACTTCTTTGTCTTGTTAAAGTAATGACCATTAATAAATGTCTTCTAGAAGAAGCTGTAAAGAAAATCAGATACCAAGGTTATTTCAAAAAGTATTTTCTCTTTTTGAAAAATTCATAGACAATAAATTTTAAAAAATAAAATAAATTCTCCCAGGGATAAATTGACTGAAAAAGAAAAAAAATATGCAAAATTTACCATTATTTGGTATTAATATTGTTTTGACTTAGCTACAAAAAGAGGTGAGCAATGAATATGCACTTTCCTCTTCTTTCTCCTTTTCCTCTTTCTTTATAGCCTTTCCTTTTACTCTTTCCTCAGTTACTTTTCTTCATTCAAGCTGTTGAACCCCACTTTTTATCTTCATATTTCTCTTACCTTCTGTTTTTTCTTCATTCAAACTGTAAAATTTATCTTCTACTTTTTCTTTATTTGTATTACCTCCTATTTTTCCATGTACTTTCTTCATTTCTATTTTCTTCTTCCTCTACTTCCTTTTTTATTTATTTATTCAACTTTTTTTTTTTTCTCATAGCCTTCTCTAAATGACAATCTATTTCATTCCTCCTTTTCCTCCCTTAGTCAGTGCTAGGCTCAAACAAACAGTACAAAATCATTAAAATGTAATGTTGCAATATTAATTCCGTGCAGCAGTCCCTAATTTCTGCTACATTCAACTCAACCCAATTCACCTGGGGATGACAACTATATAGCAACAACAAAAATGAAAGTAACCAAAAGAAGGGAGCTAACTCTGTGATTATTTATGCTGTAAATAATAAGCATATCATAAATTTTTATCAAAGCCTAAAATTCTTTGTTTTGATTCTTCTCTAATTTTCAGGAACTGAATCATCCCTTGTGACTTGTTTCACTAATTAGATTTTACTAATTCTGATTGTTTTGCATCTAATTCTTTAATTAGATATGTTTTGGAGCTCTGTTCACTGCACTTTGTCATTACATGTAACATGAGTAACACAGTTATTGATATTAATTATTCTGATAAGAATTAACTAATTGTTTTTTTGTTTTAATATATATATAATATAAAAATAGAGAGATAATCTTACTCCTTTTGAAAGTAAGATCTGAATTGTGAGAAGCCCAGCACAAAGAGAAACATGAAATAATCAAATTGCACCATTCACTACTGTTATCTGCATGTGTGGCTATGTTTTCTATTATTGTCTAAAGATAACAAATATTTAAGATTTTTTTTCTAACAACAAGCCTGTGTCTTACCATTTCCCTACCAATTTAGATCAAAATTATTTAGTAATTTATTTAAAAAAAATGTTTGTGCTGCTAGACTTTTGCAGATAGCCCCATCTTTAACCTTTTCACTATCAAATTTTTTGTTGGTGTTTTAAGTTTTGGATAAGTAAAAATTAGGCTTTGAGTATAATATTTTAAGGGTTAAAATGAAGTTTGACTGTGACACTAGTGTCCTGGTGGGAATGAAAGGGTTAAGTCACAAAGAAAAATCATGCATGAATACAATATGTCCAAAATAGCCTGTGTATGAAAATATGGAAACCCACATGGATGCAAAATTTGGGTTTCATCTGTTTAATTTATGATAGATGAAAAATGGCATGTCTTTTTTTTTCCCCCAACACAAAACATTAATGCTTGAAACTTGATAAACTATATCAGTATTGAAATTGCAGGTTTTTTCCTTTCTAAAAAATAAATAAAACTTTTCTTCAACTGCTTTAGGTTAAAAATATTGGGCATTAATTCCTTTTTGCATTCTAATTATGGTAAGTTTATTTATGTATTTGTTGTATTGTCTTACAATTTACCTCTTAACTAAATATGCTTGTAAACCCCATTGGATTCCGATAGTAAGGATTATGACAAGTTTGTGATAATACCTTTTAAACTTGGATTGCAATAACTTTTTAAATCATTATTATAGTATCAAATATCTTTCACAGGAATATGAGGCTCTGACTGATTCATTTCCTGAATAGCTAGATTATTTTAAGAATGCTCATTAAAATGCCACCTCCTCCCAAAACACACTCACAATCTATTTTGTAGAATGTTTATTGAATGTTGACATAGTTGTTCTTTTCTATTATGATTGTTCTCAAACATTTCCTTGGAGTCTATGATATAGACATTAGGATCATTTTCATTAAATTTGGTGGTTGAGAATTAGAATTATTTGGAAATATAAAAACTTCACAAAGAAATAGGAAGCAGAATAAGATTTAAAGATTTAAAAGTGTGAAAACACTATTTCATACCTAAATATCAGTTTTAGCAGATTTTCTTGAAGTCTTCCATTAATTTCTATAATCCAAAGAGGTTCATACATTAATCTCAAAATTAACTAACACTTAATTTCATATTTTTCTTACTAATTAACTTGATTACTTGAATAAATTAAAATCAAAAAAGCTGAATTGCATTTGATTCTATACTACCCTACCCAAATTTATATTGATTCTAAAAGTTTTTTACTAAATCCATATTTTGTATTATTTTAGAATTTCATTTGAAATGTAGCTTTGAAATTTTTGATTTAAATTAGTTGTATCTTGATGCCAATGAGTTTTGAGTCTCCTCACCTCCCTAACACCTTCCTTTTCTATTTTTGTCAACTGTTATATTGTTTCCTGTTCCATCCATTATTCTCATTCGTGTCTTTAACTTTCAATGTTTTAATGAGCTTTTGGGACCAAAAGTTGCTATGATTGTGAATGTCACTGTTACTTTAACAGCAACAATCACTGGCAGTCATTTGCATGTTTTTTTTTTCTTTTTAATACAACAGTTTTCATTGAAATTGGGATATGAAATTGTCTTATTGAAGGAATGTAGGAAACACTGAATTGATTTGCAGCAAAAAACTTTATTTTAAAATGTGATATATACCTTTTGGTTAGAATATAATCTTTTTGTTTTTGTCCAGTTTTCAGATCTGTTTAAAAATTACTTGTTAATTTTACTGATTCCCATAGAAATCTTATTTATTTATTTTTCCCCATTATGTCCAAGTTTGTAAAAGAACAATCTTGTTCACTAATTGTAATTGCCTGCTGCTCTTAGGGGTTTGAGTAAAAGGATTGTCCATGAATTTGTTCAAAAAGATAAAATTGTCAAAAATGTGAGGAAAATTTGGGCTCATAAAATCAGGCCACAAAAAGTTAAACTGTGGATGTGATAAATATCATGTTTTTAAATATTTTGTTTTTTTGTTTTACATTTAAATTAGCTTTTTATCATATTTAGAAATAAATCTTGAGACCAAACTGAAAATTTTGAGACCAAATTTTCTGAGCAAAAGAAAATGATGCATTGTGTCCTTTGATGTGAGAATATCAAATTTATATTTGTACTATGAAATCTGATTCACTGAAATCAGAAAAACATTGAAATAGAATTATTTTGTAACAACTTATTCAATGCCTGTATAGATTTACATACAATGAAGTAAATTAAAATAAATTTATTGACAATGATTTTATATAAAGTGTTTTAATTTTTCTTTATATGTATGTATTTACCAAAATCCTCCACCTCAATCAGGATGTGACACAAGGTCAGTTTTTAAGTGGCGTTCAATGAGTTCAGTTTTCGTACTCCTAGACGAGTTGCAATACTAATGTTCAAGAACCTAGTCTGCCCTACTATTTACCCATAGCTGGAGAAAGAATAGTTCAATGTATACCTGTCCTAAAAGTATTAGTGCTATGTGAAATGCAAACAGCTTCATCTCGGATTTGAACTTTGATCACTGAGTCCATTTCTTATAATGATAACTGTTACACTACAATCAGTTTCTTCTTTATATGTAAGCTTGGTAAAATCTTCACTGGTCCCTTAATCTGGTTTGGTTGTGGCGGCACTACTGATGTAGCATGTCTTTTACAGGAATAGTCTGACAGAGCCCATTCCTCTCCAGGTCTACAACTAGTTTGAATTCAATTTTCCTTCTCCAAGATTGGTTGCCATACCATGTCCTATGACAATATCCATTACACCATAAGCACCTCCTTGGTAGAATTACTGCGTAATTGTTATTAAAAAAATACTTTACGGCTCAACTGTCAGGAATTAAATCAAACAATTTTTTAAAAATTCTGATTATATCAATAGATTTTGTACTCTGTCTTAAGTCATGCTGGTAGCATGGATTACCCTGACTCTCTCTCTATCATCCATCACTCTCTGCGACTCCAACAAACTATACACAGAGTTTATGTAAGTTCTTGCAGGTTGGTTTTCAAGATTTGTTAAAAACAGTCTGTAGTATTCTGGTGTCATTTCATCTAGCTATTCTTCCATGTGTTTTGTTAATATCCATGAGGTGTAACAGTACAACTTGGAAAAGATCCTGTCTTATTTGATCAGATTTCCACACCTTAGCTAGACATGTATTGACATTTTCAGTAGATGGGATATTACAGCCAAGGTATGTGAACTTATCAACTAATTTTAGAGGCCTACCACTTAGAGTGGAGGTGGCGGCTCCTTGTTTAAAATACATACTCTTATTTGCTTTCTCTAGGCTATACAGTTGGGATTTGGCTTGGGCTGTTGTATTTATTACAAGTACTAGATAGTCTGTTATAGTTTCTGCAGGGTATCATCTGCTTGATTTTTAAAAAAAAATTTTTTTTCTAGGGTAAGGCCATTTTCTTTTATTAGATATATCGATACTTGAAGTACCTAGTCTAAGCAGATTATAAACAAATATGGAGCTAATATATCTCCTTACAAAACTCAGCAACAATTTCAATTAAATCTGTGTCTCCATCAGGTGAGCAAACCATTACTTTCATGTTTTTATGTAGTATCATTATAACTGTAACAGTTTCTTTGGGGAGACCATATGCTAATAGTATTTGCTCCATCTTCTCTATGGAATCAAATACCTTGGAGAAATCTACATACTATAGTGTTACACACACACTTTTTTACCTTTAGTGATTCAACAGATGGTCAGAATCTGAAGTTAGGGATGGATTTCTCCAAGAACTTCTGATTTTTCCAAAGAAATTTTTTTTAATTTCAAATTGGATATGGTTGAAAAGTAAAGCCATAGCAGCTATAGCAGTGAGTTATCCCTCTGTAGGTCTTCATGATTCTGAGGTCACCTTTCTTGAGGAAGGGGAGGATGAAGCCTTTTGTCCATTTCTCAATTTGTATTTTGTTTATATATGGTGTTACATAATTGAAGAAGTAAATCATTAAATTTCCTGGTCTTCCATACTTCTGGAGGTATTTTCATCAAAACCTGCAGCTTTTCTGCATTCAATTTTTGTCAGGACTGTTAAGTTCCTCTATAAACTGCCTTAGTCTTATGTCTAGTTGGTTATTAATAATTTTTGTGATGGGTTTATCAGTAAGTTTTGGAGTTTCCAAGCAGATTCCTGAAATGTTATTTCCAGTTCTGTATTTTTTTTTTTTTTTTTTTTTTTTTTTTTTGCTGACGGCTTTTAGTTTTACTGTCAGCCATGCTATTCATGATTGCTTTTCAATTGAGTTTCTGATTTTATTGATTTTTGCCTTGAATATTATTTATTCATAAAACAAGAGGATAAAAAGTACTGTGAAGCATATTCCTCCTTTGAAGGAGTATCTTCCAATCAAAGAATCATCTTGGCAAAGATTTGCCTGTATCTATGCAGAAATAAGACAGTTAATGTTTCACAATATGAATGGTCCTCACCCACCAATAGTGATATTAGAAATCATTATTCAGTAACATTAAGAAAAGTTTGATACTCTTCAAGAGACGTCTGAAAGACATACTCAGAATGACGGATATGAAAACTTTATCCCTCATATAGCAGCTAAATACATTCCAACTAAACCAAAACCTAAATGTAGAGTTCCAAAGAGGCAATAGCAATTAGAGAAAAACAATATAACAAAGATAGCACTCTTATTTAATAAAAGAAATTCAGCTAATGCCCAAAAGTTTAAGAAAGCCCAAGGAGAATTAACACTTACCAAAAAGAACAACTTTATGTAAACTCAAATAATGGCAAATTCATATTTATGTACATATGATAAAAATGTTTTTAAAAATGACATACCATGTCTACTTGATAAAAAAAAAAAAAAAAAAAAAAAAAAATTTAAATATTTGGAAAGCTTTATTATTACATTACTAGTCTTTATTTCCCCCCACCGCCACCAAAAAATCATGACACTTAGGCTCTTAGCACTCTGACTGCTAAAATACAAAATCAGAAATTCATGAACTAAATTGTGAAGTGTGATAGTTGATTTAATTTCCATTTTTACTCTTTGCATTAGCATTTGAAGACTGTAATCTCAAGTGCCATGACAAAAAGCAATAAGTTGGATAAAATTATTTATTAGATAACATGATAATGAATGCTTTTGTAACTTTGGCTACCAGTCACATGATGTAAGCAAAGTTAAATGAAAACACTCACATAAATTAAATATAAGCATTTTTTATTTATTCACTTATCAGTAATATTTTAGTTCATTCTTTGTTCAATTGCTTTCTCGATTCAAAATTTCCTTTTTCTTTTATCCCCATCCTAATGTCGAAATACCTAACCAAAAAAAAAAAAAAAAAAAAGGGGCAGCTTTCGATAACAAGAGTTATTTCCCTTGTTTAAAATTTTGATAGAGCATTAAATTTAAAAAAAAAATTTCCAGCCTTTATATACAGAACAGAATCTTTTTTAATACAAATTTTGTATGATTTTGTTTTAAGTTTGTGATTGACTTTTATTTAGAATTTACTTTTCAATTTTTTTTTTTTCTTTTAAAGAAAACCACTTTATACTAATCTCTAATTGGAAAAAAAAAAAAATTAAGATTTTTTTTTCTTTATAAGACAAGATTTTAATTTATCAAAAACTAAATGACACCAAAAAGTTTTTCTTTCCTAGTTTTATTCTTTAAAATGGAACTGATTGTGTATTTTAATCATGCCTTTAACATGAGTTTTTAAATTCTCTGCAGTTTATGTCATAAATGTGCATTTTAATGAAATAATCTTTATAGTATTATCTTTAAAATCACATGCTGTTTGATTGTATTTAAAAGATGACTAGAATTACATTTGTGTTATGGCAAGATGTGTAAGTTTAATAATTAAAATCCTATCAGATAATAGGTCCAATTCACTTAACAATTTAGTGTGGAGTCTATGTTCTTGCTCACTCTGATCACTATAATTTTTCAAGGAAATTAAAAGCAAATCATAGAATACATCCCTTTATTTTTACCACTTGAAGTTAATGGCTACCAAAACAAATAGAAATTTTAAAAGAAAGTTTTTTGCTTCCTTATAATTTGGTATTGTTATAACAAAATTTTTTTTTTTTTTTTTTCAATGTATCAAATTGGATGGTCTCTTGATTTTTATGACCTTTCTCAGAACAATGGAATTACTTAGCAGCACCCATCTACATTAGCTACAGAATAATTTTACTTGTAAGTTTATTTTATTGACAACCTTTCTTTTAAATACAACTTTAAAAAAGATTTGTGAACATTAAGGATAATTTTGCACTCTCCTACCCCCTTCCCCCCCCCACTAAAATGAACTCCAAAATTCAATGAAACTAGAGTTTAGATGCTGAGAATTTTTTTAACTTGTTTATAATCAGTATTTTGTCAAAAGAAATAAATTTTACTCTATTTAAAAATATAATTAAATTTTAATAACATGTGCATGTAAATTAATAGCAAGAATTTTTTATTACATACAAATTTTTCTTAATGCAGAAAATGGGGGTGCAAATTGTATCGGCTAGAAAAATATTTACAATTCCTTTAAAAAAATATTGATTATATAAAGCCTTTGTAAACAGACCCAGAGTAAATACTAAATATGGTCTGTACAGATTTGGCAGGTTTTTTCTTTCCTCCCCAATAGAAGCTATTGATACTAATTGGCCATGGAGGAGGATACTCTATAAATGTCTCAAATTTGTTTTCAGTTTAAAATAACTTTAACTCTTTCAGGAGACACACTTAATGTAATAGTTATCATAAAAAAAATGTTAATTTGTGACCCAAGTTCAATTCCTGGACAAGGCTGTTTGCATTCCCCTTTACATAAATTCCCTTGCTATGGATAAATAGTAGGGCAAACTGGGTTCTTTAGCCTTGGTTAAGCAACCAGTCAAAGAGAATAAAAACTCTGAATTCAAACATGTTAAACTCTGCTTAAAACATTGACCACATGTCACATCCAGTCTGTGCAGTGGGGTTGGTAAATACATACACTAATGCCCTTGCAAAAGACATGAATTCACATCTTCTTCCTCCCACTATGGATAAATGGGGTAAATTGGGTTCTTTAGCCTTGGTAAAGCAACCAATCTAGAAGGAAAACTGAATTCAAACCATTTTTAAGCAGAGCAAAGGCTCAGCTTAAAAATTGACCTTGTCACATCCTGCCTATGACATAAAAGTTGGATAAATAAATATGTTAAGCTTTCATAAATAGCAACCAATCTCAGTTGGTAAATTGGTCGTTAGGACTTTACTAGTCAAAACTAATAAAATACTGATGAGTCAAAAGTTTTTTAATATTTTGTTTACATGAGGCAAATTCAGCAACTCTTGATGCTTTTTATCATGTGATGAACCCACACTGGACCAAGAGAGGTCAAGCTCACCTAATACTCTCCAAGTGCTACTCACTGGATTTGCTTCTATGACTTGGAGTACACTGTTTTAGGATAACCTGACTTTGTCTGATTGTCATGGTTCTTGCAACCTGAGCAAAATTTCTTGAATCATCTGATTACTGTACCGTGATCAACTGCACCATCACCTTTTGCACAAATGTTTTTGACACAGTTCATAATTGTAAAGCATAAGTTCCTGAATTAGACTAAATTGTATGTTTATCTGTCCAACTTTCAAATCACACACAGTGAAGCAATGCACAATATGTCAGTACATCAACTACCATTATACTGTCAACTACAGTGGGTACCTTCCACAGCTTGAACTGCTTTGGTCTTGGATATACAAGCTGGAAACTAGCAAATACCAAAATATTGCCAAAATGTTTACTCCCCCGAGTAAATTTAATCAGGAATGGGTTAACAGCAAATAACAAAAGAATAAATGAAAGAACAATGATCATTCACAGCAAATATTTTATTAGCCACTTAACAAACAAGTTAAAAGCAGCTGAGAAGTGACATTGTGAAAAATATACACTTTAATTTGCATTTAAGTTAATTCTTTTTCTTTTTTAAAACAAAATGGTTGGACTGAAAGCTGTAACACTGTTTAATAGCCTCTTGACATTTGTTAATATCTTGCCATGGACGACTCATCCAGTTATCCAGTCGGGTTAGGTGTTCAAGCAAAAAGTCAAGACTTTCTTTTGTGATGTCACCTGAGAGGACCTTGCTGAAGACTGTATTGAAATCAGATTCATAACTCACAATATTTTGTACCTTTCTTACAACATAGTTACTGTGCCCACAATTCTCACAGTTATTTGGATGATCTTCATCCCCTCCTTCCCCTTCAAGACTTCCAATGGGTGTGTCACATTTATCACACTTAAAAGATGGAGGAAGATTCATTAGTTCTTCATACATTGGCCAATCTTTCTCGCACGCCAGGCACTCACACTCAAAATAGTACTGTCGACGCAACTCGCTCATTCTAGCTTCTTTTTCCATTGTTGGGTAAATTATGCTGTAACTATCGATAATCTCTTCACCTTCTTTGATGTTATGGATTGCTCTGACTACACACTTGTCTCCATAGCTGTGTCTGACGACGTTTGGATCGCACGAATGGTTGAACAGACTGAGCGTGGCGTAGATAGCTGATCCGATCCCCATGGAATTAGAGGTGAGCATCTCTCCAGGTTCAATAAGAAACTCTGTAACTTCATGGGCATTACAAGGCAACATCTGAAGGTGACGTAAAATATGACCACCTATTTCAATACGGTCAGTTTCGCTGCACTCTTCTTCTTCAGATGGAAAATATTCAGTCTTCTCTAAACATTTGAGTAGATAAACTGCCATCACTGTCCGACGAAACAGGTCAGGAAATTTCCTGTCATAAGTATGATTGACTAAGTTATACACAGCCCAGTAGTTATGGGAATCATAAATACCATCTTCATCAAATCCAATCGAGCATTGATCTTCCTCATCAATATTACGGTCTCCATACTTCTCTTTGAACTCCTTAAGATATGGGAATGTAGCTTTTATTACCATCCTCAAAGCTAGGTGTGCAATATCAGAATCCAGCTCACTAACCAAAGGAAGAATTGAACATTCCCAAGAATGACAGGCTTCCCATGATGCTTCCTGGCATTTAAGGCTGCAGTAGACAACATTTGAACATCCAGTACAAGGAACAGGTACTTCAGCTCGGTGGCAGCAAAAGTGACAGTGAGTAGCAAAATATTTAGAGTTCACAATGGAACAGTATGGCTCCTCTACAACAAGAAGCTCTCCAACTTTTATGTTAGCCAGCGCAATAGGGTACCTTCCTCTTTCCTTAGTATACTTCAAGGAAAATGAATCTGAAGCACACGGAAATTGTTTGCTCTTTATCTCAGTAATTTCAGGGATCGGATCCGTATATGTTGAACCTTTTAACACTTTTTCAGTCGTATTGGTTTTATTTTGGCAATATTCAAGCAAAGTGTTAAGTTTCTTTTCCCTAGCCTCCATTTCTTCTTTTTTTAACTTTGACTTTGCTAGTTTGAAGATGGCTTTTTCAAAACTCTGAGCTGCATTCTCATATAAGCCGAGTTCATAATAACACCTGCCTTGCCTTTCAAGGATTTTGTGCTTAAGCTTAGCTGGGTAACCATGCGATAGGGCAAGGTCAATATCTTTAAGACAGAGTTCATATTTCTTTTCTTCCTTTGTGACAGCTGACCGATTAGCATAGCCAAGAGCTAATTCTTCACTTCCAGCAGGTGCCTTCAAGACGCTTTGAGTGTAGTACTCAAAAGCTTCAGAATAATTCTTTTGCTTGAACTCATCATTTCCCATCTCTCGCATCTCTGTTGAGTCATCGGGGCATTTAGATGATTCAGGCATGTCGATTGTGATGATCTCATCTAGAAATGGGAGATTATACACAGCGGTGATACGGTCTGCATCTGTATTAGATTCTAGAAAATGTTCCAGCCAAGAATCCCATTCATTGTTTTTCTGCAGCCTTGTCATCAACTCGTCACGCCACTGATCAATAATGTTTGCCATGTTGATACTAGAATTCACCTGGAGAAAAATGGGGGGAAAAAAGTCAAAATTAGTCACATTTTTTTTTTCAAAAAGGGAAAAAAAAAATTTATAGTTATCTACTAAGTTTTGCTTAGTTATAGCACAAGGCACCCAGTGAGAATTGAATTCACAAACAATAGTCTGTTAATCCGGCTTGCTAACACATCACAGGAGGTGCCTGAAAAATGTTTATATATTAATTAATTAATCAGTTATGTCCTCTTTGATAATTGGATGTTTGAAGTAAATTAAAGATCAAGGCAGACAGTATGAATTTGTATAGCAATTATTGTGCTGAACCAATCATAACTAACTTGTAGATAAGACCATAGTTATATTAGCTTTTATACTTTAAATTGTGAAAATCGTTTAGTTTGTTATTAGTCTAGGTTAAAAGCACAATAAGAATTTTGATGCAGGTATCATTGGGGAATGAGAAAAGTTTTGATAAACAGGCCAGGTATTGGCTCATTTCTATAAAAGGATAAATTTCCGGTGTATTATACACTCATATGCATTGCATCTTCATTTTATTAAAACTAAAGATTGAATATGTCTAACTTTTATTTACACATTTTTTAAACTAGCTCTAAACACTTGATAATGCTTGGGGTGGGGAGATAAGACAATATTTTAATGAAATAATCCTGATGTATAATTTAGCAATATTCTATAGATAATCCAGATTAAAAGCATAGTTGGGGAGGGGGAAAGACTGAACATTTATAGACCTTATTTTTCCAATGCAGGTATCCCTAGGAAACACTTGTTAAGTATTAGTTATTTGAAACTACAATCAAATGATATTAAATAGAAATACTTACTTAAAACTAATTGTATATGAATGATTAATATTAGGTAAGATTACTTGAAACCATACAAATGTGTACCAACAAATTATAAACAAAATGCAAAAAAAAAAAATCTTTAAATATAGTTATTACAAAGAAACATTTGCAAATGAACCAAATTTTGGCATTAGATAATCAATGAGTTGATATGCCTTTTAAAGAACAAAAAGATTTTTGAATTATGGTAAAAGGAATAATGAAGTATGATTGGGTCAGCAAATGAGACTAATTAAGTTAGTGAGATAATGAATACCAACATCTCTCCCACATCCAATTTTTGGCCTTGTCACATTTGTATAATTTATATGATAAAAAACTTTAATGTTTTATGTGGTAGTGTGAAGATGAGAAGACTTAATTTTAATAGGTTTGGTTTATTTATTTTATAACATAACTTCCTATGGGTTACTTAATGCCAAAACTTGATTCATTTGCAAATGTTTGATTGTAATCAGAATTACATTTCTAATGTTCCATTGCATTTTTTTAAAATTTCAATTGCAGTTATCTCAAGAATAGCTTATACAAATAAATCATACACAATTATATGGTTTAAAGCAACTCTTTCTTATAAATCTATTGCCGTCTGAAGTACACAGTCTAGGCAGATTATGAACAGGTATGGTGCTAATGTGTCCCCTTGCAGCACACCTGCGACAATGTCAAGGTCTGTCTCCACCCGATGAGCATTCTTTTACTTTCATGTTTTTATAGAGCATCATTATGGCTGTAATGGTCTTCCTGTGTAAAGTGTAGGCTAGAAGTATTTGCTCCATCTTCCTTCCGTGTATGGAATCAATGCCTTGGAGAAATCTACAAATAGAAGTGTAGCCTAAAAGTTTTTTGTTTTTTTTTGTTTTTTTGTTTTTTGCACAAACACCTAAAATTCAACAGAATGTCAGAATTTGATGCTGTGGATCAATTTCTACAAAAGCCATTTTGGTTTTTCCTAAGAATTTTCTCAATTTCAGGTTCAATGTGGTTGGGTAGCATTGTAAAACTGCTAAGGCAGTAAGTTATAGCTCGGTAGTTCTTAGCAATTCCGAGGCCCCCTTTCTTAGGGGAAAGGACGATGCAGTCCTTTATCCATCTGGAAAAAGCAAGAAGCAGACAATACCCGCACAAACTATTATGGACACAGACTATGCTGATGACATTGCGCTTCTGGCAAATACACCCGCCCAGGCAAAATCCTTGCTGCATAGTTTGGAGTGAGTGGCATAGGCCTCCATGTAACCGTAGACAAAACAGTACATATGCTTTGATCAAAGAAATATCTCCACACTATATGGTGGCTCTCTGAAACTAGTGGACAAGTTCACTTACGTCGGAAGTAGCGTTTCATCAACCAAAAATGGCATCAATATGCGACCAGTGAAGGCATGGACAGCTATTAGTCATATGGAAGTTAGACCTATCTGATACGATAAAATGCGTTTTTTTGGGGGGGGGTTCTTCCCTTCCTCTCTCTCCAATCAATGGTCATGTCCATACGACTGTATGGATGCACCACTCAGGCACTTAAAATCCTCGAAGCAACAGCCCACAAAGCAGCAGTTGTACGGCCACCAACTACCCATCTTGATGACCATCCAAACATGCAGGACACTGCTGGAGGAGCAAGAACGAACCCATAACCTACTTTCTCCTATGAAGCCCTTTATACAAATGTGCAAGTGTAGGATGACCAGCTAGAACTTATCTACAACAGCTCTGTACAGACACAGGATGTGGTCTGGAAGCTATGGATGATAGACGGATTGCAAGAGAATTAGGCAAATCTGTGCAAGCAGCACAACATGATGATTTCTATTTAATTTGTTTGTACAGTCATATGGTTTTCAAGTTTTAAAAAAAATTATAACTTTTGATTTGGTTTCTTTAATGACAGATCAACCTTCATGGGTTATTTAATGCCAAATCCATCCTTGAAAAATAACAGTAGTAGTACTATTTAACCTATAGCTGGGGGAATAAAAGGGATTCATATCTTTGCCAAGGGCATTGATGTGAAAGTAATAGTGTGACTGGAGTTTGAACTTGCTTACTATGATATCCAGTAATTTCACTATTACATCGTGCGGACTCCCCAATTAAACCTTTGAGTAACTATTCCTAATACAAATAATTTTCAGTTATATGGTATAAAGAATCTCTAACATTAATCATCATTTTCAATAACAATTTTCAAACACCTATTTGACCCATAGATGGGGACCCTAACAGGTACTACCACACCAGATCAGACTGGATCTAGGAGTAATGGTAATGAACAGATACTCCATACTCTCAGATGCAATTTGGAGTCATACCCAGGACACTAAATTTTAATATTTAGTAATGACAGAACTATAACTTTAAAAATATATATCCAAAGAACTATTTTGTTCTTTAGAGAATTTGATTAAATAAAAAAAAAAGAAATAAGATCTATTCAAATTAAGGAAGCTTTGAATGCATGATTAGAAGTGTCAGCAGCTTGAAATTTGTGTACAAGTTTTGATCTATCTGGGTTGCACCAAAAAAAAAAAAGTTTTTTGGTTCTAATGAAATAACCCCCCCCCCACTGACATAAACTTATAAGATGAATATAACAAATGTTTAAATGAAAATTTATTATCGATTGTTTATTTTTTTTACATAGCTCTCTGTCATGGGCAAGATGTGATATGCGGTCAATTTTTAAGTAGAGTAAAGCTGGTTTCAATTTAGTTTTACTCTGACCCAGAGTGGAAGTACTTGTTAGGGTGCCACCTATCGGTTAAATAGAACTGTTTAATTATTTACTATACTTGAAACCATTTAACTGTTCAAAAACAAATGATTAATATTAAATTGAATTATTAGTGTAAGATAGCAATATTTGAAACCATTTAACTGTGCATAAAAACAAGCTCTAATTCATTTATAAGAATGGCACCTACAAGCTATTCACTTAAAAATCATATGTATAAACAGGATTTTGCATTAAATACCCCACAAAGGTTGATATGCCATTACACCAAATGAATTAACTTAACCTTCTCAAGGCTAAAGAACCCAATCAGCCCAATTTACCCATGACTCATAGCTGGAAGAAGAAGAGTTGGATTCATGCCTTCTCATGAGCAGTAGCTCAAAGTGAAAGAAACTGCTTAATCCAAGATTTGAACTCTGGTCGCTGATTCCATTTCTTATAATAATGTAAGCCAGAAATGTAGAACACCTAGTGAGAATCAAACTCTCAATGATCTGATAGCCCCAGTTGTTAACCATTATACTACACATTGTGCCCAAATTGTAGGTATAAAAAATTTTTTTCCAAGATGTCATAAAAATCATACTAGTAATTAATCCTACATATACACATTCCTCTTTTGAGGGTGTGTCCTCCAATCACCGAATTGTCACAGCTAAGATATGACTGAGCCTACGAAGAAATGTAGCACGAACAACCACAATCATACACTATGACTGGTCCCTACTTAACCATAGAGATATTAGCAATAAATATATGTTAACACTAAGAAACAAATTCGATACACTTCAGGAGATATCAGAAACACTTACTCTGAATGACAAATATGAGAACTTTGTCAATGTTCACATAGAAGTGGCAGCAGAATGCATACCAACTAAATGAAGAGCTTAACCTAGAGTCCTATGGGGAAACATTAGCGGTTAGAAAAAAGTGTGCAGATGTGAAAACCGCATCGCTATGTAATAGGAGGAACCCAACTAATATCAACGCTCAAAAACTTAAAGCACAAAATGAACCAACATATACCTAAAAGAACAAACAGAATACATCCAAAATTTGATCAATAAGAATTAAGACTCAGCTGAAGATAGACAATCTAGGATAGCTTGGCAGACAGTAAACGAAGTGTGATGCGAGAGCTAAAATGAAATCTGCCAGCAAAGAACTAATACACCTGTGGAAACATTTCAAGAATTTACTTGGAAAACCTCCAAAAATTACAGATGAACACATCACAAAAATTATTAGTAATCAACTAAACATCAAACAAGGACAGTTTACACCAGAAGAACTTGACTTTGTACTAAGAAAAATTAAAAATAGGAAAGCTGCAAGGCTTGATGAAATACCCACCCCCACCCACCAGAAGTATGGAAAACAAGGAAATTCAACGACATGATGCTCCAATACTACAACACTGTATATAACCAGAACACAATAGACAGATGGACAAAGACTAAGGTATAACTCTTACTTCCATTGCAGCCAAGATCTACAATGCTCTGCTACGCAACTACATAGAACCTAAAATTGAGAAAATACTTTCTGAAAAATCAATCCACATCACATCACAAATTTTGATTATCCGTTGAATTTTAGGTGTTCGTGCCAAAAAAAAAAAAAAAACCCCAAGGCAACACTTTATTTGTAAACTTCTCCAAGGGATTTGACTACATACACAGTGGTAAGATAGAGCAAATACTTCTCGCCTACGGACACCCCAAAGAAACTGTCACAGCCATAATGATGCTCTATAAAAATATGAAAGTAAAAGTTTGCTCATCAGATGGAGACACAGACTACTTCAACATTGTAGCAGGTGCACAGCAAGGAGATACATTAGCCCCATACCTGTTTATTATCTGCCTAGACTAAGTGCTTTGAACGTCTATCAATTTAATAAGAGAAAACGGCTTCATGCTCAAAAAAAAAAAAAAAAAAAAAAGCAGAAGATACCCTGCACAAACTATTACAGATGTGGACTACACCGATGACATAGCACTTCTGGCAAATACACCCGCCCAAGCCAAATCCCTGCTACATAGTCAGAAACGGGTAGCAGATGGTATAAGTCTCCATCTTAACACAGACAAAACCAAATATATGTGCTTTAATCAAAGAGGCAACATCTCCACACTAAATGGTAGTCCTCTGAAACTAGTAGACAAGTTCACCTACCTAGGAAGCAGTGTTTCATCAACCAAAAAGGACATCAACATGTGACTAGCAAAGGCTTGGACAGCTATCAAGCAGCAGTCATATCAATACTTGTATATGGATGCACCACATGGACACTAACTAAGCATATGGAGAAAAAGCTTGACAGTGATTACACAAGAATGCTTCAAGCTGTATTGAACAAATCCTGGAGACAACACCCCACAAAACAGCAGCTATACGACCACCTACCATCCGTCAAGAAAATCATCTAAATTAGATGAACCAGACATGTGGGACACTGCTGGAGAAGTAAGAGCGAACTCATAAGTGGTGTACTCCTGTGGACCCCTTCACACGAATGAGCAAAGGCAGGACAACCAGCTAGAACATGTCTACAACAGCTCTGCGGCAATACAGGATGTAGCTTAGAAGATCTGCCGGGAGCAATGGACAATAGAGATGAGTGGCAAGAGAGGGTCAGGGAAATCTGTGCTAGCAGCATGATATGATGATACACCTACAAACTTTCTATCTCAATACACATAAACTTATTGTATATTTAGATAAGTATGCATATTGTCATCACTTATGCATATATCTTCATACTCTAGTGCCTCTCCCGCTCATCTAAAAGTGGGTAAGTGCTGGGTTTATTGCCTGGTGTTCTAAAAGGGGAACAAACTTCCTGAAGTTTCCCAACATTAAGTTGACATGGTGTCATATTCCAGCACTGTTGTTGAGTTTGGATAAATACCTATGCTCGTGGAGGTGCCCGTGGTGTAATGGTTATTGTCGTAGGAAATGGACACGGCGACACGAGTTCAAATCCTGGACGAGACTGATTGCATTTCACATAGCACTAATACCCTTGGGAAAGGTATGAATCCAATTATTCTCCCTCCAGCTATGGGTAAATAGTAGGGCAGACTAGGTTCTTCAGCCTTGGTGAGGCAACTAGTCTAGGAGAAGGAAAACTCTGAATTCAAACCACTTAAAAATTGACCTTGTGTCATATCCTGCCTGAGCGGAGGGATTGGTAAATATGATAAATACCTATGCTCAAGTTCATATACATTTTTTATATATGTATTTCTTAACATACATATGTTTGTGGGTATGTATATAAGTAAATCTGACAGTATGAAAATAGAAAAACAATGTATACCAAATGTGAAGAATTTATTATGATGGTAAAGTCAGCATTAAAACATTTTAGTTTTATTAAACCTTCTTCAGGATTTTATGATGGAGAAAAATTGTTGCCTGAACAACAATAGATATTTTTGTGTGTGTGTATATATAAAATGTTTCATTATAAAAACATCCATCATCATTCTAGCAAGAATTTTTCTCCATAAAATCGATATGTTTTAACGGAAATTTATCACATTTGGAATACTTTTTTCTGTTTTCTTATGCGTGTGGGTGTTTTGCAATTAAAAATTTTCAGCTACATATAAATTAATGTTTTGTGATATGTTGAATATATGGTAGCACTATGTATAAAAAAACGAATTTTTTTTAAAATTTTAATACTCTAAAAGTTTTCAGTTCTGGGTGTTTCAAAAACTGACTATTTTTTGCATATCCAACTGTACTAAGGTAGAGTTTACTCTGACATGGTAAATATTCATCCAACTCCCCACCAAGTCAGATTTTAAGTGGAGTCTTTTTTTTTTATAATGGGGAGCCATGCATGAATCAAAACTCATGTATCCATTACAGAAAATGCTTGATCCCCTTAGCATTCCTGAGGTGTGCCAAGCATGTATTGCCTGATGAGGGAGGCCCCCTGAAACCAAACTAATATTTTCTCACCCACCCAGCAGGACTGCTCCTGTACCAGGGTACTGGGTTCAAATAAAACTGTTTAAAAATTATTCATATTCGATAGAACAAGAGCAAAAAAAAGAAAAACTTTTAAACAACTACAAAAAAAATGTAAATATGAACATACAATGAATGTGATTCCCTAACCTCTAGGCATAAAATAACCCTAAACAGGTTGACATGCCATTAAAATTGCTCAATCTAACGGATTTTCCTGATCTTTGTAGGTTAAAATTTATTAGGAATATATAACTGTCTAAATTTGAATTTCAAAAGAAATGGTTCTCTTAAGATTTTTCATTTTTAACTTTTAAAACGGCAATATATTTTCCTTTTTTATAGATTTTCTTGATCTGTGATATCCTCAAGGTTGCCCAATTGATCCTATGGTAACTAAGATGTTTTCAAGTTTTAATATGCACAGCTCAGAGATTAAAACAAGTTTATTTTGATGCAAAATATTTACTTTTAATAAATTAAAAAGTATCAAATTGCTAATAAATAACCACTAACCTAATAAACAGGAGATAAAAAACAAAACATAATCCTGTTCAGTTAACTGAACTTTACAAACATAATTACAGCACATAGATAAAA
The DNA here is from genome assembly GCA_963585895.1 of Sepioteuthis lessoniana. Classification (NCBI taxonomy): domain Eukaryota; kingdom Metazoa; phylum Mollusca; class Cephalopoda; order Myopsida; family Loliginidae; genus Sepioteuthis; species Sepioteuthis lessoniana. Next base: position 134,225,977 of record OY757905.1, on the reverse strand, counting down.
TAAGCCTTTTCCTTCAAATACTGTTGTTTCAAATAACCAACAAACCAGACACTTCTCACTATTTTCTTTCCTTTTGTAAATCAGTCTGCTAATTAATGTACAGGACATTATGTGAGTCAGGCAAAGGTCTATTGCCATTTTTGACTTTGGAAAGTTGAAACCTTGACAGAATAATGACAGCATTGTCGAAAGAAACAAAGACAAATTGACCAACAATCAGCAATGATTTTACAGGAAGAAAAGAGGCAAAATAAACTTCAATAAGGAATTTGACACTGAGTGACTCGCAAATAATTAGTAGTCTTTTCATGTCATCTGGATTGTCCACAACCACCCACTTCCAAGGACAATATGCCAAATTTCAACCTTCTCATTAGTTTATTCATTTTTAAGAGACATATTTACCTTATTTCATATAAAAGTTGTGAAAATATATAAATTTTCTTTTAGTTTCATATTGTAAAAAAAAGTTACTAAAATGAAAATCACAAATTTTTTCTTTTTCTTTTGGATTCACTAAAATGTTTGTAATTTTCTTTTTCAGGACTCATATTACAAGTACTGCATTTATTTTACATGCATAAAGTTTCATGCTAAATAGTCTTATCAATACATAAAAAAAAATTCATCTGTTCTGTCTCAGCCATATTTTCATCTTTAGGTAGGACACAGAAAACAAAAACAATGCAAATTTGATCCTCGAGATTCTATCTTCAGATTACCACCTCCCTTGGACACTTTAAACAGGTCAGGTTAGTCTAATCTTCAATCAGTTGTAATCCCAGCTTCATATGTATACATGTGAAGCTCTATATTAAACCAATCTCATATCAAATTTACCTTTTTAAGAGGTGAATTAATACTAAGATAAGTATGTAGTAACTGTGCACAGTGTGTGTGTGTGTATATATATATATACATATATATATATACACACACACACACACACACACACACACACACATCAGTTCCTATGATTTTACAGAGTTCAGATATTGACAAAATCTCAAATCAATTCTCTATTACTGCATTGTGTTTCTTTAGTGTATTGCTGATAATCTCTAAATGTGTTTGGAACCAAAGTCAAATCTAATTCATTTTGAGATAATTCTTTTTACATGTATTTGGCTTGAATAACCAATACATACTTGTGTAATGAACAATTTGTTAACACGAATTTTTCACCTCAAAAACAAGAAATTTGAAGAAATATTTTTGTAGGGTTGCATAGCCAAAAGTTAAAGATTGTTCATTACACTCAATATATAATGAAACCTGTTTTTGTGTTTAAAAAGTGCATTATTCATTACAAGAAATCGTTTAGTAAGTAATGCATCCTATAAAAATATATTCTCAAAACTGTTGTCAATAAAAAAAATTTTAAAGCTCTGCCCTATCATATACAGCAATTATTTTTTTATTTTATATTTATTTATTTAAATAGTTTTAATTTTTCTAAAATTACTAAAATAAGTTTTCTAAAATTAAAAAAGTAGGGGAGGATAATTATAAAACCATCATTGCAGAAAACATTTTATCAAGTAATAAAAACAATATAAGATTTGATCAAAAAGTATCAATATTGAATCTTTAAATCTAAAAGATATATACACAGCTGTAAAATTCTTATAATAAAACAATGATTCTTAGATTTTGTCTAGATGAGACAGTGCTAATACTTTTAAACATCAATTTTGGGCAAAATACAGGATTGTCCAAATGCAGCACCCTTGATGCTAACCTCAACTAGCTCTGATTTATTTCCTAAATAGAAAATTTCTCATGGGTAAGAGTTAGGGACATGGGAGATATTAAAAGACACATAATAGCAAAGCTTTACACCATATCAAAAGAATAATTTCAGAAGTGCTTCTACTAATATAAGAATTAGTGGAATAAATGTATTGAATACTAAGAAGACTATTTTGAAGAAAATTAATGTTTCATGCATTGCTGTTTTGTTTAATTCAGATACACTCTATAAGTAAGTTGGTGAGCACAGTCGAGGGTGACCAGAAGGCTTCCTTTTCAGTAGCTATTACACCGAGGTGTAAGGGAGGGCACTACTCCTTTCCTTGGATTGCTTCACTTTGCCTTTGATACGTACCTTATATTGCTGAGTGTTAAGCAAGGAGGTATCAAGTACCATTTTTAAAGTCTTTGATATGACGCGACCTGGGATTGAACCCAGGTCTTCTGGACCATTGGCAAACACTCTACCCACTAAACCAATGAGCTGGTTTATAATACACTCTATACTTTTGAATATTAATCATTTTGACTCATATTTTCTTTAATTTTTAGTTGCCTTTTTTCCTTTTTTTTTTTATTGAAATTCACTTCGTTTTTCACTCTATGGCAGTGTGGAACAGTGGAAGTCATAGATAATTTTTTAAAAAGTGCTCTTGGTAAGAACTGAACTTGCATCCCTTTTGGCTGGAGAAAACCTAATTAAATGCACCAACTTTCATTTTTACTAGTATTTTTTTTCAACTTAATTTTAGTTTTTTTTTTGTTTTTTCTTCATAACTTTCAACTTATAAGTATGAGTGTAAGGAAGAGACCACAGCAAAAAGAACAACAAAAGCTTTGGTTGCTTTTTAAAATCACGAAAATTAAGCATTTAAAATTGAGATGAAGTAAAAATCAATGATTGACAAGATTTCATCTAAAATCTTTAATATCTGAACTTTAAGAATCTTTATCATTCAGACTTTATATTTTCAACACTTCATTAACCAAATGCCTCTATCCATTTTGGTCACGTGGCCTAATGGATATAGGTGTTTGGTTAATGAACTTCCATGTGAAATTATCAGAATGTTCCAGGTTCAATCCTGACTACAGGTAAAAATAACAAGGAAGACTTAATATCGCTTAACACTTGTACCCAGTTATGATTAACATAATTAGAACAATTTTCCCCTGATGATTAAATAAAGAGTTTACTTCAAAGTTCCATGTAGGCACCTGAGTTTAACCAAAACATGAATATAATAAAGATGAAGACAATAGTCCAAATAATCTAAAAGAAATTATCAAGTATTCAGCAAAATATCTATAAGAATTATTTTATGTACAAAAATCCAGACTTTCTAGCTAAACATTTATTTTGCAGAATTTGGACCTTTTTTTTTTTTTTCCTTCAAATTTGACTCAGATTCTTCCTGATGATCCAGCAGGTGAATCCTTGGTTGGTCGGTTTGACTCTGTAAGCTTTCCTACTTTAAATTCATTCTAATTAGTGTATCGAGGACTTATGTTTAGCTTAGCTTAGCTGATTCTGTCAGCGTGTTTTTTTGGGGTTTTTTTTTTCTTTTGACTAGGCATTGCAGTACCATTTGATTATCTTCAAATAGTAGAGGTGCCATTTGTCTTTTTTCTTTATTGAATTTCTTTTTTGCCAGATATTAGTTTGTATAATCTTTATTTGCAAATTGTATAATCTAGGTTTTTTTTTACACTATCAGAATCTTATATATATAAAAAATTGTCTTTAGATGAAATGTGCATGCTTAGTTTTAAATAGACAACGTATGAACATACTGAGCACCTGATGGAAGTGCTTATGGTGTAACAGTTATGTCTGACGAAATAGACACTGTGACCAGAACTCTAGAAGTAGCTGTTTGCATTTCACATGACACTAGTATCATCGGAAAAGGTATGCATTGAACTATTCTCTCTCTCAGTAAATAGTACGGCAGACTGGGCTCTTTTAATCTTAGTAGGGCAATCAATCTACGAGAAGGAAAACTGAATTTAAACCTGTTAAACTGTTTAAAAATTTACCTTGTTACATCCAGCTCATTGCTGAAAGATTAGATAAATACATATTAACAGTAATGATTATATTAATGCTTCTATTTAGGAAAGTGTGAAGGATTCTGAATACTATTTCATGTTTCATCCGAAGATTGTAAATTTTTTTTTTTTTTTTACAAACACATGAAACTTAAAGATACGATGCGAGAAAACATTTATTTTAGGTTTTATCCTGTTCTATTGGCCAGTATTTGAGCACTTTTTCTGGTTTAAAAAAAACGTTTTTTAATTATATACCGAAAAAGAGTTAGAAACTGTTGACCAAGGTTTCATTTACTGGATTATCAGAATAATAACGAGGGTTGACCCAAACATTTCATATATATATATATATAATGTCTGTTAAAATAGTCTCTCAGCTTTAGAACATAAATAAATTTCTTAAAAAATGTAATATAGATCCAGTTTAAGATCGAATTTTGCAATAAGGAAGAATATTGGCTATTTTGTTTTGATATTGTCATCACAAAAACCCAGACTTTGGCATGATGGTTAGAGTGTTCGCCAATGGCCTTGAGTCATACCAAAGACTCAAAAAAACGGTACTTGATGCCCCCTTGCTTAACACTCAGCATTATAAGGTATGGATCAAGGATAAAGTGGAGCAAACCATGGAAAGGAGTAGCACCCTCCCCTACACCTTGGTGTAGTAGCTATTTAAAAGGGAATATTTGGGTTACCTTTGACAATGGTCGCCAACTTTACTTGACCGGATAATTGGCCTAATGAGTAGATTGTTCGCCAATGGCCCGAGAGACCTGGGTTCAATCCCAGGTTGAGTCATACCAAACACTCAAAAAATGGTACTTGATACCTCCTTGCTTAACACTCAGCAGTATAATGTACGGATTAAGGGTAAAGTGGAGCAATCTAGAGAAAGAGTAGCACCCTCCCCTACACTTTTGATGAAGTAGCTATTGTAAAGGGAGCCTTTGGGTCACCTTCAACAACGGTCGCTAACTGTTTTGTTTAAAATCTTGCCCTCTTGAGCCTCACCTATTCATTAATAGATAAACTTTGTAAACACCTAAACATACAAAATGATTTAAAAAGTTGTGAGACTGAAGAGTTAAATTTTAGAATTTAAATGAAAATTGAATTGAGCAATTTAATATAATCCTGATGCCTAGACTTCATTTAGAAAATTTTGCCCAGTAACCTGGGGCTGTAGAATACACCGACTGCACCTCTGCAGAGGGGTAAGAAACCCCCCCCACTAACGAGTGTCCTGGATATGACACTAAACAATCTGATGGTGAGGTTCCAGTGATGCTGGAGCTTTGGGGAATGTATTGCCATCACACCCAGGCCCACTCTGGCCTGGTGTGGTAGCACCTGATAAGGGTCCTATCTATGGGTTAAATAGAACTAACGGCATACTTATGCTAAACTGAATTGTTTGATTAAATTGAATAGCTTGAAATAGGAATGTTTTTGACAATTAAACCGTACTTACATTTAAACTGCGTTTAAAATTGTTTGAAATTGAACTGTTATTGACAATAAAATTGTACTTACACTAAACTGAATTGTTATATATCTTTGAAATAGAAAAGTTTTTGACAATTAAACTGTGTACACATGCTAAACTGAATTGTTTTAAGTAGGACTGATTATTTACATAAAAATGGATATGGTGTTAAATAACCTACAAAGGTTGATATGCCATAAAACCCAACAAACCAACCAACCATTTAGAAAATTCAGTGCCAATTTGGAAAAAAAAAAAAAAAAGATTTGAGGGCATTAAAAGAAGTACAACACAAAGAAGTTTGAGGTGCTCTGATTAATGGAAAACTCACTGGAATGATTGTTGAATGCCATGGGGATTATTTTGAAGAAAATGTTTCATCCATTGTTCACTTTTCTTTTGGTAAATACATCCTCAGTCTTTATAGTTTGGATAATACTAAGTTACTAAGCATGGCACAAGTATGTCTTTACCTAACCAAGGAGCAAGAACCTAGTCTGCCCTCAGCTTGGCACAAGTTTAGGACACTTAGTGAGGATAGAACTCATTGCTCAGAATAATCTAAAAGATAAGCTTGGTAATTTCTTTCAGAACAAAGCCCTTGAGTGGATTTATTTATTTAGGTTAATAATAAATGAGTACCAAGTTGTGGATAAGATTATGTTGTGTTCATCTCAAGTTAAGAACTAATATATTGGTAACATTTTTTTAATAACTAAGATTCACTTAACTACAAAATACTCTTATTTATGGCCAATATGCATGAAGGAAAATTAAGATTAAACTTAGAACAGACTTATAAATGGTGACTTGCTTTAAAGATTACAATGTAATGAATTAATAATGTTATATTGGAGGTAAAAGTAGCCCAACAGTTCATGGCTCAGAGAATGGAATTGGAGAAGAGTTCAAATCAAGTATAAATGTACAATGTTCAAGGAGGAGCCTGTGGTGTAATGGTTATCGTCGTAGGAAATGGACACAGCAACACAAGTTCAAATCCTAGACGAGACTGATTGCATTTCATATAGCGCTAATACCCTTGGGAAAGGTATGAATCCAATTCTCTCTCCAGCTATGGGTAAATAGTAGGGCAGACTAGGTTCTTCAGCCTTGGTGAGGCAACTAGTGTAGGAGAAGGAACAACTCTGAATTCAAAAATTGACCTTGTGTCATATCCTGCCCGAGCGGAGGGGTTGGTAAATATGATAAATGTACAATGTTCACCATGACACGTCTTGATGGTGAAATGGTATGACTGCTGCTGCTCAAAGTTGTCTTAAATGTGTCTTCATTGATAAATTTAAGAACAGAAAACAATGAATAATAATTATTTATGAATCCAATTATTCTCTCTCCAGCTATGGATAAATAGTTGGGCAAACTAGGTTCTTCAGCCCTGGTGAGGCAACTAATCTAGGAGAAGGAAAACTCTGAATTCAAACCTGATAAACTCTGCTTAAAAATTGACCTTGTGTCATATCCTGCCCGAGCGGAGGGGTTGGTAAATATAGAATAATAATTATTTACTAAACTTGGCACTAGGAATGCTAGTGCTGTAAGATAATGTGAAAAAATCCTCTCTCTCTCCCACCCCCTTATCTCCAGTAATTATGATTATATCTGCTGATTTTGTCTTTTTGCTTTGCATACAAATCAAATATAAATTCATTACCCCCCCCCCCCACGCTATGGGTTAAATAGTATCACTGCTGTTCTTCTACAAGGATTACTTTGACAGTAAATAACCCATGAATGTTGATATGCCATTCAGTGAATTCTTAAAAAGTACACATTGGTCATAAGTCGACACCTTCTTGGTTGGATAAGAGAAAAACGAAAGAAATATGGCTCATTTATACCAGGCCATTGGCCGAATGAGTAGAGTTCACCAATGGACCGGGAGACCAGGGTTCAATCTCGGGTCGAGTCATACCAAAGACTCTAAAAGTGGTACTTGATGCCGCCTTGCTCAACTCTCGGCACTATAAGGTAAGGGTAAAGTGGAGCAATCCAGGGAATGGAGTAGCGCCCTCCCCTACACCTCGGTGTAGTAGCTATTGAAAAGGGAACCTTCGGGTTACCCTCGACTACGGTTGCCAACTTTACTTTTACTTATAGCTAACAGAAGACGTAATTTTGGAGTACATGACCATAAATAAAATGAAGACAATGATTGAAACTTTCTCTTATCCGGATGACAAATGTAAGAATTAGATTTTTTGTATACGCTTTCACAAAATCTTTATCTAAGGCCAATTTCGCGGCTGGAGACCTAAGATTTCTTTGAACTGCTGACAAAAATACATTTTTACTTACTCGAGATTTAAAATCTGAGTTGGAACAGTAAGATAATGAAGGAAATCTTTCAAGTGAACTATGCATACATTCAAACCTGGCGCCGGAGTAATCAGTGTCCTAGGCCAGCCCTCAGCTCTGCAATATCCAGTAATATGAGATAACACAGGATTATTATGATTTGCAATATACCAATTATTAACACACGCTAAAAATATCCCTTTTATAAGGCTTTTAAAACCCTAAGGGATCACTAGTTCCTATGTAGCGTCAGCCTAAGGAAAATCGAGTCAGTTTAATATTTTAAATTGAAATCCAACATGACATGCAGCTTTATTTTTTTTTTTTTAATAATTAAAAAAAAAAATCAAATTATTCATTTCCTATTAAGTTTATTTTAGTGTTTTTAAATGTTTGTTTATTTTTACGGGGAACTTGAAGACTGTCTTCATGAAATTAGAAACTTGGAGAAACAAATCGAATTTTAAAATCATTTTTTTTAAATTGTACCTGTCAGGGAAAATTAAAAGTTAAAGAGAAATCGACGATTTTTAATGAGTTTTTCACATATCAAATTTTTATACAGTTGCTAATTAAAATCTAGACTGATGGTTTGTGATAAAAGTAATGTTGCAGAAAAAAATAAATCTAATTAAATTGCAGTTTTTTCTTTTTAATGACTGACAAGTCTTTTGCCATTTTATTTATATGTATATAATTTAAAAAATGAACAAAGTTAACGATAGAATTCTAAAAAAAAAATAAATAAACAGCTACTTTTCTGGAAGTAAAAAAAAAACTCAAAGAACTTTTTACGTTCTTTTTTTTTCTTTTTTTAATCAATTAAATTTAAAAATTTAGGGCTAGATTGTCTATAAATTATTTGAATGAATACGGATTACGGAAGTAATTAAAAAGGCTGTTCTCATTCAATAGTTTCCAGCTCCTGTTAAAAACGATCTAAAACAAAAAAAAATTGTTTTTCAGAAGAACTAAAGAATTTAAGAGGGTGGGGAGAGAAAGTTCAAAGAAACTGTAGTTCTTACCTTTCCGCTATTATTATTTTCACTGGTAAAAATCGGTGAAATAGCCCCGAAAGTGTCGACGGACACAAAAACAACTATTTGCCCGACGTCAGTCAATATTGGAGACACGTGCTTGTATTTCGTGTCAAGAGTAAATAAAGCAGCAGCAACAACAACAACAAAAAGAGGAATTGTGGGATCTCATAACAGTTCAGTTAACAAGTCCAGCATTGATATTGCCCTCCCCCACTCAGATTTGTTTTCTTTCTATCCCTCATTACCAAATAAAGAGAAACCGCAACCCCTTACGACAGACACATGCTTTCTTTCTACTTCATCAGGTGAAGAAAGAGGGAAAAGGTGTCACTTAATGACTGACAACTACATGATTAAAAATGTATTTTATTTATATATATATATATATATATATTTGTGTGTGTGTGTGTGTGTGTTAAATAAGTAACTGGTGTTTCTAAACTAGTTATCAATGTTTTATGTTTCGGTACATACACGCAGAATTTATACATCCTAAAAATGAAGAACTTGGACGATGCGACATTTTTATAAAGAAATGGTTTGTTGGGGTGGGGATAGGAGATTCGCCTAAAATAAAGTTTGTTTTTTTGTTTGTTTTTTAAGTAGATGTTGTTCAGTAAAAGCTTGATTGTTTGGACTATGGTTTTATGATGTTTCAGTTAAATCAACATAATAGCCACTGGTCTTTATTGCTTTTTTTTTTTTTGCGCGTGTCAGACAAAAAGAATAATTATAATTAGCTGTAAAACGTTTTCATGGAAAAAGATTAATTCCAACAGTTTTTTCCCCTTTTTACAAACAAGTCCGCGATATGTTAACTTGTAACATTTACAGAAATATTTTCCATCAAAATAAATAAGTTCCGTAAAAGATGAAATAAAAATTAAGACCGAAGGAAGACTAGGCGTGGCTTGAGAGGAGGGTCCAGTTTGTGCGTGTGAGAGAGGTTTTTCCGACCGTTTGTTATTGTTTGAATAACAAAGCTGATAAAATTTGTCGGGGTTTTTATTATTAATATTATTTCATATATCTTTACACTTTAATTATTTTAGCAGTATTAAACTTTTTATCAGCAATGAATGTGTCTAAAAGAGTGTAATCTTTGTGAGATTCCAAAATAGATCTACATTTTTAAAAAAAAGTGTAGTGGAGATAAAACGACATAAAAATGGCCAAATTACAGATATTATAAAACAGATATTAGTAAGGATTATACAATAAAATAACACTATAGATATAAATTAAGAATTAAATATACATTTTTTTAAAGTAATTTTTAGTTATGAATTCAATTTCCTCGAATTAATTAAAAATTATTTTAAGTTTTATTGTTAATGAAAACTCAAATCATATGTGTTGAAATTTTTTAATTCTGTATTTTCTAAAACCTCTCTCTCTCTCTCTCTCTCAAATGGTGACTCTTTCGATACGAAGTTCTGAAATTTTAAAACTACACTCACAGTAAATAAGCATAGAAATATCTTTTTTCCTATTGTTTTCCCCAATGTTAAAACAATTTTTTTTTAATAATTTCCAATATTGCACATCAAAACCAAAATATAAATGTGCAAGATGCCTACGCAAACGTAGTTCAATGGTTAGAGCATAGGAATGCCAAGTGCTATGGCAGATTCTTTGCATGTTCTTTAAAAGCTTAGGTTAGTACGAATACAGCATAAAAGAAGTGAAAAAAAAAAGACTAATCCCCAAAGAAAGGTCTGATTGCTTTGAAAAATCTGTAATCGAAGTCTTGAACAAATGAACTGAACATTGGCCCAAATGTGGCCACTGGTATTAATTGGAAATTTTAAAAAATCATTTTTCGATACTGTTGACATAATTTTTTTTTTCTTTAATTAAATTGATTCAAGTAGAATTTCTATATATCCTTTTATATGATATATACACTAAATTTGTTTATTTTTATAGTTAATAACTATTAAGTATACTATTAGATTTTTGAAAAGTTTAAAACATTGGGTTAATTTTTCTATATCCCTTCACATTTCACAATCTTTCAAGCTTGTGTACACTCTAAAAAAGGGTATATTTCAAAAAGAAGGGGAAAAATAGGATCAGTTGAGAAGGTCAGAGGTAGAGTATTAGTAAGGATTCTAAAATCTGATGAGTGTGTGTTGGGTGGGGGGGGCATTGATTGCTTCCCAAGTGTAGTGAATAATATCGGTTTCGTGTTGCATCTTTGGCTAGAAAAAGTCTGATTTAAGCAAGAAATCAGTCTTGTAAGAAGAGAACATTAAGAATATCTCTAATGTCATTACATAAAGTGTTTGTACATGTTCGGGCTTAGGATACGAAGAGAAAGAGGCTTTTTTTGTTGTTGCGAGACGCAATGTAAAGTTCTTAAGACAACTAATTTCTTTCAAGTTAGTTTTATTTCATTTATCTATTTTTTAAACTAACTTTGTTTGGAATGTTACTTTTTTTATCGTGTTGGTCAAGTGGATGATGATAACCATTCTTATTAACCTTAGTTTTACCGTTAACGGGATAGTGATATTAAGCACTTAGTGAGAGTGAAAATCAACACACTAATAGATCGAATTGGTCTATGAGACAAGTTTGCTAATCGATTCGAGTAAGAGTCAAAATATATTGTGGATAACACACTTAAAACTTTGTTGTTGTTTTTTTAATTCCCCTTTTTATTCTAAATTAATTAAATTTCACAATTCGGAATTCCAAAGTTATTTTTTAAAAGTCAATGAAAAAAAGTTTTAAATTATTCAAATTTCCATTGTTTTTTTTAAGGCATGAAACGTGAAAAACTTTTTGAAAATAATCACTAAAGAGAGTAAATAATTTTATGAACCAAAAAAGAAAAAACAGACTTTTTTTTTTCATTTTGAGACCTAAAAAAACTTGGATGTTCATTGTTTCTTCTTTTTTTTTTTAAATTTCTTTTTTTAATATTTAGTTATTTGGGTGTATGTCTTGTTTTTGTTGTTTTTAATTTAAAGCTAAAATACTACTTTTAATTTTGAAAGTAAAAAAAAAAAAAAAAAAAAAAAAAAAAAAAGTGTGGGAGATTTCCCAAGAAAAGTGTTTTAAAAACAGTAAAAATAAAATAAATGACCGATTCCTTACTACTTACCTAAGTACAAAAAAAGCCAACAACACCGCTGTATATTTGCTTTTTTTAGCTGACTTTTGAACTTTCCTTAAATTGAAGAAATTGAATAGCAAAAAAAGGTAAGCTTTTTTTTTTTTTAAAGTCGTACTTAACTTTATAATTTAAGAAATTGCCAGACCCCCAGTTTCAGGAGTGTAATTTAAACTTTGAGGGTGTTTCTTCAGCTATACCGTCCAGGTCGACCAAAGGCAGACTATCTAGAGAAGTCAGGTGGATAAGTTCTTCTAGACTTCAGATTTTAATACTATTACAGTACTACTAGAATGTTCATTCCCATCTAGTAAGTTCATTCGTAGTTACTAGAATAAGAATAACACTCACGAGTACCTTTTTTTTACCTTGACTAGATCGTCTTCTCAGAACCCTACTATTATCTCTCTCGGGGTACCTACCTAACCACCTCGACAACTTAAAATTGCTGTTTTTCTCTTTTTCTCTCATTCTTCAGTCATGACACCAAAATGTTACCGTGAACAAAAAACGAATGGTTCGTTTTTGTTTTGTTTATTTTTTTTGTTTTTTTTTGGTTTTGTTTTGTTTTTTCCTTCCGACAAAACATAAATTATTTCCACGTCTTTAAAAATAAATAGTACTTTTCGCTCGGGGAAATAGTTTCTGGAATTGAGGGAAGGGGGGAAATAAAATAAAAATAATAATTGTGATAAGCAAATAAAATTTCTTTAAAAATTTACAGAACATTGTTTTAAAATTAAAACTACTTTAAAGTTTTTTCGATTGCCTTTTTTTAATGTTTAAAATAGAGTATTTTTGTGAACGTGAAATAAAATGAAATTCAATTTAATCAAATTCAAATACGAGGAAGAAATGTCCGAAATTATTTTCTTTAAAACTTCAGTCGTCTATCCGATTTTTTGTATGTAACATAGTAAAAATAGCACATAAAAACCAAGACTTTTGTTAACGTAATAACGTCGAAAATAATTTTATTCGTTATGTATTTCTATCTAATTTGCAACGTTTGCGCTCTCTCTGGTCGTTATAATTTGTCAAAGGAGACAACTATTAATTGCTGATTACAAAATACGTTCTTTTTAAATAAATTATAATACAGGGTGTTTTTTGTTTTTTTAATATAAGCATTTCTATGGGAGTTCCTTTATGATTTTAAAGTCTCCACTAGTTCACCAACCCTGTCAACACATTATTGGAATCTTCCCCAAATGATATCTGTGGTATCATTTCTCCTTTTCTAATAAAGATATTCCCATGAACATTTTTAAAATCACCTGTGGAAGATTCCAAGAATGTTGAGAGAGGTGGGGAACATGTTGAGACTGTTTGTTTGAAATTATATCATAAAAGTACTCTCATAAGGGTGATAACACTTTTTTTTTTTTTTTTTTTTTTCAATCACCTTGTATAAATTCTGTAAATAAGACTTGAGTTGACATCATTTTTTTCAAGTGAGTGGAAAAATAATGAATTTAAAATATCAGTCAATTGGATTTTTTCATACCTGTAATATAATCATAACAATTTATTCCCCCTTGAGTGGAACTCTTCAATGAAGTCAATGTAGAGATAGAAACTAAGGTTCACTCTCTTTCACCTCAGGACTGCAGTAAGTAAACACTGTCTTGTACAGCTCATGGGTAGAATGTGATACAAAGTCAATATTTTAAGTGGAGCAAACCTGGTTTGAATTCAGTTTTCCTTCTCTTAGATTGGTTGCCTAACCAAGTCTGCTCTATTGTTTACCCATTGTTGGAGAGAAGACAGATTCATACCTTTCCCATTCACATTAACGTGAAGTGAAATGTAAACTGCCTCATCTAGGATTTGAACTCAGAACGCCAAGTCCATTTCCACCATGATAATCATTATGCCTCAAGTGCTTCTATTAAATGTAAGGTTTCCTGCACTTCCATTAAAACTAAATTCATTTTAACATCACAAGAAACCTTACTACCTAGGGATCCATTACTGACACTAAATTGCGTCCTATGATGTGGCTCTAATGATGTGGCTCTAATTGTGGATTGCTCAGTTGGCTGGGGCTGTAGAATTCACCAGCTGCTTCTCTGCAGAGGGGTAAGACCCCCCCCCAACAAGTGTCCTGAGTATGACACTAAACAATCTGATGGTGAGGTTCAAGTGATGCTGGAACTTTGGGGAATTCAGAGTACCCCTTCATTGGCATTGCTCCCAGGTCCACTCTGGCCCAGAGTGGTAGCACCTGATAAGGGTCCTATCTATGGGTTAAATAGAACTAAACCGTGCTTTCTTGACTTAACTGTTTTTGCATTTAAACTGCGTACTTATGCTAAACTGAATTGCTTGAAATAAAACTGTTTTGACATATAAACTGTGTACTTATGCTAAACTGAATTATCTGAAATAAAACTGTTTTGACATTTAATATAACAATGCTTTGGTCGAGATGGTCTTGCTTTTCCAGTTCTCCCAGTGTCTTTTCCAGACCTTTTGTGACTGTTCCAAAGGCACCAATTACAATTGTTCCACAGCCTCTTCAGTTTTCTAGCTAGATTCTGGTATTTGTTTATCATTTTGCTTTCATTCATTTTTAGTTTGTAGTCCACTGAAATCATATAATTATTTGAAAATGGCTGAGTTCAGCATAAAATCATTCAACAAGGGTCAACCAACCATTAATAAAATGTTATTTTCATGATTGCCAATTAAATGAAAATGTAAATTTCTTTTTTGTTGTTGTGTGTATAAGTTAGCCAGCTGTTGTTGAGAATGACTCAAAGGCTCCTTTTTCAATAGCTACTACACCGAGGTGTAGGGGAGAGCAATACTTCTTTCTCTGGATTGCTCCACTTACCCTTGATCCATAACTTATAATGCTAAATCTTAAGCAAGGAGGCATCAAACACCATTTTTTGAGTTTTCAGTATGACTTGGGATTGAACCCTGGTCTCCCAGGCAATTAACAAACACTCTGGACTGATTTCCATACAAAAGCTAAAGAATCCAGTCTTCCCTACTATTTACCTATAATTGGAGTTGGGGGAGGAGAAAAGTGATGGATTCATGTCTTTCTTAAGGCTAGTTGTATGAAGTGAAATTCAAGCAGTCTTGTCTAGGATTTGAACCTGGCTTGCCAAGTCCATTTCTTAGAACAATAACTTTTATGCTATTCATATATGGTAATGTTTTGTGGAGATGTATTTTTATACTGAAGGACCTGGATTAGTCTAGAAACAAAACAGACATTGATGAGGATGGATGCAAAAAAAGTTTTATTTTTTAACTGCATTTGAGTTAGAACCTTACACCGTAGATGAATTTACTGAGCTGTGTTACAACTACCCTTAAGAAAGACGTGAATCCATCACTTTTCTCCTCCCCAATTGTCAGGAAGACTGGATTCTTTAGCTTCGGTATGGAAATCAGTCCAGAAACAAGTAATTGGAATTTAAACCAACTGATTAAAAAATTGACCTTGTGTCACATCCTGTCCATGATGGAAGGGATTGAGTCAATTCACACACCAAATATTACCATTTGTATAGCACAAGGCTACAATAATAGGAATTTCAGTAAAGGTCAAATTTCCTGTACTGGTAATTATGTTTGAGACTCGTAATATGCTCAATATGACTGGTGTAAACTGGGGGGGGGGATTTGTGTTATATATGTGTGTGAGTGTGTGTGTCCGCCCAGTTGACTTGGACTGTAGAATACACTGCATCTCTGCAGAGGGGCTAAGATACCCCCACCACCACCACCACTAACAAGTGCCCCCAGGTATGACATTAAACTGCATCAGTCCTAGAACTTTGGGTAATGTGGAGTACCTCTTCATTGCCATTACTCCCAGGTCCTTTCTGGCCCGGAGTGGTAGTTCCTAATAGGGTGCCATTTAAGGATTAAATAGAACTGTTTGACCATTAAAGTGTGAGCAAATAAATGACCAGATGTTAATTTGCTTGCACACATTATAAAGGGTTCAAGTATTGCTATCCAACACCAATAGTTTTATTTACACACAGTTTAATGGGTTTAGGTATTGCTATCTAACAATAACAATTCAATTCAATACTAAACAGAATTATTCATGTTAGATAGGGATGCTTGAAGCATTTTAAAAGAGTGCAAAAATTGAACTTTTAGTATTATAGAGAAATACAGGAAGCCATTTAACAGAGCGCAAAAATTGAACTATTGGTATTGCATAGCAATAAAGTAAAGTTGGTGACCTTTATCGAGGGTGACCAATAGCTACTACATCCAGATGTCAGGGAGGGTACCACTCAATTCCCTGGATTGCTCCACTTTACCCTTGATCCTTACCTTATAATGCTGAGTGTTAAGTAAGGTGGCATCAAGTACCATTTTTTGAGTCTTTGGTATGACTCAACCTGGGATTGAACCTCGGTCTCCTGGACCATTGGTGAACACTCTACTCATTAGACCAATGGCCCGGTAGCAATACTTGAAACTAACTGTATTTAAATGAATGAATAGTGTTGAATAGAATTATTAGTATTAGATAGCAATACATGAAACCATTTAACTGTGTGCAAATAAAAGTATTAGTGTGAGTAATATTTGAAACCACTTTACAGTATGCAAACGAATGATTCATATTAAATTGATTGACAAGTGTTAAAGAGCAATACTTGAAACTGTGTGCAAATATGTATACTTATAAATGCATATATAAACATATATACACATACATGCATATATGCATATATATATATATATATATATATATATATACTCACATGCTCAAACACATACATACATATATGTATGTTTGTGTGTGTGTGTGCATGTATATATATGTATATTTGTGTATATGTTTTTGCATGTATTTTTAAATATACCTATATATATGTGTATGTGTGTATTTCTATGTATATGTGTCTATATATGTATATATGGGTGTGTGTGTGTGTGTGTGTGTGTGTGTATATATATATATATATATGCATGGGTGTGGGTATATATATATATATATATGTTGTGAGACTGATAAATATATCGATCCCACAAACTCTTGAAATATAAATGATTGACAACGAACTAGGCAAGAATGACAAAACAAGGTGGTTGTTTCGAAAGGCCAAATCTTATCATGGCGGATGCCAGTTCATAAAATCCAGGAACTGTTAGTTGGTGCAGGATCTAGTCACTGGTGCAGGATTAGATTGCTGGTACAAGACTGGTAGCTGCTGCTGCTGCTGGAAGGCAATTGCTGGTGCAGGCCAGGTTGCTGCTGGTGTAGGAAGAAGGTAGTGTGTTGTGCCATCTCAGTGGGTACTAAGTTTGACTTTTGGATTTAGACCTGAAAAGGGCTGTTAGATTGAGAGGCTGGTAATCGGGACTACTGCATCATGTCATCTAAGGGGAAACC
>OY757905.1:133706321-134203821 GCA_963585895.1 Sepioteuthis lessoniana | reverse complement strand
TAAGAGATTCAAGGAAAGCAGGGAGTCTGTGAGGATGATGAGAGGTGTCGGAGGAGTAAGGAAGTCAATACACCAGAGTTGATTAGCCAAAGGGTTAGGGTTAGGGTTACTATGTTGAGGTTTTAAGGGAGTTCAGGAGGAGATTCCGTCGGAAGAGGCCAGCACTCTTCAAATCAGGTCAGTGACATTTCCACCAGGACAATGCACCAGTCCACAACTCCATCCTTGTCACAGACTATTTGACCAAGATGGGCATCAAAACAGTTCCTCAGCCTCTCTATAGTCCAGACGTTGCTCCCTGTAACTTTTGCTTATTCCCTAAGCTCAGAGGCTGTTGTTATGAGACAATTGAGGAGATGAAAGAGGCTGTGATGAAAGTCATTGACACGCTCACACAAGAGGACTTCGATGGGGCCTTCCAGAAGTTGTTGGAACGGTACAAGTGCATTGCAGCTGGAGGAGATTACTTCAAAGGGGACTAGAGTTTCATGTGTGTACTATCAATAAAAGTGCCTATACAAAAATGTCTGGAAACTTATTTAATGATCCTCGTATATGTTTGTGGGTATTACATATATATATATATATATATATATATATATTACATGGTAGAGTCTGTGACTCTGAGTTTCATGCTTTATGCATTCATCAGACCAATCATATATATATATATATATATATATTACTAAAATTCATATATCTTGGCTATGACACTAAACTGCATTCAATGGTGAGACTCCAGTTCTGGAGAATATGGAGTACTTTTTCATTGCCATTACCCCCAGGTCTACTCTGACCCCCTAGTGGTATTATATGTTAGGGTCCTTTCTATGAGTCAAGTAGAACTGTTTAACCACTTAACTGTATGCAAACAAATGACTGATGTTGAATTGTTAGTGTTAGATAGCAGTACTTGAAACTATTTAACTGTGTTAACTAGCTTAATCAAAAGGTTTGGGAAGCCTGTCACAGTGATGTCATCAATTTATTGTCTTATGTGACGATAGCTTAGTGGATAAAAGTATTGTTTAAAGGAGTTCAGTCCCCAATTTGAGTTGTGAATAAAATCATATTTCATATGGTTCAGTTGAAGAAAATTAATGTTTCAAGGAGGAATTAATTTTCGAGGAAGAATTAACTGATCTAAGATATCCTCTACACATGAACAGCAGAATGGTAGTGATCTGTGGATTAAATGAAAGGTGTAGTTTGATATTCCTAGATTGTTATAGAAACCTGAAAAAGGCTAAAATATTGTGACTATGAATAACAAACAAAATGAGGACACTAGTTTGAGTGCATTTGAAGAGAAATTTATTTGTTATTTTTATTTTAATGTTACCAATGAAAAATTTAAATAAGTTGTCTTTTGTTGGCAGGATTATTTTCTTTGATACTCAAGGTCATGTAAAATTGTTATTAAATGTTTCATCTTTTTAATCAATGAAACTTGATACTTTTGTAATTTTATGTAATTTGATTTTTTTTTTTTTTTTTTTTTTTAGTAAAGTATGTTTTTTGATTTTTTGATTCCTAAAAGATGAGAACTAATGTTCCTCATTCTCTTTCATTATGATGATGCAAAAAAAAAAAAATTTATTTCTCTTGGCATCTTTTTCTAACTTTGATGGTTAAAGTTTTCTGAAATATCTTGGCAAAGATTACTATAGGCAAACCATACAAACATCTGGGTATGTTTCTTTATTTGTAATTAAGATACCATCACTTACTTCCCAAATCAAATAACTATTCACGACTATGTTGCATCATGAAGTTATTATAAAGAAGGTCACAGTTTTATAAAGAAAATCATAGTTTTAAATGTTGATTTTCTGTGCAAGCAATCAGGTCGTCCCACCCTGACTTGGAAAACTGTTGAACACAATCTTTCTACCTTTCACTTCTTTGTCTTGTCTTATACTAATCTGATACTTTTTTTAAATGGTATGTTTTAAATCCTTTTTTTAACTGCATATAAGATGCACCCTAAATTTTGGCATGTTCGTTAAAATGAAGTTGAGTGAAATTTTCTTGAGCTTGCTTTGGATCTTACTGGTGGATATTCAGTGATCTTGACAAGGTTGAATCCAAGCTTAGTTTTCATTCTATTAGGAAGTTGGATGATTATTATATTATTTTATTTGTTTATTTTTTTTATTGTACATCTTGTATGCTGCAAAATATTGTAGTAATTTAATTTTATGAGTATAAGAAATATGTATGTAATCTGAAACCTATAGATACCACTGTACATTTTTAGAGCGACTGCTAGCCCAAAACTATTTATTTGCTTTTTTAAATTGCTATTTTTGTTTGTTTCTTTGTTGGCTGGTTGTTTTTTGTTTTTGTTTTTTTCCCTTCCAAGAAAACGTTCCTAGATGAAGCACCTGGTTGACTTTTCACTTTCATAAGTTGTTTCCCTTTGAACGCACGCACCTCTCCTATTTTCATTGCCTGTTGTACGGCGGCAGCAGCAGCTGACGAGGGAGAAGCAACGAAAGAATTTGGATGCAGCAATGTTTTTGGCCGTTTTTATATTTATCCTGGTTCTAGTCTTGCATTATTTACCCAAATATGGCACGTTGATATCAAGATGGGTGAGTAATTTTGACATTTATTCATTTTCGAACGGTCTATAATATTTATTTCTCAATCGACTCCATTGACAGGTTTTAAGCTTTATCTCTTTGCCAAACTTTCTGCAAAATTAAAACATTTTTATTTATTTATATTCTTTCTTATTGTCAATATATAAAAAAAACGAAAACAAGCTCAAATATCTTTAATAAAAGCACCAAAAAAGTAATTATAAAGAAATAAAACTAGTGTCTCACTCTTTTCATGTGGACATATGTCGACCCGTGTGTGTATGTGTAGTAGAAATTAAAGATTTATATTAATGAATTGAATTAAGGTTATTTAAAAAATTGAACTGTTGTTAAATGTTTTATTTTTTATCACTGAAACTTAATACTTTCGTAATTTTAAGTAATTTAATTGCAATTTTTTTTAGTAAAGTTTGTTGTTTTTAGGGTTTTTTTTTAAATTCGTCTTTCAATAGTAGTTTTAAGTTTAAATTAATTTTTTTAGTAATACTTCACTTGTGCTCAAAAATGTAATTAAGTTTATTAAATCCCTGAAATATTTTTAAAAGAAACGAATATAATCGCTTTTAGCATTGGAAACAATGTTTTTATTCCAAACATTGCTGTATATTATCCTATTCTGGTCACACATTTCTTTTTTTCTTCCCTAGATAAAAAAAAAAAAAAAATATTTGCTATCGATCAAGAACTATTCCCACAAAAATGCATGTTGAGGAAAAATGTTTCCAAAAGTCTAAAAAGAAGACGAAATGCAATATATTTTATGACAACTAGTTTTAAAAAATTAACGAATATGTTTGGCCTTGTTACTTAATTTTTAAAAAATCAGTTACAACTTTTAGACCCAATATTAACTCAATAAAGTAAAATAAAACGTCTTAGGTTAAGATTTTGAAAACATTTTCTCTTCGCATCCTATATTAAGGAATCTTAATATAGGATGCGAAGAGAAAATGTTAAGGAATCTTAATATAGGATGGTAAATGGGAAGTAATTTTATTTAAGGAAAATATGTTATGAGGATGAGTCAAGGTGGGGGGGGGACATTGCAAGGGAGTAAATAAAATTCTGTTTGGAATAAATTATTTTCGAAGGCTAAAAAGCAACGATATCTCTCTTCAAAAAGATTACCCGTAAAAAATTCAATGAATAAATAAAAACAATATATGTGTGGCGTAATGAGGGAGTTCGACCTTCTGTCGCGCTATTGAATTCACTTTTGGACCAATACTCTTGGGAATGGTATGAATCCCCTTATTTCCAAGCTGTGGGTTAAATAGCACCACGGTAGTTCTACCAACATGGTTTTGTCATTAAATAGCCCACGAAGGTTGATATGCCGTTAAACAAAAAAACTGAACTGCATATATATAAACAAACAAAATTCTGACACAAGACCACAAATTAAAGGATCGGACTTGTTTTTACAAGTGTCTATTACGAATCATAAAGGAGACAGTATTTTGAATACATTATTCAACTGATTATTTATTATTAATATTAACCGTAGACAATAAGTTTAAATCTTTGAAATGTGTGTCCAAATAAAAACGATTGAATGAACATTGACGATTGCGTGCTTCTGCGAATAAAGAATCTGAATTCTGTTGAATTGGTTCTGTTCCCAACTGCAACTGTAGAATTATCTTTTATTTTTTTTAATAAAAATGTTATTTTTCACTTTAAAGAAAATTGAATGTTTTTTGCATCCAAAAGATAATTTCATAATTAAATCAAACTGTGATTGTTAAAAATAAAATAAAGTACTGATTTTAAAGCTTTCAATATGATTGATCGAATCAAGAAAGAAAGAAAAAAAATCTAATCTTAAACCGAAAAAGTTTATTCGATAAATCTATCAAATCTCTTTCTAATTAAAAACATTTCTCTACAAAACTTATAAAACTTAGTAAGGGTAACACGAAGCTGAACTTTTTAAAACCTTATTTTTCCGATGCCCGTTTACCAAAACCTTTCTCGTTGCCCATGTGTCTCGGGAAAGTAAGGTTTTAAAAAGTTCGGTTTTTGGTTACCCATACCGGGTTTTTAACCTGAACAAAAAGCCTTAACCCGCCACCATGTATTGACCTTTTTTTTCCTGGGCACGAGTTGTCTGCTTTTTATTTTTCCTTCTCACTTTAGTGTTGATTAAGTCAAAGGAAAATTCGGTTTATTACATTAATGGAATTTCAAGATTAATCTCGCTTGAAAGTTGTGTATAAGGTGCCCTTGATTGGCTTCACTTTGTCTTTTAAAACTCTAGATAGTTTTTACTCACTAGATATGTCTCATTAAATATTCTTTCCTAAAGAAAACAATCTCCCAAACTAACTTCATTTATTCTGATGAATTCCAATCACACATAAGTTTCCATTTATATATTTGAAACAAGAAGTGAACACAAATTGCTGTGTATGGATTTACCAAACCCACAGGCCAGACGTGACACAAGGTCAATTTTTAAGCTGAGTACAGCTGGCTTGAATTCAGTATTTCTTCTATTCTGTTTGCTTAATGAAGGCTAAAGTATCAAGTCTGTCCTACTATTTACTCTTATCTATGGGGAAAACAGATGAATTCATATGTTTTCTAATAGCATTAGTTCAAAACAAAAGGCCTTGTCCAGTATTTGAATTCTGATCACTAATTCCATTTCCTACTGTGATAACCGTTACTGTGTGTGCCTCTATAAGTTGCTATGTATATTTAATTTAGAATGTGATATTTTATTTAACTTACGAAACAAATAATAAAAACAGTTAAGGGTTTGTAGAGTTCAAAATTCTAAGTTATGTTTTTGTTTAGTAGCAAGAGTTTTGACATAGCTGGCCTGAGTATCTTGTACAAGAAAGTATATAGGTGTGTGTATACATAAGAAAAAATATTTTTATTTCATTGTTGTGGACCAGTAAAAGGTCTGGAAGAAAGACATGAACTCGGGATTATGTGAAATAAGTATATTGAACAAAAGTAAAAATACAGCATAGGTAAAAGAGTGTTGAACCTCAGTCTGACTGCCAAAGTGTTCGGCTGGAGTTAACTTAATACCGAGATGAATATTCTCCTAGTATTCATTGTAATAGGAAGAGATCATTATAGTCCGTAAGGTAGGTACCGTATCATTCATAATTTTTGTTATGGTCATCATCAAGTCATACTGACTGCACAGATTCTCTTGACTCTCTTTCTCCGTCCATTCCCATCATTTATCACTCCCAGCAGGTCTTCCAAGCTACATCTTGTGTCCACAAATGAGTTCTTGCTGGTCGGCCATGATTGGCTCATTCACAAGTAGAGGTCCATAGAAGAACGTCACTTATGAGTTTGTCCTTACTTCTCTAGCAGTGTCCTGTATATCTTGTTCGTTTTATTTGCATGGTTTTAGATATGGGAGGTAAATGGCCGTACACCTGTTGTTTTGTGGGGTATTTCTTCCTGGATTTGTTCAAAACAGCTCGTAACATTCTTGTGTAGTTTCCATCCAGTATTTTCTCTCTGTGTTTTGTTAATGTCCATATGGTGCATCTATACAGTTGTATTGACACAGCCACAGCTTGGGAAAAAGAACATTTTATTTTATTGGATATATCAGCTTTTCATATGATCAATAACCTATCGATAGCAGTTCATGCCTCTGTTCAGCATATGTTGACGTCACTTTCAATAGATGAGATATTACTGCTGAGGTATGTGAACTTGTCTACTCATTTTAGAAGTGGAGATGGCTCACACCCGTTTAAAATGCATATACTCTGTTTTACTTGTGTTCACATGGAGGCCAATGCCTCTTGTTGCTTGCTCTAGGCCTTCGGTTTGGGCTGTTGTATTTGCAAGAAGCACTAGATCATCTGTGTCTGTTGCAGTTTCTGCAGGATGATATCTGTTTCATGCATTTTTTTTTTTTTTTTTTTTTGCGTTAAGCCATTTTCTTTTATTAGATCTATTGACATTCAAAGTTCATAGTGTAGAGAGATTATGAACAAATATGGTGCAAATATATCTTGCAAAACTCCAGCAACAATTTCAAAGGAGTCTGTGTCTCCATCAGATGAGTGAACCTTTGTTTTCATGCTTTTTCATAAAGCATCATTATAACTGTAACAGTTTCTTTGGGGAAGACCATATGTCTGTAGTATTTGCTTCATCTTCCCTCTGGGTTTGGAATCAAATACCTTGGAGAAATCAACATAACAATAGTGTTGCCTCGAGATTTTTTGCATATAGTTGTAAGTAAACTTGGTGACCATAATTGAGGGCAACCCGAAGCCCACCCCCTTCGACACCTACTACGCCAAGGTGTAGGGGAGGGTGCTACTCCTTTCCCTGGATTGCTCCATTTTACCCTTGATCCTTACCTTATAATGCTGAATTTCTAAGAATTTTCTCAATTTCAGGTTTGATACATGTAATAAGCAGAGCATTAGCTGCTATAGAAGTAAGAGTTATAGCCCTGTAGTTCTTAGTAATTCCAAGGTCATCTATTTTGAAAAAGGGAAGGATGCTGCCTTTCGTCCAATTCTCTATTGTATTTTGTTTATCAATAGTGACACAAAATCCAAGAAATAAATCATCAAATTTCCTCGTCTTCCATACTTCTAGAGGTATTTTGTCAAGGTCTGCAACTTTTCTGCTTTTAATTTTTGTCAGTTCTACGTTAAGTTCTTCTTCCATAAACTGTCTTTGTTTTTATGTCTAGTTGGCCATTAAAAATATTTATGATAGGTTTATCAGTGACATTAGGAGGAGAGTTTCTATTTGAATTCTTCAAATGTTCTTTCCACTCCTGTATTCTTTCTTCTTGACTGGCAGTTTTAACTTTGGCCCTCAAAGTGCTCTTCCTTCTGCTTGCCTCATTTACTATCTGCCATGCTATTTGTGATTGTCTATCTTCTACCAAGTTTCTTATTGAATGTATTCCACTTGTTCTTTGTAGTATGTGTTAGTTAAGTTTCTGTGTGTTTGCACTTGTTTTTGTTTTTTCTAAATAAGGATGCTATTTTCATGTTATCTCATTTTTTCCTAACTACTAGTGACTTCCATGGAACTCTATATTTGGCTCTTGGTTTGGTTGGCATGCACTCTGCAGCTGCTTCTATGTGAACAGTAACAAAGTTTTCATATTCATCATTCAGAGTATATATCCTGAAGAGTATCAAATTTGTTTCATACAGTTACTGTATATTGTTAATATCTCTATTGGTAAGTGAGGACTAGTCATAATGTGTAGTTGTGACTGATTGTTTCTGATTTCTGTGTAGACTTGGCTATATCATTGCTGTGATTGGAAGATACTCCCTCAAGAGGAGTATGCCTCACAGTTAACAGTGCTGTTTATTTAGTTCTTGTTTATGAATATATAATCTAGCTATGCTTTAGAGTTATTTTGGTAGGTGTAGGTCCATTGTTTTCCCTCCCTTTTTTTTAAATTTAGTATTTAGACATGCTAGTTTGTTCTTGAGTGAAAAGTCTGCAAGATATTCACTATTTCTGTTTGACAAGTTGTGTAAGCAAAATTTGTTGTTTTAAGCATTCATATCTCCACTAATGATTAAAACATGTTTGGGAATATGTCCAACAAGGGGAGATAGCTTGTTGTAAGTGATGATGTTCATTTTATCACTGGCATTGGTGGTACTGTAGCAAGAGATGATTGTTGTGCAGGAGTTGCCTTTTAATGAAGCACACATTATTCTCAGTTAGATTTTCTCTATGCTATTTAGTGATTTTAAGGCACAAGGACTGAGAAGTATTCCTACAACTTTAATGACAGCATTGATGGAGTTTTTCCATGCATATGCAGAAACAAATGTCTATCCTTTACCAGTATAGTGATATTTTATTTCTAGTTCACTATGGTAGTATCTATGTTCTTGTATGCATATGATATCAATATTATGTTCAGCTGAAGATGCTGTCAACTCAAGTGACTGGTTTACTCTGTTAAATGTTGCTATGTTAATGGTTTTGTATCTAATTTTGGTTTTGGTTTTTGAGCTTTGTAGCTAATTTTTTGAACAGTGGGGCCAGAACTGCTCCTTGTTTACCCAGTTAAAGGTTAATGCAGTTTAGACATACGGTTTGAATTATAGTAATCTTTTATTGGCTGTTTTTTTCCTCATCAGTAGACATCATCCTTATAGATGAGTAGCAGTAGTTTCCTTAGTGTACTATTTGATCCTGGTCATTGACCTACAAGGTTCTTCTATCCAGCGTCTGGTGAAGCTTGCTGTTGACCCAACTTTGGATTCATCCATTTTACTTCACATCCACCTTGCTGCTTCCCCTGGCTTCCAGTAACATACACTTGTATACTTATTCTCTCTTCCCCTGGCTTCACAGGATCATATTCCAGACTGAGTTACTTATGCTTTTAAGTGAATATTATGTGAATTAGGATTTGTAAGTTTAAGAGTGAGTATAAGTCCAACAATCCTTTTTTATTTTATTCAAGCTTTGTGGATTTATTTTATTCTTTATTTTAACAATTAATCTTCAATTTAGTAATTGCTCTTATATATATTTAAGCCTTTAAAATTTTTAACTTCTTAGTATAGTTCAAACTGTTTCCTTTTTATTTTAAGCAAACTTTGTGGGGGTTTAATCTTACATGCGCTGCTACTTTTTCTTACTATTATCAATCTTAAGACATTTTTCACACTAGTTGGTTTGGGATTTTAATTCCAGTACCACCAATTCAAGACAACTGACAGTTTAGTTGTGCGTCTTTCTTAATAGATTTTATTTATATTTTGGAATAGGCTTATTCTGTTAGCATAAAAGTTCAACCATGTAGTTTCCAGGAAATTTTTCTTTTTTAATATTAAAAAGACTGATTTTATTTTGTTCATTTATCTTTTTATATATCTACAAATGAAAACTAAAGTTTTTTTTTTATTACCTTCATCATAATCACTACCATTACTATAAAAAATGTTCTTAAAATTCAATACACTTCTCCTTCAGTTCAAGTAAAATAATTTAAAGAAAAAAGTCAATGACAAGTAAAAGAAAAACATAGTTTGATATTAATATATATATATATATATATATATATTTACAGTCATTAGCAATCTATCCAAAAAAATAAATTTACTGTCACTTAATGTACTGTAAAGGATGTGTACAGTAACTGTTAAAAATTAAATTCTGTGCACATTTTAAAGATTAAAAGAAAAGAAAGACAGCTATGTACAAATTCTAAGTACCTTTCTTTATATAATGTTAAAATATGAATAAACAAATCTTTGTAACTTGCACCAAATTTATAATTAAGTTAATATAATTAAAGTTACATTTTTTTAAGTAAAGTAATTTAGGTAACAATTTAATGTCATAAATAAACAAAAACTAATCATGAATTTGTACATAATTTTAGGGAAATAAAGAATATGATGTAATTAATAAATAAATAAAAAAACTTGTTGCTTCCCTTATTTACTTCAAAATATACTATTTTCTAGGAGCAACAAAAAATATGTCCATTTAAGTTTTTTCTTTTTAGTGTGTATTTTGTAAGATATTTGCAAAGTGAAAGTTGAAAATATTTCTACCTTCTCTAGACATAACAGCAGCTGTAACCTTTGATTGTGATCTAAATGCAGTTCTGTCTTGTCTTGGTGGTTTCTGCCAGGTAAAGAGAATTGATATTTTACATTCTGCTCTCATTTTGGTTTACGCTGGTATCAAACTCTGGCCAAGAGCATATAATCAAATATTTTCCCTGTAACACTCTTGTCATTATTTCTTACATTGCATTACCTATAGATTCTCTTGCTGTCGTTTTTTTTTCTCTCTGAAATGATAAGTATATCTAAAAATTTAATGAAATACTTATTGTACCAATAATTAATTGGCATTTATCCTGTTGGCAGAGCTTAGAATGTGCTGGCTGTAACCTCTACAGAAGGGTAAGGACCCCACCACCACCACCACCAACAACAACAAGAGGTGTTCTACGTATGACACTAAACTTTGTGATGGTGAGGCTCAAGATCTGAAGTACCCATTCATTGCCATTACTCCCAGGTCCACTATGACCTGGAATAGGGTCCTATGTATAGGTCAAATAGATCTGTTTTGGACCATTGGCAGAAACAAACAAAAAAAATCTAAGTGTAAACATACAATGAACATGATTCCCCAACTTCTATGCATAAAATAATCCTAGATGGATTGACATGCCATTAAAATCAATCAACTGTGACATGTGAACTGGATATGGTTGCACATTGAGCTGCAAGGTATCACAAGTCAACATTATCCTGAGCCAATCTGTCACACAGCACAGTTCTAATTTGACTGGTTTTTGTTTTTTGTTTTTTCTTGGAATGGTTGGTAATTTTTTTGTGATGACTGATTAAAAAAAATAGAGTGGACGTAGTTTTTGGTTTTAGGCAAAACTGCTACTGAAATTGTTGCAATGCTCTGATAGTCTTTTAAGTAAAATCCAACTATACAAATGGTATTTGCATTTCAAATATGGTGAAATATCACTTGATGAAGAACAACCATGATTTGGCTGACCCTTCCACAAAGTGAAATGAAAAGCCACCATCCAATCTGAGGTGACTGATTTATTGTGGAGTTGATACCATGGAATTTTAATGAGATACAAAATTTAAACATTTCTGTAATTTTGCTATTATGATGCTACAAGCTCTTCTGTCCCTATATGCATATATTAAGGTGCAATATTGCATATGTGTTACGAGCATATCTATGAGTATGTATGAATATAAGTCTAGTATTGCTGGATGTATGAGTGTATAGTAGTATCAAAGGAATAGCTAAAAGTTAGGCAAGTCAGATTTTAATCGATAATAAAATAGAAAGAGAAGGATTTCTTGATAGGAATGAAAGGTTTTGTTTTTATGCCAATAATAAACTGAAATCTTCAGCACTAGTATGGTCAGAGGTCAGGAGACAAGGATCTCATTCCCCACTCCCATGTATTTTAGTTCTGGGAGGTACATATGGGAAGGAAATCAAGGCTCCATACATTTAAGGAAGCAAGCAGTCCAAGAGAGTAGCAGTTAGAATGATCTGAGCTGGAGTCATCCTGCTAAATAAAAAACCCAATTAAACACCCTGTAAGTGTGCTGATTCCATAATTTCTACCAGGGATAGTTCAAGTGTAAGATGTCCCTCTTAAATCACCCTATGTTACCAAATATGTCTTTTGATCTTGCCTGTTATAACCCTTTATTAAAATATATTATACTTTCTTGAGTTGTTGTTTCTGATCCTATTTTTTGGTCTTTTCAGCTTTGCCGGATATTATTCAAAATGAATGAAGAGGAAATAGATTTGCGAGCAGAATTAAGAGACTTAAAAGCAGAACAAGACACCATCAGCATGTCAGATGAGTTTTCAAAGTATTTCAAATTGCAACGAAAAATTGACAAATTAGGACAGGAAGTCAAACAAATCGGTTTGTTTATTTTATCTTAAAACTTACTAATAAACAAAAAAAAAATATCAGAAAATATCTTTTATAATGTTCTACCCAATCCCA
Organism: Sepioteuthis lessoniana; assembly: GCA_963585895.1. Classification (NCBI taxonomy): domain Eukaryota; kingdom Metazoa; phylum Mollusca; class Cephalopoda; order Myopsida; family Loliginidae; genus Sepioteuthis; species Sepioteuthis lessoniana. The sequence goes on along the minus strand of OY757905.1, from coordinate 134,191,701 downwards.
GTAGATGGCAGTAAAAATCTTTGAAAGGAAAATAGAATTACAGCACCCGAAAATGTTTCAATTTACTCAAGATTATTAAATATAAATTTTTGGAATGATATAACTAAATAATTTGTATTAAGAATAATTTCATGAAACTATATTGAAATCATATTGCTTACAAATTGGTGGTGTTAGATAGGATTAGTTACTTGAAATCATATAATTGTGTATGAATTAGTAATATTGAATAGGAATACTTGATACCTTATTACTGTAAATTATTTGTATTAAGAATAGTTAATTGAATCCATAATTGTTTACAAAGGATTACTATTAATTATTCAAAACCATGTAACTGTGTGTAAACAAATATTTATTATTAAATTGAACTATTTGAACACATAATTGTGTGAAAATTAATATTAAATGATGCCAAAGGTGGTATTTCATTCATGTTATCATTTTAATTAACCAAATACAAATCCTTTTAGCTAGCAGAGGTACCTAATAAGGCTCAAGAAGAAAAAAAAAGATGAGAAACTAAATGTTTTAATGAAATAATTTTTATATATTTTTACTGGATTCAGTAATATGAATACAACAAAATAGTTTTTAACAAAGAAAAATTTAGATTGAGAATCTCTTTATACAATCTCTTGTTCTTCAATCTTTTGCAAATATGTAATTTAAAAAATTTTTTTTTTTAAGTAAAAAAATATTTTTGTACTTCAAACTGTTTATTTTGTCATCTAATGACTTTAATTCAAACTTGCATCATTTAAGGTAATATCAAAACTGACATTTTCCACTTGGCCATAGTTTTTAAATAGATACTCACACAATCTCACTCTCTTTCTTTTCTGATTTGTTTGTTTTGTTTTTTCCAGGCAGTGCCAGAAGTCAAAGTATTTCTGCTGTTACAATGGCTGTACAAATAGGATCACAAGTCTTTCAGGTTGGTCGACATTACTATTTTCTTTACTTCATTTATAATAGATTAGCTTCAAATTATTTTCTTTAATTTTTTTCCTCATAAATTGTAGATATCATTAATTTTGACTATTTAATTCTGTGTTGCTTTTTTTTTTTTTTTTAATCAAACTCCCTCAGGTCATCCATCTGATGAGAAATAATTATAAAGAAGCTCTGAGTGAAAGTAGAACTCATCTTATTTACTTTGAGGAAACCCAAATCAAATCTATTAACTCATTCCTACTTCTGTTTTAAATAAATTGATTGGGGAATTTATACATGTAATATAAAGATAACAGAAAATATTAGCCAAAATTATAACTTTGATTTATGTATTCTTGCCATGTAATGGAGCGACTGTTGATTTGAGCTAAAAATCTGACTACATTTATCTAATGTATTCCTACAGAAGTTTATTTGTAAATAATTTGATAGTTTATTTCTTCTCAAGTCCCTTCCAAGACATTTTTTGGTCAGTGAATATGTATAGGATATGGAAGAATTGAAATACAAAGTGTTCTTGGTCAGATGTATATTTAGGGTCTGACAGGTTAGACATTTTTTTATTTTTCATTAATTTTTTTAACCACTACTGTTTCCTTGTAAATTCCTATTAGGATAAATGGGAGTCTTTCTATACAGGGTGTACCAAGTAATTATAGCATATAGATGTTCAACTTATTGCAGCCTTCAACAAGTCTTTGGTATTAGATCACTGGTTGGGAAGACTCTCAAAACACCCAAAATATCATAGTCCTGCCAAAAAGCCACAGGATCATGAACCATCATAAATGGTGGGATCTACAGAGAATCATCAGTCATTCCTCCTCCTGTTTGCCTTCTGGTTCTAATCACTTTGTCTTTTCATTTCCTATGTCAGACTGGAAGTTGTCATGTTAATGCTCTCAGTACATCTGAAAGAGAAATGAAATTGTTAAAATTTGGTACATTACACAAGTTCATCTTCCATATGTAACTTGCTAAAAGGTATGTTCACAAATATTGGGTGAACCCTGTATATACCCTTGCAGAAAAAAATCCATGACTGATGTCCAATTGAACAGTAGTTTTCTATATTAAGGAAGTCAGCATAAGAACCATTAAAGTTTTCTTTTTAAAATCTTTAACTTTTTTCTCTCTTTAGTTTGAAAGTTGATTTTAAGGGTGAATTCTGAAATTTTGTTTGAATCCTTTTAGCAAAATGATTTTTCAAAAATAAAACTACAAAATATAAGATTTGTATTGTTTCATTAAAACATTTCTGAGAGGCTGTTTCAGTCTGATTTTATAACTAGTATTTTTGTATACATGTAAAATCTAGGCTGAACTCAAAGATTTGATTCAATGATCAAGCAATGAATTACAAACCAAAAGTTTTAAAATTCCATTTCAGGTGGAATTGTTTTGTGTTTGAACATATGAGCGGGAACAAGGAATTTGTTTTTGATAGTCAATAATAGCTCCTTAGCAGCTTCATTATTAGGAATCTGTATTTTTTTTTTTTTAATTCTTCAAATAAAAAATTGATTTTAACGAATATAACTTAGATCTGGGATATCAAAGTCAAAATGTTGATATGTTGGATGAAATTTTGATCACAAATGGCACTTTTTACAAAGCAGGCTAACTTCCAGCAAAGAGGAAATATTTAATGAAAGATTTTTTTCAAAAGAAATAGATTATGGTAATTTAGAAATTCTACTGGATACTTTTCTATTTTTGATTAGTGTTGACAAATTAAAGACTTGTAGAAATTATTTAACAAATATCTTTGTTAGTTTCTGAAATGTATCATTTCAATATGAAAAGTGTACATGTAATCATGTTGCATTGTTTGAATTTCCTAAGGCAACTAAAGGGTTTGTGAAATTGTCTTAAACTTTTTGCAGGGTAAATATTTTCTTCATATTCTGTATTCAGGCTATAAATATTATGAAAAAATAGTGTAATAAAACTTTTGAATATTATTGCTATTATTATTTCTGCGCGTTTTTAATTTATTTCTTATGTTTCATTAAGATGAAATCAATTTCTGATAGATTTTATGTAAGTACATTTTCCCTGTTTGCTGATCAATAAGAAATAAAGAATATCACAAAGAAATCCCTTTTTAAAACATTTTCTCAATAATTGTAGGTTAGTTTTAATTTAGTCAACCACATACCTACTACTAGTCAAAGACTTCAGTTGCATGGCTAACAGGACTTCTCTTTATAATTTTTCACTGAAGAATAACAAATAGCTGAAATAATAATATAAAAATTATTAATGATATGTGTAAAGATTTTTTTTTTTTTTTTCAATTTTTTTTTTTTTTTTTTTTTTTTTTTTTTTTTTTTGGGTGTAAGTTTCGTTTATAACATTCCAATAATATTTCTCCAATTTTTTACTATATACTTTTAAAATTGAATTTATAACTGACAAATTTAAAAACATTAATAGACAATTTAAAGAAAGTTATTTTTTGTTCAAAAAATTCACATTTATATAAAAATTATCTATTAATTATTCATTCTTTTTGAAATTAAAAAAAAATCACTCATTGAATTATTTATTTATTTTTCATTTATTCATCTGACTTCAATAACAAAACTGTCGTCAGTGTAAAAATTTTGGTTGGTTGGGTTTTATGGCATATCAATCATTGTAGGTTATTTAATGACAAATCTGTTATATATGATTAGTAAAAGCATAGTTAGTAGAAAACATTTTTGATCAAGCAAGAGCTCATTTATTGGTATATAGTTAAATAGTTTCAAGTATTTCTATCTAACACTAATAGTTCTATTTAATATTGATCATTTGTTTGCACACAGTTAAATGGATATACATATATAATTTGTAAATGAATAATATGTAGGTAATTTCATTTTTTTAAAATAGAGAGCTAATTTGTTTGTACCATTGCACTGACACTAATAATTCTATTCAACACTCTTCATTCATTTTTAGTACACAGTTTTTAGTATTGCTATTCAACTCATCAGTCATATGATGCACACTGTTAAATAGTCAAACAATTCTATTTGACTCATTGATGGGACCCTATGAGGTACTACCACTCTAGGTCAGAGTTGACCTGAGAGTAATGGCAATGAAGGAGTACTCCACAATCCCCAAAGCTCCAGGACTGGAGTCTTACCATCAAATGCAGTTTAGTGTCATATCCAGGACACTTGTTGTGTGTGTGTGTGGGGGGGGGGGGCCTCTTATCCCTCAGCAGAAATGTAGTCAGTGTATTCTACAGGGCAGGAAAATTTTAGAAAGCCTTGGCTTACGTAAGGGTTTCTCAATGTGGTTCATATACAAATAAATGCTCTGTTTTAACATTTGGATTTTGTTTGTGTTGCCTTTCAGGTTATAATGATGTGTTTGATAATATATCTGTTCCGAAATGAACCCCTCTTGGAATTTTCATCTGCTTGGTTTTTCCCTTTCCAAAAGTTGGTGGCTTTTCCGACTGGAGTTGGAGGTAAGTTGAATATTTTTATTTCTAAATTTATTGCAAAACAGTGTGTTTTATAGAATTTGATAGATTCTGAAGTTGGGATTAATATTCCTGTTTTAGGTTGATGTTATGAAAATATGGTGTGTTGTTTTTTATTTAATTGTATCTTTAGTTTCTTCTATAGGAGTTGGAAGTAATTATTTTCTTCAGATAGTCTATTATTTGAGAGGCAGGTACATTTTCAAACATGATGAGGTTTGGTATATGGTAGTATTTCTATATTTTTTTAGTCAATTAGATTATGCTTAACTGTGAACAGGTGATCGCAGGAAGTGCAGTTTCTGCTTTAAATGTGAATGTCCAATTCTGACTCTCTTGTCTTCAGTCAGGTAGTGATTCTGTGTTTTCCAGTCTTACTGGTGTTAGTTGATTGGATTTTATGGCATATTAACCCTTGTAGTTTATTTAATGCCAAATCCTGTTTACACATTAAATATATGATTTGTAAACAAATAGTTTGTTTAGTAACATTTTTAAACAAGCCAGAGCTCATTTGTTGAGACACAGTTAAATGGTTTCAAGTATTGCTATTTAATATTAACAATTCAACATCAGTCATTTGTTTGCACTATTAAAGAGATATACATATGATCTGTTAGTGAACAGTTAGAGCTAATTTGATTGTGCTAAGTTAAATGGCTTCCATGTATTGCTATCAAATACTAATAATTCTATTCATTCATTTGTTCACAATCAAATAATTCCAAGTATTGCTATGTAACACTAAAAGTTAAAGTATTTTGTAATTTGCTTGAAGCATTGCACAAATTATTTTATTATATGGAATTAATTTAGAGGGCTATTGGAATGTGAAATAATAATTATTTGGGTCTATTAATTTCCAGGTAAAACTTCGTCAGAGACTTTATTTTTAATAAATAAACACAATGTTAAAAAAACTCTTTCTGGTCTTGGTTTTGCATGGTTCATAATCTTAGTGTGTGGCACATTTGTAGTTTAGTTTCTATTTAATGTGTAACCTGTATACTCTGAGCATTACTTTGCAGTCAGCACCCCAGTTCATTTTTGATATTACTTTTAAAAGTTTTAAAACCTTTAGGTATTGTTGCTTCAGGTGGTTGATATATGCTTTGAAGCTTAGTTTATTATCTAGTATAATTCTTAAGTATCTTATTTGTTGAGGTATAGGAATTGTTTGTCTGCTTATTTTTGATTCTGAATCAAGGTGACAGTTTTTTGTTTTTGAAAACTGGAAGCTATTTTCATTGATTCATTTCTCTATTTTAGTAAGGCAGTTTTGGATCTGTCTTTCAAGTGATGGCATGTTTGGTAATGAATAGGTTATTGAGGTTATCAACATACAGGCATTTTCCAATTCCTGAACTGATAGTTTCTATAATGCAGTTGATTTTGAGGATGACAGACAAGATACTTTAGGATATTCCTGTCTCCTGTCTGTGTAGATCGGATGTGTTTCCATGTTGTACTCTATAAGTTTAATGTGATGGGAAGTTTTAAGATAAAAAAAAAAAAAGCTGAGACTGTGGTGACCTCAAACTAAGCCACCATAGATTATGCCTTGGTTTTGCTAAAATCTGCTTTACTCTCTGGATAAGATTGTTTCTCCCGGCACTATATCAGTTTTACATTGACCATTCTTTTCATAGTACCAGCTCATTATAGTGGGTAGAGTGTTCACCAATGGTCCGGGAGACCTGGGTTCAATCCCAGGTCGTGTCATACCAAAGACTTTAAAAATGGTACTTGATAGCCCCTTGCTTAACACTCAGCAATATATGGTACTAAAGTGGAGCAATCCAGGGAAAGGAGTAGCACCCTCCCCTTCTCCTCCGTGTAGTAGCTATTGAAAAGGGAGCCTTCTGGTCGCCCTTGATTATGGTCACCAACTTTACTTTTTTTTTATTCTTTTCATCGTCTTGCAAATGCAGCTTGTTAGAGCAATGGGGTGATGGTAGATTCAAGCCATAATTTTAGAAATTTGTTTGCACACCATATGTCATTAAAGATCTGTAGAATTTGTGAGTATCTTTCCAGGAGCTGAAAGCACCAATCCCTAAAGTTAAGCCAACAATGGGTCTGATATGTACTGTATCAAGCTCAATAATGCAGTGAACAATCAAGTCAGTCAATAATGCAGTGAACAATCAAGTCAGAATATGATTAAATAAACTGAACTCCGTTTTTGCAGTGGCTGCTGTAAGATAACCAAGTAATTAGATAAACTCGAGTTCAAATCCTGAAGCAAGTAGTTTGAGGGCCGACTGGGTTTGGCCTTTGCAGTACATTTGTTAATGCAATTTTCGTGAAACAGCCACACTTCATCTCTCTATTTTTATCTTTTTTTAATTTACTTCCAGGTGCTGTTGGCATTGGTTTCTGGATATTTGTGTGCAATGCAGTTATAAATCGGGCCAGCCGCCTCCTGGTTTTACTTCAGTGAAAAATATTCACTGTCTACTCAAAGAAAGCTTCTCCGTTTCGAAAAGTTTGTCTGCCCAGGGATTAAAGAACCAGACCCTAAAAGAAAATCCCAAGGTCCAAAGTCCTTGTTGTTCTAGGGACAGATATTCCAACCAAAAAACTGTTATTGGGCCAACATTGATTGCATCTTTGAATATAGGAAAATATCCGTGCTGGCTATCCAGTTATTAAACCATGACATTTGAGTGATGAGTAATTCTCATAGAAGCTTTTTTGCTTCTCTGCATTTAAAATTTAGTAATTGCTAAACTCAGTTCACTCTAATATAAAATAGATTTCTGTTAAAAAGTCTTGATGACAAAGTTAAGTTGGCTTTGCATAATTCAAATAAGAAAAACAACAAAATCAGTGTTTCATAAAACATTGAATAACCAATGACTATTTCTGTTTAAAGTTTCTGTTTTGTTGCTGGGTATTAGTTTTTGTGATATCCAAAAAGAAAAAACTGGGGTATTTTTGAATTTGTATATTTAGTAATTGCAAATAGTCTTGGTTAAAAGTAAACCAAAGCCACACTTTTTAAACCATATTTTTCCAATGAAGGTATCATTGGAGAACAAAAGTTTTGGTAAATGAACCAAACCCTGGCCCATTTGCAAAAATTTTTTACTTGGACTAATAAAAATTATTTTTGAAGTTTTTCAATCCTGAGGTTTCCAGATAATGGCTGATTGAAAAGTCTTGATTACTTAAATAAGAATTTCAAAAATATTGAGCAAATTAAACCAGGTTATTTATGAGGAAAGGAAATGAAACATTTTCTTGTGATCTTTCTTCAAAGAAGAATATGAACTACTTTTGCCATAAAAATATCAACAGTACATATTCATTTTAATTTCTGTCCCAACTCAAATCATTAAATAAATAATGTGGATCATTTGAACTCACATCTCTTATTCTAAGGAGTCTGCATTTTAAGGTGACACTTCACTTCAGCTAATTGGCTATGAAGGTCAACCAATTAAGTTCTAAACGTTACTTATATTTTAAACTAATAGTATTAATTTTTCACTTGTATTTCTTGCTTTATATTTCTGTTCATTTTTATCTTAACTTCCATATTGTCATTCTACAATCATTAAATAAGCACAGCCCACCATTCTTTATCTCGACTGCTTATTTGTGATATGACAATTACAATAAACCATTCAAATTTAATCAGTTATATCTCTTACTGCTGAATGTTGCACATCACTATTTTGTATGCTTATAGTATTAAATGGAATTTTTACATGAAGTATTGTCAATGCTTCATTTAAGTCAGACTCCCAAGCATAAATATTGTAAGTTCAAATCTTGCCAGAGGTATTTATTTCTGATCATCTTGGAGTTGCAACAAACTCTAGTCAAAAATCAATAATGATTAAGTATACCTCATCTATGAAATTACAAATTGTTTAACTTGAGGGGCATAAAAAGAGGTTATTTAAATTATTTTAACTTCTTTGTAGCTCTCAAAACAATAGTTGTTGATACAAAGCTACCTTTGCAGATTTAGCCAAGAGATTTTCTGGTTAAGAGTGTTAAATGCATCAACAAGAATTTTGGCAGTCGACAAAGTACTTTTTGGGGATGGGTATTCAACACATAAGATTTAAATATGACATAGCTGATACAACACAAAGGAATGGATGCTCAAATAAGGCTAGCACATACTGCAATCATTTAAAAATGTACTGTTGAATACAGTGTTGCCATAAGTGTGTGTCTTTTATTAAACAGCCTTTAAACTGACCTCCATGAAGATTTTTGAAATTAAAATTTAAAGGAATTATTTAACTAACTGAAAACCTGCCCTACATGTATATGATATTAAGTTAATAACACAGAACTTGGCTTTTCTAAGGACTTAAATAAATTACGACAATGCAATTTAAGTCTTGATTTTCTGGTGAGTGGGGGGAAAAAATGTACACTTGGTTTTTTACTTGGAAATTTTTAGCTAAATGTCTGCTTTATACAGTTAAATAAAAAGATGAAGATTTGATTTAGCTAATCTGGTGGACACAAAAAAAAAGGGTCCAATTAAGCATTACATTTACTATTTAAATTGTTTTTAAAATATTGGCATTAAAAAAAAACTCATCTGCTAAAAATATGTTCTAGCCATCTTTCATAGATGTACAAAAGGAAAGAAAGAAAAAAATGTTGTGGTGAATCATATTAAGGTGAACAGCAAGCTGCAAAATAAAATCTATGCTTATCATTGCAAATGATTTACAACTTAACTGAAAAGGGAAATTTAAAAAAACAAAAAAAGATTTTTGCTTTCAACTCAACAATTTGTGTATTCATTAAATATATACGTACATGCATCATTCTGATTATTTTTTTTTTCATGTGTAATATAAAATGAATTCATACCTTGCTTGTTGTATATTTTAATTAAAGAAAAAAAAATATTTGCCTAAAATATTTTTACTTGGGCTTGCTTTGTACTTATTTCTGTGCAATGAATAAGAAAATATAAAATTCTTTATCTGCGTGTGTCTTTTTCTTTACAAAATCGTTTTTTTTTTATGCATCTCTTTGGCATATCAATCTTAATGGGTTATTTAATGTCAAAACTAGCCTTGTAGAACAGTAGCAATACTATTTAAGCCATCACTTGGGAAGTGGGGGATAAGGGAGTTCATACTTTTTTCCCCACAACTATTCATCTGAAAGTAAATGCTCTATTAATGAATAAGAGACATGTTCAAAAAGTATCAAGGCTAAAGCTACATTTATAATAAATAAATAAAACAATGTTTAATGTCCCTTTCACATCTTTAAATCTTGAGATGAATTTCCAATTTAGGAAGGGGAGTCTCTATAACATCGTAACAAATGAGTTCAAACCTCAATCACATTATTACATTCACTTTCAGACTAATGCTTTTGAGTTACCCCTCTCCCCAGTTTGGGTTATATAGTACCACTACTGTTCTTATACAAAGATGTCTTTGATATTAAAATATTCACAAAGGTTGATTTTACCATGATGCTAGGGGGTTTCTTCAGTATGTAGTGTGCTATTCTGTTTCTTACAAAAAAAGAAGACTGGTTTCATTTTTTTTTTAATTGGCACTTTATTATATAAATTGTCTTAACTGTACATGTCTTCACTTAAGTTTAGATATTTTTTTGAATGCAATGTTTATGAGGAACCTTAGGCACCATTAAAATTTAAATATGTACTTACACCCCCCCCCTCATTTCCATAAAGACACTTTTTAAAATGTTATGTATTTAAATTCTACCCTCTTATCTAGACATTAGTGATTTATCATTTTTTTGTTTTCTTTATATCTAGACCAACTTTTGGTTGGTCAAGAATGTGTGGTTCTCTCTTTGAAAGAAAGAAAAAAAAATAAGCGCCCAAGACAATGTGAATCATAACTTCCTTATTTCAATTCAAAATGAAACCAACAAAGATTTTTTCCCCCCCCAAATCAAAAATTTAAGAAATTATTTTAATTAGTTGAAAACACACTCAAATAGGGAGGATTTTAAGCTAGTGACATTAAATAAATATTTTATGGGCTACCTCATGGCTATTGTTTCCACTAAAATTAAAATCAGTAAATTCAAGTCTTAGAGAATACAACTTATAGAAAATTGTTGATATTTATACCGTTTACATATTGTGGATTTAACAAGTAGTACAATTTTTTTAAACCACATTACAAAAATCTAAGATTAATCTTTATGGTCTAACTTCATGCTTAAACTATCTCAGTGTCATTCACCTTCAAATCTTTTTCACAAAATGTCATTCACTCACAATAAACTTCCTTATGTTTTAAACATTTTCATCTTTCATATAATTTTTTGGCATAATTCATTGTCATATAAAGTTTTATTTAAAAGGTTATGTTACTGTGAATTTTGAAAATCATAGGTGGAAAGAAAACAAACCTAAAATTTTCAGCTCCAGAGCCAATTAAAAATGCATTTACAAAATTGAGTCAAAATTTTTACAATGTTTTGGTAATGTGAGGCACAGTTTGGTAGCTTTTGCTGTTGTCATGAAGCTGACAAATTATACTGGACTGAAATGCTGAGCTCACCTGATTTGTATCACTGCCTTAGAATGCTATGGTTTTATGCTTATCTGGTCATGGATGTTCTTGCAGCCTAAGCAAAATTTCTTCAATCACCTGGTTACTGTACTCTGATCAATTGCACTTTTACCTTTTGCACAACAAATATTCGGGGTTAATTTTGCAGCGTTATGGCCCTGTTCAAACTCTTAAAGCAGAAGTTTCCAAAATTAGACAACATGGTCATCTGTGTTGCTTTCGGAACACACACTGAATGAAGCAGTGCATAACACGTCAGTGCACCAACTATTACCAACAGCAGGTACTGCTTCGTTTATGTGATATCTATGTGTTTCAAACTAGCACATATTACCTAAATATTGCAAAACTTTTGACTCACTTAAGTAGCAATGACTTCTTTTTAATAGAGAAAAATATAAATATCACAAAATGTTATTCATTCATCCTTTCTGTTCTATCCACTTTTCTTTCCTTCATCATTTTAAGCTCTGTTCTACAACACATAAATGGTTGATGTGTTATATAATGAATTCTATATTAGATATATTAAACAATAAAAAAACTTCCGAGAGAAAAAAGTTTTTTTTAATGTACCATGAAACATTTATTTTCATATCTTATTAATCAATATCAATTAATTTTTTAAAAAATCATAACTATCAGAATAAATTAAAATATTCACCCTTCACCTAAATTCACCTAAAAATGAAATTATTTTAACTCTGAAGAGTTAAAATAATTTCATTTTTAGATGAATTTTTATCTATCAAGACATAAAAAAGTGAAGTGAGTTTTAATGGTTCAGCAGTTAGTAATTAACTTTTTTTAATATTGAAAAATAGCTTGCATCAAATTGTTTCTTTATAATTGTATCTAAATTAGAAAATAGATGAGAATTACAATTATATAAGTAAAACCTTTAATTTAATTTTACTCATCTGTCATGTTTTCAATTGTAAACTACTGATTATTTCTGAAAGATTCAATTTTACATAAGAAGCAGGTTTCCATGTTTTTAAGCAAATAAATTTCATCCAGTTGAATGTAGGGTCAATTATATATATATATATATATATATATATATATATATATACTTGGATATTGAGAAATACAGGAAGTAAAATAAAGTATAAAATGTTGTAAGCAAACAATTGTATTACTAGTGCTTATCACTAGTTATGTCCCTTGGATACAAGTTGACACTCGAATAGGATTGAAAGGCTTTGTTTTAAACAATGCAACTTTTCATAGCAAAAGGTTGAATTAATTATCAATTTCTGGCTAAAAATTAGAAATACTGTGTTATACCAGACTAACCTTAATGTTCTAAAAGATCTTCCTTACCATTTTACAAATATTCAGTTCAGTGCCAAGGTAATTATCTAGTTGTGTGCATATATATATATTTTTTTAATTATAAAAATCTGACTAGCAAGATCAATAACTATAAGAAATATTAATCCATTTGCAGCTTCATTTTCTAATTCTTAGTAGCTCCCATCTTCCAGAAAAAAAATGCTTAAAAAAAGTGTTACTTGAAAAATTATATATAATGTTATTAACTAAGGTTAGCACTATGAAAACATTTTCTGAATAAAATCAGTCAAATTATACCAGTCCATTGGTATAATGGTTAGAGTGTTCACCAATGGTTTGGGAGACTGGGGTTCAATCTCAAAGATTCAAAAAATGGTACTTGATGCCTCCTTGCTTAACATAACACTATAAGGTACAGATCAAGGGTAAGTTGAGTAATCCATGGAAAAGAGTAGCTATTGTAAAGGGAGACATCAAGTCGCCCTCAACTACTGTCAGCCAACTTACTTAACTTATATACACCATAGCAGTGCTTACCAATATCATATACAAGTTGTAAGAAGTCACAGTTTAAGATAATTATTTGTATTTACAGGACATTTCATTTATTAATCATTTATTTACTAGAGATCTTTTTTATTTACACTTCGTGTGGCATATGAAAGGCTGCTTCTGGTCTGAAGATCTCACATACCTTCAAAAACTTTAAAATCAATAAATATTTCAAATAAATATTTAATTTTAATCCCTTTCCAGACTTAGTATTAACCTAGGACAAAAAAAAACTTTAGGTTTCTAAACCTTTTCAAGGCAGGGCAAATCAAGGTGAAATTAATTCCCTCTTAGAGACTAAAAACTTAGCCATAACAGAGATGCATACGTAGGAAGTGAGAGAGCCATCTACCTTTTGTAAAGATTACGAAAAAAAGTGGATAACCAAAGTAAAACAGACAATTTTTTACAGTGAGAGGGACAGTAAGACAAAGTATAAAAGAGATCCCACTTAAAATCTAGTCTGAGCCAAATCTCAGGGTAAAGTTTTAAACCTTTTCAGACAGGAATCTTAAAGTTTGGTTGAAATTGGGTAAAAATAAAAGTAAAGTTGGCGACCATAGTCGAGGGTAACCCGAAGGCTCCCTTTTCGATAGCTACTACACCAATGTGTAGGGGAGGGCGCTACTCCATCCCTGGATTGCTCTACTTTACCCTTGATCCATACCTTATAATGCTGAGTGTTAAGCAAGGAGGCATCAAGTACCATTTTTTGAGTCTTTGGTATGACTCGACCTGGGATTGAACCCAGGTCTCCCGGCGAACACTCTAACCCCTAGGCCATGTGTGAATAGATGGGCATTTGGTTAATCATACTAAGATTAAGTACAGCAGCATGTTTATCATTTGTATCTGAGTCATTATAATCACAATCAACTTCATAATCACTAATTTCACACAATCCTTAGTTGGAATCTTGCATAATCCATTCTACCTTGTTGCTATTGGAAACAATCCAGTTATCAAAATCTAGACACCTGAAATATCAACTCTTCTCACACAGCCATGTATGTGTATTTACCCAACCCCTCTACAAGTAGGATGTGACACAAGGCCAATTTTTAAGCAGAATAAATGTGGTTTGAATTCAGGTTTTTTTCCCTAGATGAGTTGTCTTATCAAGACAAAAGAACCAGTCTACCCTACTATTTTCGCCATAAGAAGAGGGAGAAAATATGGATTCATGCCTTTCAGAGTTTTGTCCAGCCATGTATGATGAGGATAGAGCAACTTGAGCCTAGGTCCATCATGAAAGCACAGAACTAAATGCTTGACCTTGCTGAAATATTTCTACTTTTCATGTATCCAAACTTACAAAATATTATCGTGATACATCAAAATATAAAAAAAACGTCCTTGTTTTAAAAGACATTTTCAATTCTTTTAACATGGATTGTGGATCAGAAATGATGACACTTTAACTTATTTTTGTAATTGCATCATTGATTTTTAAAAAAATTCCATCCTTCTTCAAAAATAAGTTTAAATTATGAATCTAAAATAAAACAAGGTTTGTTAAATATGCAGTTGTACTTCTAGGTGTGTTGGGCTATCAAATTTCATCTGAAGATGCTTGTAGTGCAATGGTTATCATTGAAGGAATTGGACTCAGCCACCTGAGTTCAAGTCCTGAACAAAGCTATTTGTATTTCACATTGTGCTGATACCTTTGGAAATTCTCTTTCTCCAGCTAAGATTAAATAGTAAGACAGACAGGGCTCTTTAACCTTGGTATGGCAACCATTCTAAGGGAAGGAAAACCCTGAATTCAAACCTGTTGTACACTGTGAGAAAAATGGGCTCTGTTAGACTATTCCTGCCCAAGGCACACTGCATAAGTGCAGCCCCACCCCACCATCAACCAAATCAGGTTACAAGACCTGTCAGTGAAGAATCTACATCAGCAACATCTTTACGTGAACAGATTCTATTATAATTTTTTTTTTTTAGAAACAAACAATTTTTTTTTATGTTAAAGTAGTTTAAATATGACATCTTTAACACATGAGAAAAACATTCATTTAAAAATTCACAGTAATCCTTAACAATAACACCATTTCCAACAGTTCAAACAACATGATGACAACTTACATCGTTGATAAAGATCAACAACAGTCAAACATCCCAAAGAAATCTTCCAAAATCTAACATTTAATGAACTTTTCCTAATGTTTCTTATTCGTTTTAAAATGTCAGATAGAATATTTTAAAAATACTTAAACATACGTACTTATTTCTCCTGGCTTAAAATAGTAATGTAATGAATGCTGTGCCTGGTTTAAATTATCAATAATAACAAAGGTCATTACAAGTAGAAAAAAATATGTGTTCTCAAGAGAAGTCAATAACTGGGAACAATGACTGATAAAGGAAATATATGTGAATGGGAGACATTAAGGGGAGATAATTAAAGATTGGTTTGATTACACACATTAATAAATATACAAATGGTACAAATTATGGCATATAATTAAATTATAAAAAGTTTTATCCGTTTTCAGCAGTTGCATTTAGATACAATTGAAAAGTAACAAGTCTGAGGTTTTAAATTTTTAAAAATTTAAATGAGGTGCATAACCAAGCAACTTTTATAATAAAGCAATAAAGTCTAATATTAACTAGACGGCTGTATAATGGTTTCCAAACTTATTTTAACACACATCCCTAATGATTTTCCACAAATTTTTGGAACATATTATAAAGATCACCCTCCTACACTTATTTTAATACATTCATATAAGAAATATCAAAACTAAAAGTGCTACAGTTATTTTATTGAGTGCGCTAATGATTAGATTTACAACACTTTCACAAATACAATTACTACTAAATAATGAATTTGATCCTCACTCAGTGTCCATACTTACAGCCTTTGGTTATGTTTCATAGATGTAACTGTTCTAACAGGATGCTGATGTTTTCTTTTTGTGTTTTTTTGGCGGGGGAAGGGGCAAAGGATTCTAATGAAAATTTTAGTTAACTCTGTTATATTAAGAATTTGGATGATTAAAAAAAATGATATTCACTGTATATAAAAATGCCCATAAAATCACCATTCATTTGTAAATTTAACTAGACACTGATTTATTCTCTAGGAGCATTTTAAGTATATTGCTCTAATAGATTTTGCTATGAGCTATCTTTTTTTTTTTTTTTTTTTTATTGGGTTACAATAACATATATGCAAACAACGAGAATTTTGATAAAAGAAATTAAAAATATAAAACTAGGTAAATAAAAGTATGTGTAACTGGAAATCAAACTGTTTTTATCTTGGTCACAATCTAGGTCTTCATGTTGATAAGAATTAGAAGTTTTTTGACGTTAACAAAAGTAAAGATCAAACTCAATACTCAGTAGTAATGGCCTTCAAGATGAGCTTGTCGAAAACTACCTTACAATAAGGCATTCTGATAGGCAATTTACTAAGCTTAGTTTATTTGTCTAAAAAAAAAAAAAAATTGCAATATGAGTTAAGATAAAACAATCATACATAATAGTAATAAGTAGTATCTCCTAGATTGATAAAGACCTTACGTTTTATAAGTCCCAAAAATTCACCCTGAATTGTCCAACAGGACACATGGTGTAGCAGATATATACGTTTGGTTAAAGTGCTTCTAAGTGAAATCATCTGGATGTTGCAGGTTCAATCTTGACTACAGGTAAATAACAAGCAACACTTACTATATAACTAAACACTTGTACCCAGTTATGATTAATGGAATTAGAACAATCTACCCCAGTAGATTGAATAAAGGGTTTAGCTCAAAGTTCCATGTAGGCTCCTAAGTACAACGTGAAACACCAGAAGGAAGCCAAAGGATGAATTAGCCAGAACATGAATATAAAGATGAAGACAATAGTCCAAATACAGTAAATGATAAAAAATTTAGTTTAGTCTGACACAAGTATGAGAACATCTAGTAAAGATTTCATATTTTTGCATTAGGTCTAATAGAATATAAATAATTTTTAAACAGGTCTATTTGACTCACAAAATGGGACCCTAACAGATACAATCACTCCAAATCAGAGTGGACCTAGAAGTAATGGCAACAAAGGGGTACTCAAACCTACCAAGAGGTCCAGAATGAGTGTCATACCAAGGACACCAATTTTTTTTTTTTTTTTTTTTTGTGAGACGGTTCTTATCCCTCTGTAAAGGATTCTAAACATGCTGACAGGCGGTTTCAGGTTAACAAATTATTGATGAATCTGAATAAAACTAAATATGCTTTTCTGAAAATTCTAAAATAAATATACAAGTAATGTTAGATAATATTAACACTGAACGAGTACATGAAAATAAATTTCTCGGTGTGATACTAGAACACAAAATCTGCTTGAAACTGGATATAAGTTATCCAAAAGCATTGTTATTCTGGGTAAAACAAGATATATTTTGATTCATAAAGTTTCGTACACACTGTTCTGTGTGGAGGATTGAGCAATGCTTACAAATAGACTTTACAATCATTATGTAGACTGCAGACAAGAACTATAAGGATTGGAAATAAGGTTAGATATTGCGAACATACAAACACATTGTTTTTAAAGTTTATAGATTTAATAAAATTCAAAAGAGCACTGTGCAAAGCAAGAAATCATTTATTTTCTTGTAACATCCAAAGATTTTTTTAAATCCTGGATAAGACTGTTTTCATTTCACATATTGCTAATATCGTTGAGAAAGTATTAATCTAACTATTCTTCTCCCCAGCTGTAGGTAAATAGTTGGGTTGGGTTTTATGGCATATCAATCATTGTAGGTTATTTAAAGCCAAATTCTCTTTATACATAGATATATATGATTTGGTTAGGTTGGGGTTTTATGGCATATTGAAAAGGGAGCCTTCTGGTCGCCCTCGACTACGGTTGCCAACTTTACTACTACTTTTATGGCATATCAACCATTGTAGGTTATTTAATACCAAATCCTTTTTATACATATATGTTTAATATATATGATTTGGTTCGGTTGGATTTTATGACATATCAACCATTATAGGTTATTTAATGCTAAATCTTCTTTATACATATTTTAGGATTGAAAGAAATGGATTTAGGTATTTGTTTTCCTAACTGTCACAATAGGTGATTGTAGAAACCAAGTCTTTCCCCTTCACTTGCTGTGTCAATTTGTTTGTTTGTTCGCTCTCTCCATCTGTCAAACTATCAGTCTGCAAAATCCCAATGTTCTCTGCCACTGACATTCCTCCTTTTATATAGAAATTTGCATACATTACAAATCTTGTCTTGCCAGAGATAAGACAAATTTGATTTCTTTGTTTAATGGCATATCAACCTTCATAGGTTATTTAATGCCAAAGCTATTCTCTGAGAAGAACAGTAGTGGTACTATTTAACCCATAGCTGGGAGGATAAGGGGGTTCATACTTTTCCCAAGAGTATTTGCCTGAAAGTGAATGTAATAGCGCGACTGGAGTACGAACTTGCTTACTACGATTCCGCAGTCCATCGCTTTAACCATTACACCACGTGGACACCCCTGATAAGACAAGTGTCCTATTAGTCACACCTCGGAAAACAGCCTTGTTTTTTTCTGCCACCATCCTGCACGTCAGACACATTCATACTCCCTTCAGACTCTGCGGTAAATCATTTTTCTTACGACACCCTTTCCTGATCTCATGATCACAAAGGTGGTAGCCTAGTAGCAGTCGTTTCTTCTTTGCAAAGGTAGGAAAGGGGTTTCTGCTTCGTCTGACTCCGCATCTTCATTGTCATGCAGCAGCTCTCTGCCTCACTCTCAGATGTGCTATTGGAGTCTTCCTCCAACATGATCACACTAAGGCGTGGGCATAGATCCTTAATATGGTAGGGTATCCCATCCACCAGGAAGGACTGTGGGCTGATTATTTTGGTCACCTGACCCTTGTTGAACTTTTTAGTACACCGACTCTGAAGCACCTTGACCTACACGTGATCTCTGATCTGGTAATAGCTGTGCCTGGGATCTGAAGAAGTTGTCGGGGCATCAACCTCTTTTACCTTCACTTTGTATCGATAGATCTCACTGGGAGGTGCAGTGTAGGGTAATACATTGTTTTAGGGTGTGACATTGTACCAGTAGACAGCCTCCTGAATGGGGCAGCATATCCTAGCCACAATATGCTTCACCATGCAGTGACATTGTTCTGTTATGCTATTCCCGACAGGAACATATGTGCAACGAAACCTCAAGTTGATTCCCCAATCATGTGTGAACTCTTAGCTGCAGAAGGCTGTATCATTGTCCGTAAGGAGCTCATGTAGTTGGCCATGCTCACTGTCTCCTGCAGGTGAATCACAGTTGCCACATCTTGTTTCGCCAACTGCTTCCAAATTGAGAAATGGGCCACAGTCTGAGAGTCGTAAAAAATGGCAGGCACCATAATGCGTGATGTCCATTCATAACCTCTGCCAATTCCTGTTCACCTCTGGTTTTCACTTTTCCCAGTGAATTGGTGCTGGGTCTATGGACTGGTATTCTTCACACATTTGTATGGCTGACTTGATGGCTGCTTTTGTTGTCTCCGGGCACATTCACTTTACGAAGTAGGCAGTGCGCTGTATTCCTGAGTGTTCACTACTTTTGTGGATGGATATGATTTGGTCCCTGTTCAGCTCATCTACATGGACAGCACCAATCAGTGTCCTGGGTCCATTGTCCCTCTTCATTGTGCTGAACCACTATTGTGGTACCTTAGTCAGTTAGTTGGCTATATTCTGAGTCAATGAAACCAATATCACAACTATGGTCAGCTCATACTCCTTCACAAGCTCCTTTAGAGTATTCAGCTGCGACTTAATGAGCTTTTTGTTTGCTGCCTTGGTATGCACTCATGCTCTCCCAGTGAGAATGCCTGATACCCAGTGATACACGCACAAAGTCTGTTTTCATGTGCAGTACCTTGCCCTGCCACTAGAGGGCCAAATTAATGCTTTTCAACACAGCATCTAGTTCAGCTAGGTTGACATGTCCATGTGATGGCTGAGCTCTCAGAAGTCCATTACTAGATGTACTTCTGATTTGTTCTGCTATAGTACGGCCATTAGTGGAATTAGCTCTTTAGGAGGTCCCAGTTTTTCTTCCAGGTATGACACAGTCCAGCCATTGCTAATTTCCATGTGGAGCTCCCCCTCATAGTTCTTCCAGATCTCCACTACTTCTGGATATTCCAACACCCCAATGTGTAGTCCCTCAAGTGTGTGGTCCTCTGACCACTTCCAGGCTGCAGTCCAGGCTCGGCTCTAATGGTTAAAGGTGACAGTAAAGTCAGGTTCATTGATGGGAATGGTAGCACACTGAGTGACTCTCTTGTCACCAATCTGTATTGAGCCTGTTGGCCCAACAACAATACCTACCAACACTTTTATGGCATCAATCCCCAACAGCTAGTCAAACCCCAATGGTTTGCCACATACCACCAGCACACTGATCTTAGCAGAACCACCTTCCTCCGTGGGTATGGTTACCACTCCAACACCGCAACATGGATAGGACATGCCTCCAATTGTCATGATGTCCATTGTTGCTCTCTTCCAAGACCGGTACCAATTTGCATTCATGATCATCCACAAACAGCTAATGTTAATTAGTGCCAAACATTGTGATTTGTCAACATAGATGCTTGCCATCGGCAGCACCACATTTACATCTTGGTGGGGGAGAAGGCTGACATTGATGCCTTGTCTCACCTCATTTCCTGAACAGCTCTAGGCACAGTGTCAAACCTCAATGTATTAGTAGCACTTTCAGCAGACCTTTGCTGTGTGGCCTTTGCCACTGCACCTGAAGCAGAACTCACTGGAAATGAGGTCAGGTGGTGTGGAGTCACAGCTATGTCCTGCCTTTGGTCCCCAGTCATTGCCAGTACTCTTGCTTTTGCTATCAGATTTCCCCATTGTCAGGGTTTCAATGTTTGGTGCCTGTCAACATCTAATGGAGAGGGTATCAGGGAACCCCATAACGAAAGTCAGTTTGGTGAGCATTTCCAAACCAGTTCCCTCAAACCCAGCCAATCTAACCAACTGCCTGATCTTGTTTGCGAAAACGTCCACATATTTACCAGCCAAACTGACCATTGTCATCTTTCTGTATGCTGTGAACACATCATGAGTAAATGGCTCCTTTAGCCAGGATTCAATTTAATCTATGTCCTTTTGATCTTTCTTTCCATCTCCATATAGAGGGATAGTACATCTCCCACTAGGTACAATGGTAGCAGGCCCACCACATCATCCACCTGCTGAAGTCTCACCACCAGCCTGACCTTTTTCTAGCATACCACGACATCACCCTCACCAGAAAATGGCTTTATGATAATGTTACTTATACAAACTTTTTCCATAGAGCCAAAATAGCTTATAGGATTGAAGGAAATGGATTCAAGTATTTGCTTTCTTAACTGTCACTGGTTGGGTTGGGTTTTATAGTATATCAACCATTGTAGGTTATTTAATGCCAAATCATCTTTATACATATATATTAGATATATATGATTTAGTTGGATTGGGTTTTATGGCATATCAAGCATTGTAGGTTATCTAATGCCAAATCCTCTTTATACATACATATTAGATATATATGATTTAGTTGGGTTGGGTTTTATGGTATATCAACCATTGTAGGTTATTTAATGCCAAATCCTCTTTATACATAAATATTTCCCCGAATCTCCAATCTTGCCATCAGATGGTTTACTGTAACATCAAGAACACACATTGGAGGGGGAGGTCTTCCCTTCTGCAGAGATGCAGTCTGTCTATTCTACAGCACAGGCTGAATGGGCTAATATTTGATGAAAGAACAAGAAATATTGTGTAAAAAAAAGACTCCCAAAAGTTTTTCTTTATGTTTAAATCCTTTATGTATTCATGTCATGTTAATATTTCTGTTTCAATAGAAATCTTGCTAAAATATATATCAGAATCAATTCATTAAAGCATTAAGTTTTTTTATCTTCATTTTCAAGCAATACCAAGAATCTCTGCAAGTAAAAAATAAAATCAAGATAATTTGGAGAAAATATCTCATCCCAGTCATCCTGTAATATATGACAGAAAAGAGAGAGAGCACATGTAAATCTCTCTTAATAACGACCCAACCTATTAAGGTAGGAGCAGTAAAATGTTTAATTAATTTATTTTATAGCATGTCAATTCTTGTTGGGTTTGTTTAATGATGAAGTCATTCTTTTTCTAACACTTATATGCTTTCAAGTAAGGTTTGGTTCGGTTTTATTGCATATCAACCATTGTAGATTATTTAATGCCAAATTGTGTTTATAAATATACATTAAATATATATATTATTTATAAACACATTTTGTAGATAACATTCTTAAATGAGCCTTTTTTGCACACAGTTAAATGGTTTCAAGTATTGCTATATAACAGTCATAATCTAACATCAGTCATTTGTATGAACACAGTTTATTCTATTTGACTCATAGATAGGACCCTATCAAGTGCTATCACTCCGGGTCAGATTGGACATGGGAGCAATGACAGAGTACTCCACATTCCCTGAATCCCCAAGGCTGGAGCTTCACCATCAAATGGTTTAATATCATATCCAGAACACTTGTTGGGAGGGAGGGTCTTACCCCTCTGCAAAGATACAGATGTGTATTCTACAGACCCAGCTGACTCGGCTAGCTTACAAGTAAGTATTCCTCTTTAATAATAATGGGAAGAAAAACAGCTGTAAAAATATCTCAAGTGACAAACTGGCAAGATTGCACATGATATGACCTGGACATGACAAGAAAAGTTTGTTTGGGTTTATGGCATATCAACCACTGTGGGTTATTCAATGCCAAATCATGTTCATACACATATCTAATATATATAATTTGTAATTACATATTTGGTTGGTTGGTTTTTATGGCATATAAACCCTTGTAGGTTATTTAATACCAAATCCATTCTTATACAAATAATCGGTTCCATTTCAAACAATTCAGTCTAGCATAAGTACACAGTTTAATTGTCAAAAACATTTCTATTTCAAGCTATTCAGTTAAACTAAACAGTTCTAATTCAAACAATTCAGTTTAGTATAAGTATAGATTTTATTTACACACAGTTAAATGTCAAAACTGTTCTATTTAAAAAAATACAGTTTAACCTAAGAACAGTTTCAACGTCAAAAACAGTTCCACTTCAAACAATTCAGTTTAGAATGAGTGCACAGTTTAATTGTCAAAAACACTTCTATTTCAAGCTATTCAGTTTAGTCAATTCTAATTCAAACAATTCAGTTTAGCATAAAGTACGCAGTTTAGTTCTATTTAACCCATAGATAGCACCCTATCTGAGTGGACCTAGGAGCGATGGCAATGAAGGGGTGCTCCACATTCCCCACAACTCCAGCATCACTGGAACTTCACCATCAGATTGTTTAGTGTCATATCAAGGATACTCGTGGCGTGGGGGGGTGTACCTCACTGCAGAGGTGCAGTCGGTGTATTCTACAGCCCCAGTCAACTGGGCAACATATTTAATTGATAACATTTTTACAAACCAGGGCTCATTTGTTTGCAAACAGTTAAATTGTTCCAAGAATTGTTAACTTGTACTATTTGGTATTAGTGTTTTGTTTGTACACAGGAAAGTGGTTGTAAGTACTGATTACACATGAACCTACATCCTTCGAGTGTGGGTGAGGTTTGTGCATTCAATCAAATATGTTTTACTGTGTATTGGTTTCCACAGGAACATCTTGGAAGAAGTTCTTCTTTTAGGATGAAAGTGTGAATTAGTTTAGTGTGGCCAATGTGTAGCTAAGCAAGAATAGTTTCTTCTGTTCTAGTATTATTAGGATCCAGTTTCCTTTCTTTTAGAATGGGCTGTATTTGGTAGAGCTTGTTGTGGGTATTTTGTTCCTATAGTTGTTGCCATTTCTTTGTGAATATTTGCCTGGTTTTATGTTTGAGGTCAGTACATGGTATTTTCGAGTTTTTGTTGGGTACCATGTTGAGCACAGCTTTAGCTAGTGAATCAGTTTTATCATTTCGCTGGATTCCAATATGACTTGGGATCTAGCAGAATATTACATTTTTGCTATGGCTTATGGAGTTGAGTTTGTTCAGGAGTTTGACAATTAGAGGGTTATTCAGTTTTCTATTTTTAATAGATTGTAAAACGAAAATAGAGTCAGAATGGATGATGAATTTTTTCGAGTTGCTTGTTGAGATGATCTTTAGTGCCAAATGTATTGTAGAGATTTCAGCAGTAAATATGGAGGCTTCTTTTGGGAAGTGTTCCTTCTTAATTTCTTTGTTGAAAACTGCTCTGCATCTGGTTCCATTGCTGTCTTTGGAGCCATCTGCAAAAATTAGCAAGTGATTGGGGTATTTTTCTCAGATGCTGTAGAGTTTCTCCTGATAGATTAAGGGGTGAGTTTTATTTTTCGTGAACTTGTTTAGGTCAAGTATAACCTCAGGTTGTCCAAGTAGCCAGAGAGGAGAGCTTACTTGCACAGTATCTTGAATGTTCATGAGTGAATTATCTGTATCTTCCAGTATGTGTTTCATGCAAAGGCCAAAGGGTTTTATAGCCTTTTCTTTTTGGTCAAACAGGGTTTTCTGTTTGGGGTTGAAAATACAGTTCAAATCCTGGACGAAGCTGATTGCATTTCATATAGCACTAATACCCTTGGGAAAGGTATGAATCCAATTATTCTCCATCCAGCTATGGGTCAATAGTAGGACAGACTAGGTTCTTCAGCCTTGGTGAGGCAACTAGTCTAGGAGAAGGAAAAACTCTGAATTCAAACCTGTTAAACTCCACTTAAAAATTGACCTTGTGTCATATCCTGCCCGAGTGGAGGGGTTGGTAAATATGGTTAAGGGGATTTTTCATGATTTTGGTCGTGTCTCTCACATTCATCTGGAACTGTTGA
Source organism: Sepioteuthis lessoniana (assembly GCA_963585895.1). Classification (NCBI taxonomy): domain Eukaryota; kingdom Metazoa; phylum Mollusca; class Cephalopoda; order Myopsida; family Loliginidae; genus Sepioteuthis; species Sepioteuthis lessoniana. The sequence continues at coordinate 134,166,947 of OY757905.1, read as the reverse complement.
AATGTGTTCCTTGATTGTCTCTTTTGTAAATATTTCTATTAGATTTTTTAATCCATTGATCAGTTCATTCAGTTCTTCCTGTTTTTGTTTTGTATCTTCCTTTTCCTCATTTCCTTTTTTTGTTACATATGCATAACTGGGTTGTTCTTGTGTTTGTTCTACTATTTTTCTGGCCTCGGGGAATGAGATGTTTCTTGTGTATTTTATTTCTGTAATACTTTTTTCTTTTTTTCACATTTCACATTCCCGTGAGTATGCAGAGCGTTCTCCTGTGCAGTTGATGCAGTTAAAGGGACTTTGACATTGTAATTCTGTGTGATTTGATTTTGCACATATTGGTGGTCTAGTGCATTTATCTTTAGGATGTCCATATTTTTGGCATTTTTGGAATCTTAAAGGGTTTGGTATGTAAGTTTCTATTTTTGTATTTATTTAACCTATTCTAATGCTGGTTGGAGTTGTGGGTTTATTAAATGTTAGTATATAGGTGTTTGTGTCTATGATTCTTGTTTCTTTGCATATGGAGATTCTCCTCATGTCTGTTACGCCTTGTGGTTTAAGATGTAGTCTTAATTCTTCAAGGGAACACGATGCGAGGTCTGGAGATTTTATAACTCCTTTCGAGAAGATTAGGGTTTGGAGAGGGTATGTTTTTATGTTTCGTTTTCGAAATTGTTTCCATTTTAGTATCTTTTCTGATTGTTTTTGATTTGTTGTTTGTATAATAATGGTGTTGTTCATAGCTTTTTTGATATTGATTGGTTTACAGTGTGTTTCTATTGTTTTTTAAATCAGGAATGGGGATAGTTTGGTGATTAGGGTCTCTTCTATTGATTCAAGTACAATGAATTGATAGAAGTTTTCATTAGTTTCGTATTCACTTTCTGAAGAGGATTCTAAGTGGGGTCTTTTTATTTTTTTTGTTTTTGCTTAGGTTATATTTTCATAAGCCATAAGAAAGTCTGAGTTTCATTGATTATGCTTCCCATCCACCATGGACTCCCACATGGGGATGTGACAAGGGGGAAATCCATTCGCCTAGTAACATCAGGGCTACATAGTCAATTGTGACGGCAAATTGACTAAAATCCCAAAACGGGACTTTATTTTTGCATGTGTGAAGACGGGGCAGGTTGGCACTTGATCCCCTATAGAATAAGTCCTCGTTCAGAGTTTTTCTCTCGGGCATATAAGACCTGGCATATTATGTGAGGGATTAATTTAGGGCCAGACTGACCGCCGCTGGCAAGGGGTTCCAAATTTCACACTATCCACACACCCACCAAGGCCACTAAACTTCCTCCCCTAGACAACAGAAGATATGGACCTATAGGTTTTAGTCATAATAATATTATATTGTAGTAGTCGGCAACTCTGGTTTCCCGTGTGATATTTTTAAGGAATTAATAGGACAATTCTAAGCAAGATAACATAAGGCGAATAGAAGCTGAAAAGGAAATGTGACACAACAAATTCGTAGCAGAACTGCAAAGAACAACTTAGACCACGTGGTAACCTAAAAATACATGAATCCTTTACTATAAAAAGAGATACACTTTCAAAGTGTCAAATATATATATTGAATTGAACAGTCCATGGACATAAATGTCTTTCTTCTTTTCTGTTCTTTCGTTTCTTCAAATTGAGAGAGAGAGAGAGAGGGTGGTATATAAAATTTGGGTATCCACATGTCAGCGAACAAGGCAGAATGTTTTTGAATATCTTCTATGGAATAATTTAAAAATTCGTAAAGAAAGCCCTAACAGTAGTTTAGAAGAAAAAGCCTAGAATGCTACCACAGCCCCCCCCCTCAGAAAGGGAAAAAGGAAAAAAAAAAAAAAAAAACCTAACAAAAACGAATTGTCCCCTTCACCCCAGTAGACCGCCCCCAAAGCTACCTAAAATATCAGTAGTAAATAAAAGTCCAAACAAAGAAGAGGCATTTGAACTCAGGAGCCAAGTGGAAGAAATATGTCAATATTGGTCAGTATGTCTTTAATTCCAATTTAAAATGCTGAATTTTACAAAATGTTATGCTGTATTTTGTTTGTGAAATAATGCTTAAACTATGCGTTTTAAATGTAAAGGCACGCTTACTCTACTATAAAGCCAATTTGATATTAAGCCTATCCACATGTCAGCGAACAAGGCAGAATGTTTTTGAATATCTTCTATGGAATAATTTAAAAATTCGTAAAGAAAGCCCTAACAGTAGTTTAGAAGAAAAAGCCTAGAACGCCTAATGCTACCACAGAGCTCTATAATTCCTGAAGCCTGCTAGGTCCCCAACTGTAGGAAAGGAAAAAAAAAAAAAAAAAAAAAAATGAAAAACCCAGGAAAAGTCTCAATACAGCAAAAAAGTATAAGTCAGTACTAGTGAAAATCATAAGAAAGTACCTTAATGCTGGACTTTAACTAAGTTAAAACTTAAAATAACCCCCCCCTTTTTTTTTTTTATATTATGTACACATGGGAAGCAGCATGATGTACGCAAAGGTATTTGAATAAACCAATGGACGACCAAACTCAATACCCAAATGGGTCCTGGACATGAGTTTGACAACTTTTCGCTCAGGATCGACAGTTCGATCGGGGAACTACTGCTGCTCCTCTATAAGGGTGGCTTCTATAGAAGAGAATAAAACAGCCATCGAAAGATAACCATGACCCACACTCAAACCACTTACACAAACCGCATCGCTCTTCGCGCGGGTAAAAAAGGGGGCGCGTCCTGCTGAGGTTGGAGCCCTGGCCTCGGTGTTCGAAAAATCAGCTACAGAGCTCAAACAATCAAAACTACTAAAATGCAAGCAAACACTACAAATAGCCACATTTAACGTAAGAACCTTAAATAGAATAGGACAACTCCCAGAGCTAATCGCATCGGCCGAAGAACATAAAATAGACATAATATGCATACAAGAACACAGATACACGCACACAGAAGATATCAAATATCACGAAACTGGCAATGGATGGTCGCTCGCCACTGTATCCGCATGGAAAAACTCTGTCAACGACGCAGTAGGAGGGGTAGGATTGCTTATAGGACCTAGAGCACTAAAAACGCTTAATAGCATAGAGAAAATACAACCTAGAATGATGGTAGCTACATTTAACGGAAACCCCAGAGCAACAATCGTCTCATGCTACAGCCCCACCAATGTCAGTGAAGAAAATGAAATAGTCACCTTCTACGATGAGTTATCCTCATTAGTGCGTAGCATCCCGAAACACAACATGTTAGTCATTGGCGGAGACATGAATGCACAAATCAGGAAAAACGGAAACAACAAATACAGCCTCCACAACACGTCAAATAGAAATGGGCAACATCTAACAGATTTCATGATAGAAAATAGATTAGCATGCCTCAATACAAACTACCAAAAAAGAGAGGGCAAACTATGGACATACACGTACGCAAACAATACTAAAGCTCAGATAGACTACGTCCTTATAAACAAGAAATGGAAGAATAGTGCATTGAATTGCGAGGCATACTCCTCTTTTGAGGGTGTGTCCACCGATCACCGAATAGTCACAGCGAAAATACGGTTAAGCCTACAAAAAAACAACAAACGAACAGCGACCACCAAACACTATGACTGGGCCCTATTAAACAACAAAGATGTCAGAGATAAATACGTATTAGAATTAAGAAACAGATTCGAAACACTACAAGAAAAGACGGAAAAAAGTACACCAAACGACGAATACGAAAATTTTGTCAATGCACACCTTGAGGCAGCAGCAAAATACATTCCAACAAAAATTAAAACTAAATATAGAGTCCCATGGGAAACTTTAGCGGTGAGAGAAAAACGTGCACTAGTGAAAACAGCCTCCAAAAACTATCAAAAAAACCCAACAAACACAAATGCCTTAAAACTAAAAACGGCACAATATCAATTAGCAGGCATATATATAAAGGAACAGACAGAATACATTCAAAATCAGATAGATAAGATTAGAGACTCGGTGGAAGATAGACAATCAAGAATAGCCTGGCAAACAATAAACGAAGTGAGCAGAAGAAAGAACACAGCCAAAGCAAAACTTAAAGCAGCAAACCAACAAGAAAGAATAAAACTGTGGAAACAGCACTTCGAAAACTTACTTGGAAACCCACCAAAAATAACGCATGAACCAATCACCAGAATAATTAGCAAACAATTAGACATTAAACTTGGACCGTTCACACAAGAAGAACTCGACTTGGTTCTCGGAAAAATTAAAAATAGGAAAGCTGCAGGACTGGACGAAATTCCCCCGGAAGTATGAAAGACCAGACAATTCGACGACATACTGCTCCGACACTGCAACGCAGTATACAATCAAAATCCGATAGATAGATGGACGAAGGGATGCATACTCCCCTTCCCTAAAAAGGGGGACCTCGGATTAGCCAAAAACTACCGAGGCATAACACTTACATCCATAGCTGCCAAAATCTACAATGCCCTACTACGAAACCGAATAGAACCCAAAATCGACAACATACTTAGAAAAAACCAAAATGGCTTCCGAAGAAATAGATCTACGACCTCACAAATATTAACCATCCGCAGAATCCTTGAAGGTGTACGGGCAAAGAACCTACAAGCGACATTAATATTTGTCGACTTACCAAGGCTTTCGACTCCATTCACAGAGGAAAGATGGAACAAATCCTACTAGCGTACGGCATACCTAAAGAAACCGCAGCGGCAATAACGATTCTCTATAGAAACACTAAAGTAAAAGTACGATCACCAGATGGAGACACAGAATACTTTGACATTGTAGCAGGAGTACTACAAGGGGACACGCTGGCCCCGTATCTCTTTATCATTTGTCTAGACTACGTACTTAGAACATCGATTGACAAAATCAAAGAGAATGGCTTCGAACTGACGAAGAAAAGAAGCAGAAGATACCCCGCAACAACAATTACCGACGCCGACTACGCCGATGACATAGCGATACTGGCAAATACACCTGACCAAGCCGAAACACTTCTGCATAGTTTGGAACGAGCAGCAGCAAGCATAGGCCTCCATGTTAATGCACACAAAACGGAATATATGTGCTATAACCAAACGGGGGACATCTCCACTCTAGAAGGAACCCCTCTTAAACTAGTAGACAAATTCACGTACCTAGGAAGCAGCGTCGAATCAACCGAAAAGGACATCGAAACGAAGTTAACGAAAGCATGGACAGCTATCAATAGGCTATCAACTATATGGAAATCAGACCTAACCGATAAAATGAAACGCAGTTTCTTCCAGGCAGCGGTCACATCGATACTGCTATATGGATGCACTACATGGACGCTAACAAAACGGCTGGAGAAGAAACTAGATGGCAATTACACAAGAATGCTGCATGCAATCCTGAACAAGTCCTGGCAGCAACACCCCACAAGACACCAACTGTACGGCCACCTGCCCCCTATCACGAAAACTATTCAAGTTAGGCGAACCAGACATGCAGGACATTGCTGGAGAAGCAGAGATGAACTCATAAGAGATGTACTCTTATGGATCCCCACACATGGCCGCGCAAAAGCAGGATGACCAGCACGAACGTACATTCAGCAGCTATGTGAGGATACAGGTTGTTGTCCTGAAGACCTACCTAGGGCGATGAACGATAGGGAGGAGTGGCGAGAGAGGGTCAGGGATATCCGTGCTGCCAGCACGATATGATGATGATGATGATAAAGGAGAAATAGCCCCAAAGTTACTTATCTTATTTTTCGACGGGGTCCCACTGGAGAATCTTTCTTCTTTCACGGGCTAATAGACTTTATGCTATTATTCTCCCTCCTTCTCCCTGGTGACCTGAGGTTACTAAGTACCAACATCTGTTGGTATCCCCTCTGTGACCTACATTCTTTCTTAACGGTTTGCCACTGTTCATTCCAACGGGAGGATAGTATTAATCTTATTTCTATCGTCTCCGCGGGATATCACGTGACGCAATATACTCATGCTGGTGGTTGATAATTTAATTTTGTCTCTGGGTTTTCATTCCCAAGATAATTACTCACAAGGGACAGAAAGGAGTCTAGGTCTTTCCTCAGCATGATTGACCCTACAGCCATCACCCTGTAATTCAGATTTTTGCAAAAATCTGAAAGAGAACTGACATAACCAGCTGATTGATCAAATGGGCTTCTCCGACCGCCCATCTAGCCCAGTAAGGGTCAGTGGAGTTTTGCAAGTCACATGACCTCTTTGGTTGCCAGGTCAAGGACTGCTTAGCCACCAGGATCCCATCTTTCAGCATTACGGGTCACCACTCACAGCCAACAGGTAGCCTTATGCGGGGGGGGTTGTTACCCCTCTGCAGAGGTGCAGTCGGTGTATTCTACAGCCCCAGCCGACAGGGCAGTATACACAATAGAATAGTAAGTGTAGGTTATATGGTGACAAAGATGAAATATTTAATTGCATAAGCAAATGTAACAAACTAGCGCCAAAGGATTACAAGATTAGGCGTGACTGGGTGAGAAAGGTGATCCACAGAGAATTATGCAAGAAATTAAAATTTGACTATACTATTAAATTCAATGGATAAACCAAAATCTGTCCTAGAGAATCAGACACATAAAATTCACTGGGATTTTAAGATACAAACAAATCACATAATCCCAGTCAGAAGACCAAACCTAGAATTAATTAACCAGAAAAAATAAACTTGCTGTCAATGATTTTGCCATTCTGTCAGATCTGATAGGGAAAATTAAAAAAAGCAAAATGATATACCCATACTTGGATCTTGCCAGAGAGCTTAAAAAGCTGTAGAACATGAGGGTGACAGTGATACCAATTGTAGTTGGTATGCTTGGAACAGTACCCAAAGGGTTGATAAGGTGACAGGAGGATTTGGAAATCAGAGGAAGAACTGAGTCTATCCAGACTACAGCATTGTTAAGATCAGTCAGAATATTCAGAAGAGTCCTGGAGACCTGATGTGACTTGCTGTCACTCAGACTCCAGTAAAAGACCACCAGCTAACACTAGTGTGAAAAATTTACAAGGAGTAAATAAAAAAATTAAAAAAAATCTAAACAATTAGAGCCTCAACTAATCTTAATACAAGAAATGTCTACACAGTTATATGATTTCAATTATTCCTATCTTATAGTTTTAATTTGTACACAATTATATGGTTTTTGTGCTCTAGATGGCACTCTAACAGGTACAATGACTCTGGGTCAGACTGGACATGGGAATAGATGGCAACAAAGGGCTGACTCCACACTCTTTAGAGCTCCAGAATTGAAACCTCACCACTGGATGTAGTTTAGTATCATACCTATGACACATTAAAAATGTCTTGTCTCTGGCATCCCACAATATATGACAGAGAAGAAAGTTATGGAATACATGAGTAAATCTCTCCTTAACATCTGTCCTATCTACTCAGGCACTAACAGTAAAAATGCTTAGTTGCTTGGTTTGATGGCATGTCAACCACTCTTGGGTTATTTAATAACAAAACCAATTATTTTCAAGTAACTAATGGTTAGAGTGTTCGCCAATGGCCTGGTCAAGTCATAACAAAGACTCAAAAAATGGTACTTGATGCTTCTTTGCTTAACACTCAGCATTATAAGGTACAGATCAAGGGTAAAGTGGAACAATCAAGGGAAAGTAGTAGCACCCTCCCCTACACCTTGATGTAGTAGCTATCAAAAAGGCAGCCTTCAGCTTACCCTCGACTATGGTTGCCAACTTTACTCACTACTATATGGTTTCAGCTAACTGATTATAATCTTTTGTAAACAACTATAGCTTCAAGTAACTATTCTTAATACAAGTAATTTGCATAGTAATATGGTTTCATGTATTCCCATCCAACAGAAACAATTCTTAAACAGATCAACCCTGTAGTGGATCTGGAAGCAGCAGCAATGAAAGAGCAACTTCACACTCACCAGAACTCTAAAACTAGAGACCCACCATCTGAAACAGTCCAGTCATACCCAAGACATTCTTTTAGGGGGCTTTCACTCTTCTACAGGGGATGCAGATAAAATATTCTAGGCTCTAAAGACAGGGTGAAGCAGTAAAAAGTTATAATCCCAATTGTCAACCTTAACAGTGGAATAGTCAAATTTATATAAGAGCAAACAAAGCATCAATCATGAATAACATACTGATCTATTGGAAATTATTTACAGAGTCACCTTTTATGTGTCCTGTGATTGGCTGAAAAACAACCAATCACGTACTGCTATCAGCACATCTGCCGTACCACCACATGTGCGCACATTCTTCAAACTAACAGACCTCTTTTTCCTTTTTGACACCAACGATGTAACATGGAATCTTTACTGCTGACAAAGCAGGCTACGAGTTAGCAACAGCATGTGGCGCACTATAAACAAGGACGGTCATCCCATGAGAGATTCTATGCACATGGGGACCCAAAATTCTCCTTCTTCAAGCCTTTGAATTTGTACAGACCAGCCACCAAAACTTCATGAAACTGAAAGAACTGTTACCAAGACAAATGCTAGAGTTAAGTTTGCAGAAAACACCTCTTTTTGTAATTCTTCTTCTTTTCTTCTTTACTTTATCTCTTTCACTAAATATAACCCCTTTTTCTTTTCAATCAAATTGTTGTCTTGTTCCTTTTCTCTCATCACGTCTTGTGTTACAGTAAACCTTATTTTCCCTTACACTGCAGATATTGATTTCATCCTATTCTTAATGGGTAAAATCCCAACAGATCTTGCAAGCCATTATTTCATCCTCATTGGGTACTTCATGAATGTGAAACCTATGCCAGATTTGGTTTAGTCCAAAAGAAATTTATAAACAACCTTATGTTATTCAAAGTTTTAACATAATACTCTGTAAATTATTTAGACTAATATTTGTTATATATTAGTTGTGTAGAGAAAAGAAAGTAGAACTCATTGGCATGGAGAATGTTGACACCCTCTGATAATAGATGTTAAACCTGAAGCCACACAATAGGAAACAAAAAGAAATAGGTTGGTCAGTTGGGTCTTATGGCATATCAACCCTTGTAGGATATTTAATACCAAATCCTCTTTATACAAATAATTAAATTATACAAATAATTAAATATACATTGGTTTATGAAACAAATAGTTTTTAGATGACATCTTTAAATAAGCCATAGCTCATTTCTTTGCACACAGTTAAAATGATTTCAAGCATTCCTATCAAATACAAATAATTTTATTCAATATCAATCATGTTAAATATAAAGAATTGAGACTACAACCCTCAGCATACGTAGAGACACCTTTTTACCCACTCGTTATTATCACACTCTCACATAAACAAGTATAGACGTCTGTTTACTTCCAGTCCTAGAAAAATACCGTTTTTTCTCGAGAGTATCGGGGGGGGGGGGTCTTGCATGATTTAACAAATCATTTGTTTGCATGCAGTTAAATGGTTTATATATATATATATATATGTGTGTGTGTGTGTGTGATTTTTAAGTGAATATTTTTTTAGGCAATTTTATTTTTAAATGAGTTTGACCTACTTTGTTTGCAGACAATTAAGTATTGCTATTGTTTGCTCATAGTTAATTGTTTTCAAGTATCGCTATTTCACATTAATAATTTGATTCAACACAATTCATTCATTTGCACAGTTAAATGGTTCTAAATATTGCTATGTAATACCAATAATTCAATTTTTGCACACAGTTAAATGGTTTCAAGTATTCCTTGTAATAATATATAACCAGGCCATGCACTCTGCAGAATGAGAATCTTACCCCACATTGTGTTTGCTGGCTCTAAGCAAGTTGAATTTAAATGCACGAGTCCCAGCAGGAAAGAGCAAAGCAAAAACAAAAAGTTGAATAAAAGTTTAGTAGAAGTTAGAGTAACACAAATCTGTGTCTGTGGCATCCTCACTTTTAGCAATGTAGTTCCCTTAACTAAAAACTAAAATTGTTATTTCCACAACGTTTCGGCCGATATGTCTTCCGGCCTTCTTCAGGTGTTTGTTGAACTTGGGTATCTTCACGGAACCTTGAACTACGTCCTTTATTGAATCCAGGGTGGGGTGCCTGTTCTGATTCCGTTAGCCATAACCGGGCAAAAGTGTTAAGTATTCCTGTATTTTTACTTGCCTGCAGTCAGTATTGAACCTGCAACTTCCAGATGATTGTCTCCTTAGAGGCTTAGGGAACCAACGCCTATAACTGTTATGCTATGTGTCTCGGTCAAAACGTTGTGGAAATAACAATAAAGATGAAGACAAGTCTGAAAATCCTTAATGATAAAAATCATCAAGCTTCGTCTCAGAAATTTAGAAAACTAAAAACTGCTAACTCTTCAGCTGTCTGTATCATGTCTCATCTAACTACTCAAGCAGCAGACTCACTCTCATTATATATTCAGAAGGAGAACATTCCGATTTCTGGACTTTTGGCCACCCAGCCCAGGCATAAAAAAATCCTAGACAACGAGTTTTCAAGAGAAGCTTAAAAGTGTGATAATAAAACTTTTCAAGTCATTTAACCATTTTAATGCCTTTTATACTAGCAGGGAAGAATTAGTGATACTACGCAAATATGTCTTGGGCCCCTATGTAGACACACATACATGCATTCCCATGTTCAATCCACAACCATACACTTGTATATACCCATATACATACGTACACGCACTCATATAGAACTACGAGGACCATTAAATAAGTTTCCAGACTTTTTCCTATGGGCACTTTTATTGATAGTATACACATGAAACTCTAGTCCCCTTCAAAGTAATCTCCTCCAGCTGCAATGCACTTGTTGTACCGTTCCAACAATTTCTGGAAGGCCCCATCGAAGTCCTCTTGCGTGAGCATGTCAATGACCTTCGTCACAGCCTCTTTCATCTCCTCAATTGTCTCATAACGACAACCTCTAAGCTTAGGAAATAACCAAAAGTCACAGGGAGCAAAGTCTGGACTATAGGGAGGCTGAGGAACTGTCTTGATGCCCATCTTGGTCAAATAGTCTGTGACAAGGAAGGAGTTGTGGACTGGTGCATTGTCCTGGTGGAAATGTCACTGACCTGATTTGAAGAGTGCTGGCCTCTTCCGACGGAATCTCTTCCTGAACTCCCTTAAAACCTCAACATAGTAACCCTAACCCTCACCCTTTGGCCAATCAACTCTGGTGTATTGACTTCCTTACTCCTCCCACACCTCTCATCATCCCTCACAGACTCCCTGCCTTCCTTGAATCTCTTATGCCACTTAAAAACTGATGCTCGATTCATGCAAGATGGTCGAAAAGCAGTCTGAAGCATTCCATACGTTTCTGTGGCATTTTTTCCAAGTTTAAAACACAAATTTATTGCATATCGTCCTTCTAAAGTGTCAGATTGTATTTTTGAAATTCACCAGCTGTGACCCCGTGGATTCAATAAAAGGACGTAGTTCGAAGTTCCATGAAGGTTCCTGAGTTCGACAAACACTTGAAGAAGGCTGGAGGACATATCATCCGAAACGTTGTGGAAATAACAATAAAGATGAAGACAATAGTCTGAAAACCCTTAATGATATATATTTTGTGTGCAAAATCTGTATGTGAGTGTGTCACTATAGAGAGAGAAAATATATTTACCTATTAAATAAATATGTGGCTGCAACTTAAATTTTCATCAGCAGGGAACAGATTGAATAGTTGTAGAAATATTTTTAACATAATAAAAATGTAAACAAACATATTCATTCTATTTAAGATGATTAAACAATGTTGAAATTAAATGCATCACTAAAGAAAAAAATATAGATTTTCACTCAAAAGAAATGGAATGAAAGTTTTTAAATAGTTACAGAATAAATCTGTATAACCTATTGAAGATGTATTTATTTCACCGTGATTTATAGGATAGAAGTAGGCTTGAAATTAGATAAAAAAGTTGATGATTTATCTATGATTTTGATTTGATAAAAAATGTATTTTAAACAATCTAGGAGGGAAAAGATTTCAAAAATTATTTTGGGTTCTAATCCTTCAAATTTTTTACTATTTATAAAATTTGCTTGAGATTAGATTTAAAAAAAGTTGATGGTTTATCTATGATTCTAATTTGACAAAAAATGTATTTTTAACAATTTAGAAGGAAAAAGGTTTCTTAAATCATTTTAGGTCTTGATCCTACAAATTTTTCATGGCAAATTATATATTATCATTAGCAAAATCTTAAAGAAATTTTAAAACGAGTATAAAAGCATTGATTGATCAATAAATGCAAAAATGAGGAGGTGCCCGTGGTGTAATGGTTATCATCGTAAGAAATGGACACGGCGACATGTGTTCAAATCCTGGACGAGACTAATTGCATTTCACATAGCACTAATACCCTTGGGAAAGGTATGAATCCAATTATTCTCCCTCCAGCTATGGGTAAATGATAGGACAGACTGGGTTCTTCAGCCTTGGTGAGGCAACTAGTGTAGGAGAAGGAAAACTCTGAATTCAAACCTGTTAAACTCCGCTTAAAAATTGATCTTGCATCATATCCTGCGGAGGGGTTGGGTAAATATGATATGATAAATGCAAAAATACAGATACAAAACTTACAGACTCTCAAGCTTATTTTTGCACAAAAATTAACACTCATTTTAATATGGAAATCCGTCGATTTCCTATATAAAGTAAGTAAAGTTGGCGACCATAGTCGAGGGTAACCCGAAGGCTCCCTTTTCGATAGCTACTACACCAAGGTGTAGGGGAGGGCGCTACTCCTTCCCTGGATTGCTCTACTTTACCCTTGATCCGTACCTTATAATGCTGAGTGTTAAGCAAGGAGGCATCAAGTACCATTTTTTGAGTCTTTGGTATGACTTGACCTGGGACTGAACCCAGGTCTCCCGGGCCATTGGCGAACACTCTAACCGCTAGGCCAAATGGGAATAAAAAGACACCTCATTCTTATACATCTCCATTTATTCTTTTACTAATCACTCAATGATATAACTTACTTTCATCTTCGTTGTTTTGTTCAGTTCTGGCTTTTCTCAGGTTTATGACTAATATCATAATCTTTGAACTTGTGACAAATTATTGGAGTTGCTCTAGAGTAAATCTATCTATGATTACTATTTATCTATAATGAATTATCAACAGATATAATTTAACAATAATGAGCCTCTTCAGCACTTAAATAACAGACTACTTAATAACAACAGGTACTGTAAGCAACCTAACATCTGTAGGAAAGCTTAGTAAATAATTGATTAATTATTCAATTTGAGGTGGGGTCTGGTCTCTGCACTTTGAACCAATCACAAGTCTTGTTTAGTGTGGTTTCTCTGTTTTAATGCCATATCAACTTTCTTGAATTATTTAAAAGGTAATTTAATAAATATGGTTGAATTATGATTAGTATATTAAAGTCAACATCCTTGGTTTGAAGTATCAAATAGGTTTTTTTCAAGAAATAGTTTTGTTTGTAAATTATATCTCAGATGAATTGTATTTGTAGGCAAATTATTTTTAATGAATTGCGATTGTAGATAAACTGGTAGATGAATGCTTGGAGTTAGTTAAAATGTTTGTAGGGAATGAGGAATCTGTAAAGCTCCAGTATTATGGTCACTACTAAGTAGTTGATTTATTTTAATGGCATGTCAACCTTTCTTCAGTTATTTCATCCCAAAAGGTTAGGGAATTGCATTCATTGTACATTTATATTCATATCTTTGTGGAGTTGTTTCTTAAGAATTCTTGCACAGAGTTATATGATATTAGGTATTCCTAATACTGATAATTATATGGTTTCAATTAATTATTTCTATTGTCATTTGTTTGCAATCAGTTATATTGTTTCAAGTAAGTAGCAATAATCCTTAGTAAGCAACTTTAGCTTCAAGTAAGTAGCAATAATCCTTAGTAAGCAACTTTAGCTTCAAGTAACTAGCAATAATCCTTAGTAAGCAACTTTAGCTTCAAGTAACTAGCAATAATCCTTAGTAAGCAACTTTAGTTACAAGTAACAAGCAATAATCCTTAGTAAGCAACTTTAGCTTCAATTAATTATTCTTAATAAATTTCACAGTATTCCTATCAATTTAAAATAATTTCTCAACAGATCTCTTTGACCCATAGATGGGATCCTAACAGGTACAATCACTTTAAGTTAAAGTGGACTTGGGAATAATGGCAATGAAGGCATATTCTACACTCCCCATATCTGGAGCCTTACTCTCAGACGCAGTTTCGTGTTATACTCAATACAACTTTGTCCGTTTTTTGCAAGGGATACAGTCAGCATATTTTAAGCCATATCAACAGGTTGACTACTATGTTATTCTGACAAGTTTAACTGTGCACACTATTTAAGGGCTCTGTGAAGCGTTTAGTAAATGGTCTTCAATGGTATTTTTATTGGACAGAAAATATTTATGACATTTCTCCACCTTTTTCTATTAACCATTTAAATTTGCTATTTAGATCCTATGTTTGTAAAAATTGATTTAATGTCTGGTTTTTAAAAAATAAAAACAGTTGTTATAAACTATCACTTCATATGTAACTTGTATTTAAGTTGTTAAGACATGCCAGTTACCTCTCCTGATACTCTCAAGATGAGAGAGCGTTATTTGAGGATTGGAAGTAAACAAATGGCCAAATTGGTTTATGTGAGAGTGTAAGGACGGGTGTAAAAAGGCGTCTCAGTATGCAGAGTGTTATAGTCCGAGTTCTTTGTTTTTAACACAAGTCATATGGAAAATATCAATTACCTCCAGATCACCAAAATTAAGCAACAATGAGCCTCTTCAGCACTTAGATGGGTGACCTCTTATAATAGTAGGTACTGTAAGCAACCTTAGGTCTGTATGTCAGATTAAGCAAAGCTTAATAAATAACAACTAATTATTTCAGATTTTTATTGGGGCTGGGATCTGGTTACTGCACTTTCAACAAATTACAGATTTGGTTTGGTTTCTTTGTTTTAGTGGCATATCACCTTAATTAATAGCAACAGGAGAGGGTAAGGGAGTTCATACTGTTTTCAAGGGTATTATTTTGAAAGTGAACATAATGTTGCAACTGGAGTTTGAACTGGTTCACTATGATTTCACAGTCCAGTACATTAGCCACTATACCATGTGGAGGTGCCCGTGGTGTAATGGTTATCGTCGTAGGAAATGGATACGGCGACACAAGTTCAAATCCTGGAAGAGACTGATTGCATTTCACATAGCACTAATACCCTTGGGAAAGGTATGAATCCAAGTATTCTCCCTCCAGCTATGGGTAAATAGCAGGGTGAGGCAACTAGTCTAGGAGAAGGAAAACTGAATTCAAACCTGTTAAACTCTGCTTAAAAAAATTGACCTTGTGTCATATCCTGCCCGAGCGGAGGGGTTAGTAAATATGATACCATAGGGACTTTCTCCCTACTCACAGACTCGAATAATAGAGAAAAGAAAAATGAAAACAAGAGGTTCTATTCAAAGATAACTGGATATAGTATACACCTGAAGAAAACCAGAAAATAGTCTGGTTAACTCAAACAAAAATCATGTTGATTAATATTGGTACCCAATATTAGGAGTGAGCATTGACTGTCATGTCGGGAGAGAAACTGTCTTGTCAAAAATTATAGAAATTTTATAACTTACAGAGAGCAGTCTGTGGCCATATACATCAGTAACACAAATGATGTCCATCTTTTCTACTTAATTCATATTTCCCTCATTTTTTCATTTTGTGTATTTCTATGTGTACCATTCCCCCCAGATAGTGTTATAAATCCTTGTTCCCACCCAAGCCTGAAATATTCATCTATCTTTCTCACTGGTAACCTGCCGACATTTTTTTATAAACCCAATTCCTTTATACCCTTCAAACCTAATATAATTAATGACTCATTGATTTAATGGCATATCAACTCTTAAATCATTAAATGCCAAACTTTGTAGTTTCATTATAAGTTCAGATATATGTAGGATTGAACCAGATTGTTAGCTTTAATGGCATATTAATGCTTATTAGGTTATTTAATGATTTGTTTGAGTTTCCTGTTCAAAAGCAACTTGTTGCCTGTGGTCTAATTTATGACCAAATCTTTTGTTTAGCATATACTATTTGTAAACATACTGGTTTAGGACTAAAATTGTTGCAGACAAGTTTTTAGTTCGAGATAGTAAGGATTTTTTTTTAAATGTGAAAGATAACATCGTTGTGTAAAACCTCACCTATTTTATAAAGTTAAGGATGTTATTCAAGTTGGTTTGTCTAAAGAGCTCATTCATGTTTTTTACTTTTTTATAAAATTTTCCAGAAGTATGTTTGAAGTCAGTACAGTCTATAAGTATATGTTTGATAGTATGTGGTTATTAGCTTGTTGTACATATTGAAGGTTGTTCATTTTTAAGGAGAAAAGAATGGGTTAGGTGGGTGTGCCCACTGTAAAGTCTAGATTGGACAACTCAAAGCCATTCTTTAATGATTGGTTATAGTTTGTTCGGTGTGCACTTTCCATAATTCTTGCTGTTTATTGGGCATAGATTTGTGGATGGTTTCATTCAAGTCTGTGAGAGGGATCTTAATGTTTTCCAGGCTTTTTGGCTCCTCTATCTGCACTTTCATTACCATTGATTCCAATATTCCAGCTAAAAATTATGGTTTTGTTTCTGGAGATTTTGTCAATTTTATCAATGAGTTCAGTGATTAACAGATTTTAAGAGTCTTAGTTCTTTAAGGCTGTGAATGCTGATTTTGAGTCTGAGAATATAAATATGCTGGGCTTATCATCTTATCATATTGAAGGCCAAATTTCAGCACAATAGAGAATCCATTAGATAATTGTCTTAGGTATTCTTTATCTTTGACTAGAGCAGCACTTCCAACTGTCTCCATCTTTCAATCAGTCTGTATATATATTCAGTTTAGTTATTGATTTTTATCATTTAGGGTTTTCGGACTATTGTCTTCATCTTTATTGTTATTTCCACAACATTTTGGATGATATGTCCTCCAGCCGTTACGATATGTGTCCTGCTGGACAGTTTAGAGTGAATTTTTGGGACTCATAAACTTAATGTTCTTACTTGACTAGGATTACTACTATTATGTATGATTTTTTACTTGTGCTCATATTCAGATTAAAAAATTTTTTTATTTAGTTCGGAGTTCCATGTAGGTTCGCGAGTTCGACAAACACCTGGAGAAGGCTGGAGGACATATCGACTGAAACGTTGTGGAAATAACAATAAAGATGAAAACCCTTAATGATAAATCATCAAGCTTCGTCTCAGAAATTTAAACAATTAATTATTGATATTCTGGAATTCTTCTTGAAGTGTTATAGGATTTGTTTTTGTCTTGAGGTACTTGCTTAAATCCAATTGAACATTTAGCAGTTTTCACAGTCATAGAGCCTCTTAAGGAAAGATTTATTCACATATCTGTTTTACATCAATGTTTATGTCTGATGCAGAGGATGAAGGGTTTGATGACATTTTCATCCTTTGAAAAAGGGATTTATATTGTGTTTTAGAGACACAGTTGTAAGTGGGGTTTGTCACCCAAGAAGACAGTTATGTGTAGTATTGCAATGCCAGTTTTTCTGTTCATAGTGATAGTGGAGCTTTGTGAGCTTCTGCATATAAGCTCTCAACAGGGAATGGGGTGTCCTCATGGTGTAATCGTTAAAGCAATGGACTGTGGAATCATAGTAAGTGAGTTTGTACTCCAGTCGCGCTATTACATTCACTTTCAGGCAAGTACCCTTGAGAAAGGTATGAACCCCCTTATCCTCCCAGCTATGGGTTAAATAGTACCACTACTGTTCTTCTAGGAGAATAGCTTTGGCATTAGATAAGCTATGAAAGTTGATATGCCATTAAATGAAGAAACCAAACCAAAGTCAACTGGGAATGTATTGAATGCTTCCAATGTAAGTTTTACTTCTTGACAAAGGATAGTCCCAAGTGTTTTTAGGTAATATTTCCTTGCTGATCCATAGATAAAACAGCTATAGTCAAATTTTGAACATATTACTGTCTGATATAAGTTTAGCTTATATCTTCATTTCTTTAGTATTCAAAAATATTTGGATGCCTTATATAATAATACTTTTATCTTAAGCTTAATTTTTTTTTGTTTTTTAAATTCTACGAATCTGAGATTCTCAACCCTTTTTCATTTAAAGTTAGGTGTATGAAATGAAACTTTTTTTGTCTCTCCGGGTTGTTCAGCACAAAAAAAAAGGTTCTCTCTTAAACATTGGCTCTTCATGAAAGAAAAGTTTACTTTTTTTTCTTGTACGTTTTTATCATAAGTTGAGAACATGCTTTCTTTTAAAGTGGGAGAAAGAGGGGTATATTGGAATTTTAGTTTTGTCCTTCTATGCAAAGCCAAACTTTCTTATACCATTAAATTTTTTAATTTTAACTTAGTAAAAAGTCCAACATTTCCTTTTGATTTGAATCAAGATTTGTGGATTAATTTTATTCTTCATTTAATTTAATTGTTTTTTTCTTCCTACTTTTTCTTTTGCCTTTTCCTTTTACCAACATTATTCTTCTTTGTGGTGCTATTTCTTGGATAGTTTTTGAGCATTTGAATATTTGTATAGTATAGAAAATACAGTTTTCCACTTTTTTTTTTTTTTAGAACTATAGTTTTCAAATATTTACACAAAAATAGTTAAAGTTAGTTTACCAATTAGTAGAATCACATAACTTCAGTCATATCAGACTAACTAATTCTTCCTTGAAAATTTTTAGGTTTATTGATTTGATTTCCAGAAAAGACACCTGTTCCTATACTGGTTTTCTTTTACAGTTTGTTTGAGTAGTAGGGGTCAGCTTATAATTAGAGAAAAAAGCTAAATGGGAACTATACAAGAATGCTATGCGCCATTTTGAACAAATCCTGGAAGCAGAACCACACAAAACAGTAGCACTGCCATCTCACAAACCATCCAAGTAAGACGAACAAAGCATGTTGAGCATTGCTGGAGAAGAAAGGATAAACTCATAAGTAACATTTTTTAATGGACTTCTACACATGAATATGCAAGTGTTATCAGACCAGCAAAGACTTACATCAGCTCTAGTGTAGACACTGGATGCAGTCTAGAAGACTTGCCAGAAGTGATGGCCAACAGGGAGGAATGAGGTGAAAGAGTCAGGTACTACATACCATCAGCAAATCATGATAAGTTTAGGGGTGTTGTTTTGGTTTTTGAGGGTTTGAAACCATTTTCTAAAGTCCATATATTTATTTTATTAAGGCATTGCTGTAGTAGGCATTTAGCTGTATGCAGATGGTTTTTTTTTATCAAGAGCAGATCATGAAATCATAGAGAGAGCTGTTGACTCCAGTGTTGATACATTTTACAATATTGTTTATTATGATATTGAACAATGTCACTGATAGGATATGGGACTCATTTCTTATTCTTTTGAATCAGAAAAGGTGTTTCCGATGTTTTAAAGCTTCTGTTGGTTAAGAAGTTGTCAATGAAGGTTGGCAACCTGTCTTTTCATCGAAGTTCATTTAGATTCTTCATAATTCCATTCTTCATTGTTTTTTTCTAGATAAAAAAAAAATATTGCAGAGATGTTCCTTCTTGATGAATGCTTCCTGTATGTGGATTTCTAGTTGAACTATTGTATCCAGTTTGGAGATTTGATTCAAGGTTATTCTCTAAATATCATCTTAATCTGGTATAGACCATTCTCTCAAAAGTTTTATATAGACAATTTATAAGAGCTATTGGTTTACTGAGTCATTCAGTCATGGGAATTATAATAGCCTTTTTTCAAAGAGTGGGGACATTTCCTGTGTTCCGTTTGTTGTTGTATATTTGTAGTAAGTACCAAAGTAATGTTTCAGGCAGGTATTTTAGGAATTGGTTGTGAATCTCATCTGTTCCTGTGGCTGCATCATTGGTTTTAGTTAAAGAGTTTTGAAGTTTGGTCATTAAGAAAAGTTGGTTGCAATCTTCAGCATTTTCGGATGATAAAATTTCTGCTAAGATATTAGCTATGTCTTTCTCATTTGTGATTTTGTATTGTTTTGGGTGATGTGTATGCTGTTATTTTTCTCAGATATTTTCCCAGCCATATCTCATTGTTTTTATTTTCATTATGCAAGTTAGCTCATCAACATATTTCTTCCAACATTTGCTCATCATTTCCTTGATTATTTTTCAATCTTTTGCTTTTAGAGATTTCTAAAGGATCAAGTTAGGGATTGAAATTTGAATTTTAAATTTATGGAGAGCTACCTTTCTCAGCTGAATAGCTTTCTTTCATTGGTCATTGAACAAGTTTCTGCTTTGTGTTTTTTCTTAGTATTTAAATACCTTGATTAATTTATTTTAATCAACCTAAGTTATACATTATAACCCTTAGTTTTTAAATGAAATTTCGCAGTTTCTCAATCAGTATTCCGAATTATTCACACAATAGTTTAAAAAGTATTTTTTTCCAGTTCCACATGTTTTGAGTAAGTTATGTCAATCACTCCAATTTACACATTATTTTTATTAACGCAACTTCACTTTTTCTCCATTTTAATCAGACCAGCAAATTTGATATTCACTCATTTCACACATTATCATTTTAAGTGAAATTAAGGATAATTCAAAAATGAAAAAAGAAATTAAAAATGGAAAACGGATAAAAAAAAAAAGATCAAATAAATAAAAGCAATAAAAAAAGAATATATAAAGGGGAGGGGGAAAATAAGTCACTGGACAAGCCAATATGATAACTTGATTTTTTTTTAATGAAAAACCCTGTTTTGGCCTCATGTAGGAACATCATCACAACCAATCATACCTGATTTATAACATCAAATAATCCAAGTGTAGACCTGATTGGTTGCCGTTTTCTTGGGTAATTTATTTAAAGCATGTCCTAAATCTAGTAGCAAATTTATTTTGGGTGCAGAAGCTGTTTTAACTGTGGGCACCAGTCAGAATGTCCATCCACCATGTGCCATGGTGAATTCAAGTCTCCTTTTCTGTTACCCATGTGTGACTGTGCTCTCCAAATCCCAATGTACTGTCCATGAGAGGCAACTCCCTTTCTATTCCTCAGGGAGAATAACTTTGATATTTGGTTGGATCATATTTGGTTGGGTTTCCCATTAAAGAAGTCTGTTGTTTATTTAGACCTAAAACTTCTAGTGATATAAGAGCAACAACAGATGACACACCCAGAGTCAGCACTTGAAGGTGTAATTTTAGTGATTTGGTTGCGTTAAATGGTATATCAACAATTATAGTTTATTTAATCACAAGTCCTGTTTTTACATAAATATTAAATATGTATGATTTGTAAACTCATTTGTAGATACATTTTTAAATAAACCTGAGCGCATTCATTTGTACACAGTTAAATGGTTTCAAGTATTTTTATCTAACATGAATATTTATATTTACAATTAATCCTTTGTTTGCCCACAGTTAAATGATTTCAAGTTTTTTTTTTATCTAATACAAATATCTATATTTATAATTAATCCTTTGTTTGCCCACAGTTAAATGGTTTCAAGTTTTTTTTATCTAATACAAATATTTATATTTATAATTAATCCTTTGTTTGCCCACAATTAAATGGTTTCAAGTATTGCTATGTAACAGTAACATCAGTCATTTGTTTGCACACATTTAAATGGTTATACATATATGATTTGTAAGTGAATAAATAGTTTGTCAGTAATTTCATTGTTAAATGAATTAGAATTAATTTGTTTGCATACTAGTATTGTTATTGTTTCTACATGGTTAAATAATTTCAGTTATTGCTATCTAACACTTATAATTCTATTCAATATTACTCATTCATTTACACACAGTTTAATGCTTCCAAGTATTGCAACAACTCAATTAAACATCAGTCATTTGTTTACATACAGTTTAAATGTCAAACAGTTCTATTTGACCCATAGATAGGACCTTATCAAATATTACCACCCCTGGTCAGAGTGGACCTGGGAGCAATGGCAATGAAGTGGTACTCTACATTCCTCAAAGCTCCAAGATTGGAGCCTCACCATCTGATGGTTTCATGTCTTATCCAGGATACTTGTTGAGGGAGTTTTACTTCACTGCAAAGATGTAGTTGGCGTATTCTACAGCTCTCAGCTGACCCAGTAATTTCTTTGGTATGCACTCAATTGCTATTTGTATTAAACTTTTTGTAAAGTAGTTGACTTGATCCATGGTGTTAGAGTTTTATGGTAAACTTTTCTGGTATTGTTCCCTGAATCTTTCCCAGTCTGCTTTATTTAGTTTCTAACAAGTAGGATTCTCCTTATAAGGTCCTGGGTTTTTGAGTAGGATTGGGAAGTGGTCACTGCCACATATACTTTCCATATCTAATCCATATAGATGGTTGGGTAACATATGCTTAGATCTACTGCAGATTGTGATCCTGTGGAAAGATTTAAATACATTTGGGATTTGTTATTTAGGAGGCAAAGGTGGTGGTTTATTATTTCCTCGAGTTGTAGTTCAAGTCTATACATCTTCATAAGGGATTATGACTACTCAAATCCCCAAATGGAGGAAAGGGTTTGGAAAGCTGATCCATTAGTTTGTGGAGTTCATGTTTGTTTATAGGTTCTTGTGATGGTAAAGATATTCAGCAGATTGTAAATTTTGTGTAGAGTTGCTTAAACTGCAACTACCTGTAGTTTTTTTTAGTTCAATTTTGCTTTGAAGAGAAATCATTCCTAATCAGGAATGATGGACCTCCATTCGCTCAAATTCTTTCCTCATGGATATAGTGGTATTGTTCATAATTTTTGATCTTATATTTACCAACCCCTCTGCTCGGGCAGGATAGGTCACAAGGTCAATTTTTAAGTGGAGTTTAACAGGTTTGAATTCAGTTTTCCTTCTCCTAGACTAGTTGCCTCACCAAGGCTGAAGAACCTAGTCTGCCCTACTATTTACCCATAGCTGGAGGGAGAATAATTGGATCCATACCTTCCCCAAGGGTATTAGTGCTATATGAAATGCAGTCAGTCTTGTCCAAGATTTGAACTCATGTCGCCGTGTCCATTTCCTACAATGATAACCATTACACCACAGGCACCTCCAAAATAATAATTTTTGATCTTATAGTTGTTATTTTTCTGTAAGAAAGTTTCTTGTAAGCAAACTACAGAAGAGTTTAAAGTTGTTAATAGGATAAGTAATTTGTTAAAGCTGAGTTTTAACCAGCAGCAGTTCCACTGGATGATTTTGTGATTCATGGATATTTTGGTTATGTTTTACAAAGGCTTTGGATTCTTTGTTTAATGGTATATAAACCTTTGTAGGTTATTTAATGCCAAATCCATCCTTGTAGAAGGATAGTAGTGGCACTATTTAACCTATAGCTGGAAGGATAAGGGGTTCATACCTTACCCAAGGGTATTAGTCCAAAAGTGAACATAAAAGTACAAGTGGAATTCAAAATTGCTTACTTTAAGGCTGCAGTTCAGCACTTTAGCCTGTAGCATGAATTCTATTTACATACACCTATTTTAAAACCAATTTACAAAAGAAACAACTTAGAACATTCTAGAAAAAAAGGATCAAAATTGCATACACAAAATTTGAACCCACATATTTTAAAACCAATCATGTAATTCCCCCCCCCCAAACATTCATACCTGTTATGATCTACTTATGGATTATAAAAGAAAGTGATGAACCAATTCTAGACACATCGCCACTGCTGACTAAAAGAAGCCATGCTACTGAACAGTTTCCTTACTGAGAGGCACCATGCTGTCAAGCAAAGACGTATTACCCTTTCTTCTTCCACCAAAGAAAAAAAGTTTACTAATACAGAAATTAAACAATCAACAAGCGAACGAAAACAACAACAACCACATTGAATAATATACAAAGAAACTCACAATATGAATCTTTATTTTAAAGTTATTCAGGTTTTGTTTTTGTTTTGTAAGGGGAATTATTTGCGAGGAACACACACAACCCCAAAATTTTGTTTTATACATCTGACACATCTCGCAACATCCCCGACAAGCCATTACAGCACAAAGACTGTACCCTTTACCAAGAGATATATCTATTCACCTAGGTTGAGACAGGAATATATCAGCCAGTATACTCATACCAAGAAAGGGTTTTCAAGCTCCTGTTAATTTAGGCTTTTAGTAAATAAAGCCTATTGCCTAAAAATCAAACAGTGGTCAAAGTTTTGTTTCTATCATGATTGACTCTCAGCCAACACCTATAAAATAAAAAGGGTTGGGTTGGTGTTAGGGATCAGAGCTAATGAAAAAAATATCAGTTATTCTCCCTGAGGAATAGAAAGGGAGTTGCCTCCCATGGACAGTGCATTGTGGGATTTGAAGAGAGACAAGAAGCACAGTCACACATATGTGACAGAAAGGGAGACTTAATTTCGCTATGGCACATGGTGGATGGACATCTGACTGGTGCCCACAGTTAAAACAGCTTCTTTTTCTAGTCAATAGACACATGTCTCTACCTGCAGCAAAATATACCTAATTGTTTTGTTGTACATCCAACAAGTGTGTCTATTTTCAATTTTGTTGACATTTTCTTTGTTTATAAAAATGAAACAATTGGTTGGTCAGGTTTTATGGCATATCAACCCTTGTAGGTTATTTAATGCCAAATTCTGTTCATATATATATATACTACAGTCATCCACAGACAGATCTGTTTCATTCTATCAGAACTTATCAGTGTGGCTAGACAGTATCTTACTGTAGCTGGGATCGAAACCCGGTTGACTCAAACACCAAGCCAAAGCTTCTAACCATTTAGCTACGAGGAGATATTAGCTACGAAGTACATTTTAAAAGGTTATGAATCATGATAACATTTTTAAACAAGCCAGAGCTCAGTTGTTTGTATACAGTCAAATGGTTTCAAGAATTTCTATCTGACATTAATAATTCTATTTAGCATAAATTATTTTTTGCACTTAGTTAAATGGTTTCAAGTATTGCTATTTAAAACTAAAAGTTTGATTCAACATCTGTCATTTGTTTGCCCACTGTTATATGGATATACAGAATTTGTTGCTAATTTTATTTTTAAAAAAGTTAGAGATAATTTGTTTTCACACAAATGAGTATTGTTATTGTTTGCACAAAGGCAAATAGTGACAAGTATTGCAAACACTAATAATTCTATTTAATATCAATTATTTGTTTGCACACAGAGAAATGGTTATAAGTATTGCTATTTATCACTAAGAATACTATTCAACACTTCATTCATTTGCACAATTAAATAGTTCCAAGTATTGCTATATAAAACTAATAGTTCAATTTCTACACACAGTTAATGGTTTCAAGTATTCCACACTAATAGTTTTATTTGCACACAGTTAAATGGTTTCAAGTATTGCTATGTAATACCAATAATTCAATTTCATCATACAGTTAAAGAGTTTCAAGTATTGTTATGTAACACTAGCAATTCAATTTAAAATCAGTCATTTTTTGCACACAGTTAAATGTTCAAACAGTTCTATTTGACCCATAGATGGGACCCTATCAGGTACTATCATTTCAAGTCAAAGTGGACTTGGAAGTAATACTCTAAATTTCCCAGAGCTCTAGGATTGGATCCTCAGCATCAGATGGTTTAGTCTCATATCCAGGACACTTTTTGAGGAGGGGTTTTATTCCTTCTGCAGAGATGAAGTTAGTGTATTCTACAGCCCCAGCCAACTGGGTTGAAAAAGGGTTGGGTGTTTGTTTGCCATAAGAGCAGTTTGTAAAATATGGTCAGAACTTACTTATATCAGTGCTAGGCTTTGACATGATCAGCAGAATGATTGGATCAAGCTTCTCTAACTGCTGGTCTAGCCCAAGTAAGAGCTAAAATAGAGTGTTGCAGGTCAAGTAAACACTTTAGTTTCCAGGTCATGGAGTGCTCAGCCATAAAGACCTCATCTTGACCACCAGATGAAATTCAGGGTCATTACCAGGACACCCTTTTCCTGGGGGATCTGCAGAAGATACAGTCAGTATATTCTAGGCCCTATTGACATGGCAGATAGTGTTAAGATTAAACAAGCCTATGGATGCTTTGGAGAGGTTTTATGCAAATAAGGGCTTTGAACAATATATTGAATTTAGGTTAAAGAAATTATATTAAGAAACAATCTTTTTAAATCTTCATACAATTCCCAATGCTAATTTTCTATCAAAAAAATTTAATTATCAAGGTAGAGAAAGTGATTTATAATTTTCCTATCTATTCCTTTTATAAGTGACAAAGGATATAGAAGCCAAAAGCTTTTTGCTATTTAGAGTTACAGCTGCTACTGGTTACACAGATAAATCCTCAGAAATCTGCAATGTGATTAACTCTTTTGTAGGCAGATAAACTGACAAAAATAATGTTTTGGCTGTGTACTGTAGACAACAAAAGTGTTGTTCTGCCTGCAAAAGAGTTAACAGTACTTAGTCTTCACTTTACATTACAGTTGATAAGAAACTCCTCACTATGGAATAATGGTTAGTAACTTTATCTCATCCTGGAATACAGGCTAATTGATATTATGAGTTCAATTCTTGGAAGAGTAATGAAAGTTCTGTAAACATTAGGAGGAAGAAGTTAACAATGTTGTTATAACATATTTCTCTGGAAAAGTGATTAGCTTATTGAAAGTTGAAAGAAATAGTTGGTTTTAATGTAGTCACCAGTGAAGAATGATAAACTTACTCATCCAGTCATAATGTATAAGTTCTTATTTTACTCTCATAAAAGGTCAAAACTTGAACATTCTTTTGTTATTAATACATGGCATCTAGAAAGAAACAGTTTTAAGCATTGATGAAAAGTAGTTGAATGTACAGTATTGCCCATAAATAAGTACGTCTCTATCAATTTTTCTTGAGAAAATAACTTTTCTTTCTAAAACTAAAGAGTATCAAGTATTTTATTATTTCTACAAACAAAACTGTGTTCCAGACTAAGTAACCTGAGGCCTGTTGCTAGACTTGGCAAAGCTTCAACAAACCACATGTTTGTGTGCACTCCCCAGAGCTCTAGAACTGGAAACTCAATACCAGATGCAATTAGGTGTTAAGACAACCACTTTTTAGGGAGTGTCTTTAATCCTTTGTAATGGATACAGTCAGCATATTTTAAGCTTAGCAGACATGGAAGTAAATTCTAATTTAAACATTTAAAAGAAGATGTATAAGTAACAATGTCTAGACTACATCTTGATGAACAAGTAACAATTCTTGATACTTTTTGAAAAGAGTTTTTGGTAAAATACAGAATTGTGAAAGTACATCACCCTCTATACTCACTAAATCTAGCTTCATATGACTTTTCTTCTTTCCTAAACTGCAAATTTATCTCAAGGGTAAGATTTAAAAGTGCATCTTCACACTACATGAAAAGAAGAGTTTCAGAGGCGCTTTGACCAATTTGTGATCAACTATGCGAAACTTAGTAAATAACAGCAGTACATAGCAAGTTAACTTGTGGCTTGTTTACCAGACTATGTAAAGCTTAATAAATAATACCTACACTAGCTACAAGTCTGTAATTTGATGGAATCATATTTATGTTTGTTTTCTACTATTTAAATCTCGCTATGTACAAAATAGCAGTTTTGTACACAGGTCAGATAAGTGAAAAAAAAGCAAAAATTTAATCAGTCACTACTCTTGAACTGATGCTCAATACTTATGGCCATATGTCTAACTATGCTCTGTTAAGTAAATACCAGTGCAATAAAAATGGTTGGTTGGTTGTGTTTAATAGTATATCAACTCTTGTGGGTTATTTAAATGCCAAACCGTGTTTATACACACACATACATATACATATTGTTTGTAAGTGAATAGATTGTAGATGATATTTTTAAACAAGCCTGAGCTGATTTGTTTGCACACAGTTAAATGGTTTCAAATATTGCTATTCAACATGAATAATTCTATTTAATATTAATCATATTTGCACACAGTTAAATGGTTTCAAGTATAGTAAATGATTAAGTATTTCTATTTGATCCATAGATGGGATCCTAACAAGTAATACCACTCCAGGTCAGAGTGGGCCTGGAAGTATTGGCAATGAAGGGGTATCCTCTGCAGGGGATACAGTCAGTGTATTCTAAACTCTGATGACAAAGTAACCTTAATAAGAGATCATGAATTTGATCTTTGCATTTATTGAATCATATTTTAATAAAGATACAAAAGAGAAAATCAATGATTTATTCTTAATAAGGCAAAACTAGAAAAATAGTCCCTACCCCTATTTCAAACAGCTCATTATGTATTCTTAATCAAAAGTGGTAAAAGTGTCCTTGAGGTATTCCATACCAAAAAAAAAAATGAACATGGTGTCTAAAGTAGACATGGAACATATGGCCCCTTTAGCTCTTCTTTGCTTTGTCCTGTTGCTTTGTTATGTAAACTGACCATGAATTTATCTGCCCATACTTTTTATTTCAGGAAGAAACAATGCCATAACACCAAGCTATGCTTTTGGAAGGACTTATAAGTTAATAAACATTGTTGAGAGGTTAATATTTATTATTCATACTACAAACACATCAAATGATTTTTTTCTAAATCTTGACAAAAATAAGTTTTAACTTTTGTTTCTGGCTTGGAGATTTTCAGGTAGATATATGGGCAAACAAAAATAGCTATGAGAAGTTTCAGTTTGTTTCTTTTGGCATCCATTGGTCTCATGAGATTATGAATCCAAAGTCATGTGTAAGACTGGCAATTGTCCCTGCTGCAGATTTCCCCCTTCACAGCACTAAGGGATGGTCATCAATTTCACCACATTAGTTGCCAGAACAAGATTGAACATGTCAGATTGCCTAAAATTGTCACGCTGTTAAGTAGGCTTGAATTCAGAGTTACCCTTACCAAGGCCAGCAAGCCCAATCTACCCTATATACATATATATATACATACACACACACACACACACAGAGTATTTATTACATAATAGATTAGTAAGATCTATTTTTGTCATGCAGTGTAACATTCAAATGAAGTCTTGAACCATTAAATCGGCAGAAAAACATAGTGGTAGGATTGATAGCCACTGAACTCTAGGTCAATCTGAGACCACAGGCCTGATTGGATAGTTTCAGTCAGGTGATCAAAACAGTTCTCGAGCTAGAATAAATTAGTCAGAGAGAAACCCTCAACACGATAGGTTGAATGCTCCATCTTGCTATGACCGATTCTCCATTTAGGCCAAGTGGATAATCAAAGGAAAAGTTATTGATAAATAAAAAGTAAAATGAGCACATGGAATTATTGTCATCCTTCAATGAATAAGAATAAAGATGGCAACACAAAAGAGACATCAAAGCAACCGAGACAACAATACAACTAACCAAAGAAGAAAAAGTAAAGTGAAGAAAAAACTGAAGTAAGTTGAGGACATGGGAGCTGACATATACATATAGAATACAGATTGGTCAAATATGGATCATATAACAATAGATGGAGGTGCTGGTAGTATAACGGTTATCTTAGAAAATGGGCACGGCTACCTAAATTCAAATCCAGGATAAAGCTGCTTGCATTTTATATAGCACAAATACCCTTAGGAAAGGTATGAATCCAATTATTCCCTCTCCAGTTATGTGTAAATAGTAGGGCAGATTGGTCTCTTTAATGTTTGTATGATAATAACCATTACACCACAAGCCCCTCTGATATACTTACATTATAAATCTAACCCTCTTTAAACACTTTGTTTAAGAATTTTCAAGTATAAAGAAAAAATATGCTCCCAAAAACAATTAAGTAACCACAGTAAATTAGGTAGCCATAGCTCTATAACCATCTTTATAGAGTTATTTGATGAAAAACAGGTGGATAAAAGGATATTTAGTGAAATATAGTAAGATAAATAAAATGACACATTTAGACTTTCAAGTCAGTCAGGTTTCTCTTATTTGGAACATGTTTTATCTTGTTCTTGAATTTATCTCTTGCAAAATAACAAAATACAGAGAAGGAAGCAATCACAAAAAGCAGAGTACAAAAGTAGAGTGTTCAAGGCAAAATATTCAAAAGATCAAAATAAACAGTAAGTGTAAACATTTTGAGAGAATCATAATCTACTACGTCTTTTTCATAATAGTTGATACATTTTGTGTATGAAATACAAGGAGTGATCAAAAAGTACCAGGACTGAAGTTTTGAATTATTTTTGGTTAGTTTTATTAGCTTAAAGGTATATCAACACCTTATAAGTTATTTAATGCCAAAATAGGAGTCACTTGTAAATATTTGATTATAATCATAACTATTCAAACTTTTTATATTCCATTGCAATCATTTCTTTTTTAATCCCACTTTTTTGTCTATAATAATCATGATTTGTTTGCACACAGTTATATGGTATTAAGTATTCCTATCTAATATAAATAATTTATATACAATTGTATGATTTTCCCTTGGGAAAAGCGTAAATTTACTGTTCTTCCCCCCAGAGAAGAGTAAATAGTAAGGCAGACTAGGTTCTTTAACTTTGGTAAGGTAACTAGTTTAGAAGGAAAAGTCAGGATTGAAAACCAGCTGTACTCCACTTAAGAATTGACTGTATTGCATCCTGCTCAAGACAAAGGGGTTTGGTAAATACATACAATTGTATGGTTTCAAGTACCTATTCATATTAATGATAATAATTTGCTTGCACATAGTTATATTGTTTCAAGTATTTTTATTAAATACTAATAATTTTCAATTATCAATTGTATCCTAAAACTGGATCATAGTGGATCTGGGTGTAATAGCAATGAAGAGATGAATCCACAGAACTTGAACCTCACCACCAGATACAATTTACTGTCATCACCGGGGCGCCCTTTTTATCAGGTCTTCCTCTTCTGCAAAGAATGGTGTTTGTATATTCTCAGAGCCATGAATAGAGCAAATGATGTTAGAATTAAATCAACTCATTATGTCACAATGTCATTAATGTTTAAGAAATTTTCTTTTTATGTAAATAAGGGCTTGGAAAATCTATACCCCCCCCCAAAAAAAAAACCTTCACCTCATTTCCATGAAACTCCCAATGCTAATTTGCTCTTAAAATTTTTTTTTTTTTTTCAAGGTGAAAAAGTGATTTATTATTTTCCTTTCAATCCCTTTTATAAATGACAAAAGGTGTAGAGATCAAAGGCTTGAGTGGGTGGTGTTTAGAGTTTCAGTTGTTACCAGTTAAACAATAGTTAAATCTTGAGGAAACAGATAAGGTTTATCTGTCATGTGATTAATAGTACTTAATCCTTACCAGCTATTATTATTATTTTTGTTGTTAATAAAAAAACAAAACAATTAATTTATTATGGAGTAATGGTTAGCAACATTATTACACTGTTCATCTATACAGTAGTAAGTTCAATCATAAGTGTTCCATACTTGTGTGTCTGTTTTGTTGTTTAATGGCATATTAACCTTCTTGGGTTATTTAATGCCAAATCCATCCTTCTAGAAGAATAGTAGTGATGCTATTTAATCCATAGCTGGGAGGATAAGAGGGTTCATACCTTTCCCAAGGATATTTGTCTGAAAGTGAATGTAATAGCACAACTGGTGTTTGAACTCACTACCTATGATTCCGCAGACCAGAGCTTTAACCATTACACCACAAAGACACCCCCTTGTGTATCTGTACCAAGTTGAAGAGTACAACATTGTGGAATACTGAGTAGCCAGATAATGGGTAACAGATCATTAATACTGTAAAGAGTTCAATTCTTTATAGTGGGATGAAAGTTCTCTGTAAACATTTGGAGAATTGATTGATTTTAAAATCATATCAACCCATCAAGGGTCATTCTATTTTCCTAGAGGTTAAAGAATCACATTTATTGTATGGTCATATTCATATTTTTTATGTAGTTGCTTCTTAAGAGAGTTTTTTTTTACCTCTCACATGATCTTATCAAATACAAGTATGTTTTAAACCAAACTATTTTGTTAAGACATGAAGTTACCTCCCCTGATACTCTCGAGAAGAGAAGGCATTATTCGATGACCGGAAGTAAACAAACGGCCATATTGGCTTAGGTGAGAGTAGAAAGGTGTAATAAAGGCATCTCTGTATGCAGAGTGTTATAGTCTGAGTTCTTTGTTTTTAACATATTTCACAGACAGATGGGACTCTAACAGGTACTACCACTCCAGAGCAGCGTGGAACAGAGAGTAATGGCAATGAAGAAGTACTCCACAGTTTCC
Organism: Sepioteuthis lessoniana; assembly: GCA_963585895.1. Taxonomy (NCBI): domain Eukaryota; kingdom Metazoa; phylum Mollusca; class Cephalopoda; order Myopsida; family Loliginidae; genus Sepioteuthis; species Sepioteuthis lessoniana. Next base: position 134,134,754 of record OY757905.1, on the reverse strand, counting down.
TATGCTACAGCAGCCCAGTTGACGGGAACTGTAGAATACACCAACTGCAACTCTGTGAAGGAGCAAGATTAAGCATGTCCACTCATCCCCAATGAGTGTCCTAGATATGACAGTAAACTATCTGATGGTGAAACTCCAAACTTTGAGTTTTGCGGAATGTGGATTATCTTCATGGCTATTACTCTCAGGTCCACTCTGACTCAGAGTGATAGTATCTGTTAGGGTCTCATCTATGAGTCAAACAGAACTGTTGAATCATTGACAATAGAAGAAACCATTTAACTGTATGCAACCAAATGATTAATATTGAATTATTAGTATTAGATAACAATTGTTGATTGATTTGGTTTGATTGGGTTTTATGGCATACTAACCATTGTAGTTTATAGCAGAAAGAAAGAATTTCAAATTATTATTTAGTGCAGGAATTGTTTTGTTGGAGCTTTGAATTTATTTATTTCATCCAATGAGAATGACTGATGCCATTCTGCCCAGGCCACCTCCCTGGGCAACATAAAAGGCAGCGCTAACCATTCTTGTTCTCTTTTCTTCCTAACTTGCTAGCAGCATGACAGACCAGCCTTAATGAGAAGAGTGCCTTCTCTCTCTCTCTCTCTTACCCAGACCGATTCCAACAGCAGACAGATGGACATCTCAACACGAGAGAGCACATTCAACGTTGTTCCTCTGCTTCCTTTAGGAGACCATTCCTTATGAATTACTCCTTTCTCCTAAAATCAACCAGACCACTGGCTGGATATCAAATTCCACCTCTGACTACAGCAATTCGATTCCCGTTCTGTTTTCAGCAACTCAACTTTAGCTTGACTATCGCAACTTTATTTATGCTCTGACATTCAGCTACTTCATTCCTTCTCAACTATTACAACAGGTTTCTTCTTCCTACGACTTACAGCACAAGGGTTTCTTTTTGTCTCAAGTTGTTATTAAAACTTCCAAATTGAGAACTATCAATATTTTTGTCAACTCATTTGTTTTTCCTTTTAATATAACAAGAGGCAACAGAACTCTACAACCTCAACTGCCATTTTGTATGAATGGTAATATTATCTGCCCTTATGTTATAAATTTATTTAATGCCAAATCCTCTATGTACACATATATCAAATATATACGATTTGTAAATATATTTCGTAGATTATATTCTTAAACAATCCTGAGCTCTTTTTTGCACAGATTAAATGGTTTTGAATATTGCTATATAACAGTCACAATTTAACATCTGTCATTTGTAAGCCCACTTTGTTTTATTTGACCCATAGATATGAATCTATTAGATGCTACCTCCCTGGGTCAGAGTGGACCTGGTTGCAATGGCAATGAAGGGGTACACCACAATTCCCCAAATCTCCAAAACCAAACCCTTGCCATCAGATGGTTTAATATCATATCCAGGACACTCACTGGGGAGGGGTCTTACCCCTCTGCAGAGATGCAGTTGATGTATTCTACAGCTCCAGCCAAATGGGCAGACAGTTCTTGAAAACATTTAACTATGTGCAAATAGAACTATTAGTGTTAGCAATACTTGAAACCATTTAACTGTGTGCAAACAAATGAGCTCTGGCTCATTCAAAAACATTACCTACAAACCAATTTTTTGCAAATCATATATATATATATATATATATATATATATATATATATATATATATATATAAACAGTATTTAGCATTAAATATTTTACATGGGTTCCAGAAATGGAGTCTTGCTATTAGATGCTGTTTAGTGTCATATCCCAAATATCCCCTTTTTTTGTGGGAGTCTTATCCCTCTACAGGGAATATAGTCAGTGTATTTTAAATCTTGTTGACAGGGTACACATTAGGAAGAAGAAGTTAATAATGTTGTTATAATATATTTCTCTGGAAAAGTGATTAGCTTATTGAAAGTTGAAAGAAATAGTTGGTTTTAATGTAGTCACCAGTGAAGAATGATAAACTTACTCATTGAGTCATAATGTATTATATGTTCTTATTTTACTCTCATGAAAGGTCAAAACTGGAACATTCTTTTGTTATTAATACATGGCATCTAGAAAGAAACAGTTTTCAGCATAGATAAGCATTGATGAAAGGTAATTGAATGTACAGTATTGCCCATAAATAAGTACTTCTTTATCAACTTTTTCCCTAAAGCAAAGATATGAGGATTTTTATGATTCCAACTATCAAAACTTTATTGTAATTAAGAAAAATTTAGTAAATAACAATAGCAGTTACTGTAAATAATCTGAAGCCTGTGTGCCAGACTAGACAAAATTACAGTAAGGAACATCAGGGCTTCAGAATAGGCATCTCACTACCAGATGCATTTTAATGTCAAGATACCCCTTTTTGGGAGTATGATATCTTAGCTTTTTTGCAGGGGATACATATACTAGACTTCACCAACAAGGAGCTAATTTTGTTTAAATTTCAAAATTTTAATGAAAAGCAACTCCTATAATAAAGTGAAGATGTCTTAACTGATCTCTTGATGAGCAAATGCCTATTTTGGACTTTTTGGTGATCCTCCACGTGACAATGGCAACTTCTTTCCTAAACTACAAATTCATCTCAAGGCTAAGATTTAAAAATATAGAGGTAATGTGAACATATAACTTCACAGTATATGGTTTGGTCGGTTGATTGGGTTTTACAGAAAAATCAACCTTTGTTGGTTATCTAAAACCAAATCCATTTTTATACAATCAGTTCTATTTCAAACAATTCAGTTTAGCATAAGTACACAGTTTAATTGTCAAAAACATTTCTATTTCAAGCTATTCAGTTTAGTCAAACAGTTCTAATTTAAACAATTCAGTTTGGAATAAATATGCAGTTTAGTTCTATTTAACCCATACATAGGGCCCTATCAGGTGCTACCATTTCAGGCCAGAGTGGACCTGGGAGCAATGGCAATGAAGGGCGGCTCCGCATTCGCCAAAGCCCCAGCATCACTGGAAGCTCACTATAAGATCGTTCAGTGTCAAACCAAGGACACTAGTTGGGGAGGGGTTTTTACCCCTCTGCAGAGGTGCAGTCAGTGTATTCTACAGCTCCAGCCAACTGGGCAGGCATATGGTTTGATTTTATCGTACATCAACCATTGTAGGTTATTAATGCCAAATCCATTCTTATACATATAGATAGTTCTATTTCAAACAATTCAGTTTAGTATAAGTACAGTTTTTTTGTTCACACATAGTTAAATGTCAAAACAGTTCTATTTCTAACAATTCAGTTTAGCATAAGTACTGAGTTTAGTTCTATTTGACTCATAGATAAGACCTTACCAGGTGCTACCACTCCAGGCCAAAGTGGACCTGGGAGCGATAGCAATGAAAGAATACTCCGCATTCTCCAAAGCTCCAGTATTACTGGAACTTCACCATCAGATTGTTTAGTGTCAGGATATCCAGGATACTCATTGTGGCGGGGGAGGGGTCTTACCTCTCGGCAGAGAAGTAATCGGTGTATTCTACAGGTGCTGCCAAATGGGTGATTCACAGCATATGAAAAGAGGAGTTTCCAAGGTGCTTTGACCAATGGAAAATTCATTGGAATGCTGAATGCCAAGGGAGCTATTTTGAAGAAAGTTAATGCTTAAACACACCTTGCATCTACAAATCTAACCACCATTACTTATGAGCAGTTTTTTTATTGGCCTTATGAACAAGACCCTATAGAAAGTATAACTCACAAATACTTGAACAAGCTCAAAATTTATTTTGCATTGTCTAAGACTACAGAGGTGATTAAGAGTTACGAGCCAAATGGGGGACATCCAAATTAATTTACTGGTTTGCCAACTTCTCTAAATACCAATCTGAGTTCACCTTTTTTAATTCTCCTTAATTGATTCTAGATATGATTTTAAGAGACATATAAGTTGGCCAACTGTAGTTGAAAGTGACCTGAAGGCTCCCTTTTCAATAGCTACAACACCAAGGTGTAGGGGAGGGGCTACTCCTTTCCTTTGATTGCTCCACTTACTCTTGATCTGTATCTTATGATGCTGAGTGTTAAGCAAGGAAGCATCAAGTACTGTTTTTTGAGTCCTCGGTATGACTTGACCTGGGATTGAACCCCAGTCTCCTGGACCATATGGAGGCCTATGCCAGCAGCTGCTCGTTCCAGACTATGTAGCAGGGTTTAGGCTTGGGCAGGTGTATTTGCCCGAAGTGCTATGTCATTAGCATAGTCTGTGTCCATAATTGTTTGTGTTGGGCATCTTCTGCTTCTTTCTTTTGCCGGTTTGACAAAACAAAACTTTTCTCCTTTAAAAATTTTATTCTATTAAAAACATTTTTCTCAAACCACAAAACATGACTAAGTATCTCTTAGGATTGAGAGAAAGATGGTGAGAGTGGTTGAAAGTAATTCTATAAAACATGCTTGGAAGTAATCAATTTTTAATTTAATTAAACAAAATATGGAAATTGATTTTTACTAGTTTATCTTTCATCTTATTAATATTGCTTTTTTTTCCAAAATGCTCTCATTCTATGATCATTAAGTAATTAGCATAAATAAAAAAAATTTAAAACATAGCCTTTGGTATGATTTGAACTCATATCCTATATAGTTTAGTTCAATAGAATATTTGAATGCATCCTTATTTTCAGAACGACATGAGTAAAAATCCTCCTAGTTTTCTTTACTTAGAAAAAGGAAGAAAATACAGAAACAAACACACATACAAAACCTCTGGGAGTAATAGCAAACCTAATGGTGATGCTACACTCTTTAGTACTGGAACCATTGGATGTGGTTTAGTGTCATATTTCCAGCTTCATGCTCAATTACAAATGTATTTTACACATTTTATAATAAATATACTTAAGATGCTCTTTTTGTAGAGACCCTACTTTGCTCTGGGAGAATACGGTTAATATATTCCAGGCCCTACCAACAAGGCAACTAAAGAATGGGTATTGATTAAACGATTGATTTTAATGGCATGTCAACAACTTGACTCAGGTTATTTTTTGCCTAGAGTTTAGGGAATCATGTTCCTTATCCATTCATATTTATGAGGATCATTAAATAAGTTTCCAGACTTTTTTCGTATAGGCACTTTTATTGATAGTACATGAAACTCTAGTCCCCTTCGAAATAATCTCCTACGGCTGCAATGAACTTGTTGTACCGTTCCAACAACTCCTGGAAGGCCCCATCGAAGTCCTCTTGTGTCAGCATGTCAATGACCTTCGTCACAGCCTCTTTCATCTCCTCAATTGTCACATAACAACAGCCTCTAAGCTTAGGGAATAACCAAAAGTCACAGGGAGCAAGGTCTGGACTATAGGTAGGCTGAGGAACAGTCTTGATGCCCATCTAGGTCAAATAGTCTGTGACAAGGATGGAGTTGTGGACTGGTGCATTGTCCTGGCGGAAATGCCACTGAGTGCTGGCCTCTTCCAACGGAATCTATTCCTGAACTCCCTTAAAACCTCAACATAGTAACCCTAACCATTTGGCCAATCAACTCTGGTGTATTGACTTCCTTACTCCTCCCACGCCTCTCATCATCCCTCACAGACTACCTGCCTTCCTTGAATCTCTTATCCCACTCAAAAACTGATGCTCGATTCATGCAAGATGGTTCAAAAGCAGTCTAAAGCATTCCATATGTTTCTGTGGCATTTTTTCCAAGTTTAAAACAATTTTATTGCATATTGTTCTTCTAAAGTATCAGATGGCAATTTTGAAATTCACCAGCTGTGGCAATCAGGCTTTAGTAGGGTGTATTCCAATTGCTGCTGTAGCTGTTGATTTGAAGCTGAAATCATAAAAATTGGTCAGTCATCTCATAAGATGTAGAGCAATAACATACTGAATTTTCAAGAGTCTATGATTATTTTAAATGTCTGTACAAAAAAAGTCTCAAAACTTATTGAATTTACCACGTACATTTTTTGTGTAATTGTTTCTGAAGAGGGTTTCTATATACACACAGTTATATAAAATATTCTGAGCTAATATAAATAATTTGCACAGTTATATGGTTTCTAGTATTCTCATCCAATCTAAATAATTTTTAAACAGGTCTATTTGATGCACAGATGGGACCCAAACAGGTATAACCACTCAGAATGAACCTAAAAATAATTGCAATGAAAGAGTACTTCAAATTCCCCAGAACTAAAGCTGATAAGATGCATTTTAATGTCACATACAGGACACCCCTTTTATCTTTTTTTGTCGAAGGATCTTAACCCCTCTGCAGAGAATACAGTCGATGTAGTCTAGGCTTTCACAACAGGCTAATTAAAGGATGTGTTTGTGCTGAGTGCATTTATTTTTATAAAATGAGGAGGAGCAAAAACAGCTATGTACCACATTATAAAATTCCTCTCATAGGAATGAATCATTATGTACATCAATATTTATGTGTGCATGATTTTCTGGTATTAAAATGAAAAGAAAAAATCCACAAAAGCTGCTAACTGCTAACATTTAGCAGGACATACTGTGAACTGCTTGGAAAGGTTAAAAGTCTACAATCTCTCAACTTGTACATCAGGGCATGTGAATGAGGTGAATAGGACAAAAACAATAGATGAAACAAACACCAAGTTGACATTTAAATCATGTATGCATTTACCAACTCCTCTGCATGGATAGGATGCAACACAAGATGAATTTTTAAGAGGAATTTAACAGGTTTGAATTCATAGTTCTCTTATTTCTTTCCTACTATTTACCAATAGCTGAAAGGTGAATAACTAGATTCATACTTTTCCCTAAGGTATTAGTGCTATGTGAAATGCAATCAGCCCCATCCAGGATTGGAACTTGTGTTGCTATATCCGTTTCCTATGATGATAACCATTATATCACAGGCACTTACTAAAAAATTAAATCCTGTGTCACAGATTTTAGAATATATTCTCTTGATAGTTTATGGAAGATTAATCAGTGTGTATTCTAAAAAAAAACAAAAAAAACCACGTTTGGAAAATAACAGATCATAGAAAAAAAAGGGTTATATCAGATACAATTTAGTCAATTTTTTTATTTTTACTTTTGCAAGAAATTATAGGTTCCAAATAACTAATAATAATAATCTTTTGCAAACAAAAGGAAATTCAGATATAACTTTCAACTCGGTATTGGTTCGCTTGCCCTCTTCTAAACTGTGGTAATCTAAACAAGGTTTTTCTTTTCCTCATTCCATTTTTTCCCCTCCCATTCTGCATTCTTCATAGTTGGTTTTCTTTACAGCAATTTCTCTGACAAAATGTTTGTAAAAAAAATCTTTCTAAGAATGAATTTGCTATTAAATTTCGTTTTGAAGTTTTGTACTCATAGCAAACAGTAAACAATTACACAAGATACATGTTAGAGAAATTGGTTAGTAAATACTTTTTAAAAGTATCGAACCTTTTTATGTAGTGGTATTATAATTGTTGTTTTCCAAATATAAAGAATCATTTTATATTCTATACATTTCTCAAACAATTTACACAAACTTTAATTTGATAAGTATTTATATTTTAAGGTATATTTCATCAGGTCCCATACTTTTACAAACATTCAGTTAGGATAATAATAGTTTTGTATTTAACTCATATAATTAGTTTTACTTACCCTTCTCTTAAATTTCCTGTAGTAGACCAAACTCTTCCAAAGAATGAACAGACTGAAAAAAAATGTTGGCAATATATATCTGCCATTTTAACTGATATGTTAGTTAATTCACTTGTCTTATTTTTTACTGGACTAATGTTTTTGTGAATCTTAGTTTTTGATTTTATATATTTGAAAAATGATTTATGATGATTGTATTTAATATTCTTAACTGGTTTATTTACATTTCATTTTCACAATTTTCAATTTACTCCCAATTTTTTAAATATTTATTCTGCTTACTTATAGCACTTTGATAGATATACATACTCGTTAGAATTCCAAATTCTTTACAAATTTCATCTTTTTCTGAGATAGATGATTACTGCCCTAAGTTAATTTTTCTAGAGGATCTCTTTGTTTAGAGAATTTCATAACTTCAGGAATATTTTTCATTGATTTTATCTTTCTGTTAAATTCTTCCCACATTTTGTTAATGTCAAGAGAGACTTATAATCATAGTCAATATTATCTTCCTTTTCTGGCACTAACTCTTCTTTAAGTTTAGACTTTTCTGTTTATATAAGTAACATATGGTTTCACTTTACCTTCTTTTCCAATACATACATGATCAGATTTACCAAACAGTGTTTCCAAATTTACCTCCCCTATTAAACATTCATTGTTTGACAAAAAATAAAAAATAAATAAAATAATCTAATGCAGCTTTAATCTGTTTCCACATTAGTTTACATTTATATCTTCTTCTATAAACAAATACAATCCTTTTGTTGTAAAAAAATCTAAATATTTATTCTATATTCTAAAATGTTGATTAATTGAATTTACAGGAGACAGAACCAAACCATTTACCCAATCTGCATTAGATAAATTAACATCTCCATCCATTATAAGACCTGACGTAAAAGTTACCTTATTCAGTTGTTCTAACAGTATATACTCTTCTTTACTTAAATTTGGAGATACATATATCAAAAACTTCATTTTTGGAATCAGTTATTCTCAAAGTCAAAGATTCAGTTTTTCAAACTAATTCAACTTAGACATTTCTATCGTGTTATTTACATTGATAGAAAATCTCCTCCAACCAAAGTCTGTATTGTGGTGTAATGGTTAAAGTGATGGACTGCAGAATCATAGTAAGCGAGTTTAAACTCCAGTCATGCTATTATGTTCACTTTTGGACAAATACCCTTAGGAAAGGTATGAACCCCTTTATCCTCCCATCTATGGGTTAAATAGTACCACTACTGTTCTTCTCAGAGAATGGCCTGGTATTAAATAACCTTCAAAGACTGATATGCCATTAAACAAAAAAAAAACAAAAAAAATCAAACCAAAGTCTGTTTTATTTTTCCTATCTTTCTACATAAACTTAAAATTTAGTATTGTTATTTTTGTTCCTTTTACATTTTTAGCAGATAAATGAGTTTCTATAAAACAAATAATTTCATTTTTGTTAGCAATTAATTTTAGTTCTAATATTTAGTATTTTCAAAGAAGTAGTGTTTGTATACAATATTTTCAAACATTTTCTGGTTTCCATTACTCATCTAAATTTTCATTGATAGATTTTTTTCTACTGCTATTCAGGTTTTCACTTTTAATATGTTGTCCTAGTTTTTCTTTATCTCTTACCTATTTTAAAATGCAGCTTCTCTTTCTGTTCTAATCAAATCTGGATTAATCCATATATTTTCTTCTGCTTCCTTTTCACTTTTCTTTTCAAATTTATAAAGGGTGCAGAAGTAAAATTAAGAATATTCTAGTATAATGAATGACTACTAGAAAACAAGATTAATTTTGATTTAAAAAAATAAACAACAAAATAAGTAGACACAAAACAGTAAATTTATTCTAATATGGCCACCATTTTTTTCAATTATTCTATCAACATGCCTTCGAAACAATTTGCATGCCTTCAAAATAAATTCTTTGGACATTTTATTCCATTCTTCCTCAATAGCAGTCTTAAGCAAATAAATATTTGGATGGGAAGTCGAATTTGTTTTCTTGGCTAAAATGCTTCCTATAGCATAATCAAGGGGGATAAGGCCTGGGCTTAAATCTTGTTTAATTGCTGTCCTTACAGTTTTCTCATGGACTTTCAATTCATTAGCATGTTTTTTTATCGACGTGATGGGGTCCTTCTTAATTGTTGTAGTGAGAGCAGTTAAAAAAGCCTCCTTTTCCATTTTTTTTGTTCAATCCCCTACTCCCCCTTTTCCTTAAAAAGCTCTTTTTCTGTTGAAAATTTTTCTTTGCTTTGTATATGGTAGACAAAGAAACTTTGGCTTGGTTTTGGCATTAAGCCAATAATAAATACTATGGAAAATTCTTAAGGAATTCAAGATACAAACGGATCACCAAATCATGGCCAGAAGACTCAACCTAGGATTAATCATCAAAGAGAAAAGAAGTTGTCAAGTGGATTTTGCAAATCCAGCAGACCAAAGAGTGAAAAGAAAGCAAAAAGAGAAACAAATACTAAGATCATGCTGGAGAGTTTAATGGTGAAAAAGATTTCTATTTCAAGCTATTCAGTTTAGTATAAGTTCAGATTTTGTTTACACACAATTAAATGTCAAAACAGTTCTATATTAAACAAATAAGTTTAGTGTAAGTACAGTTTCAATGTCAAAAACATTTCTATTTTAAGCTATTCAGTTTAGTCAAACAATTCAGTTTAGTATAAGTATGCCGTTAGTTCTATTTAACCCATAGATAGGGCCCTATCAGGTGCTACCATACCAGGCCAAAGTGGACCAGGGAGCAATGGCAATGAAGGGGTGCTCTGGATTCCCCAAAGCCCCAGCATCACTGGAACCTCACCATCAGATTGTTTGGTGTCATATCCAGGTCACTCATTGGGGGGAAGGGGGAGTCTTACCTCTCTGCAGAGGTGCAATTGGTGTATTCTACAGCCCCAGCTGACTGGGTAAAGCCTCAGATGGTATTTCAATGTTATCAGCAGGTGTCAGAGTAGGGAGTGAGTAGGAGACAAAAAAAAAGGGAAGGAGGAGAGGAAAGAGCCTGAGAGAGAAGAGATAAAGAAAACAGTGAGGGGAAAGAGACAAATGAGAGTTAGTTAATTCATGTAAAATTAATGTATAGATAAATTCATCTGATTGGATAAAAAGTATTTTATATGAATAATACTTTTTCAGTCTATTTTTATGTGAATAATACTTTTTCAGTCTATTTTTATGTGAATAATACTTTTTCAGTCTATTTTTATGTGAATAATACTTTTTCAGTCTATTTTTATATGAATAATACTTTTTCAGTCTATTTTTATGTGAATAATACTTTTTCAGTCTATTTTTATATGAATAATACTTTTTCAGTCTATTTTTATATGAATAATACTTTTTCAGTCTATTTTTATATGAATAATACTTTTTCAGTCTATTTTTGGGTATGTTTTTTTATTGAACAATATTTTTCTTGCAAGAGTACCAATATAAAGAAACGTTTTCTGAGAATTTATTAACAACCCCCACCAAAAAAGATACAGATTATTATGCTTTGGATCACTATACTTTAGAAGAAATAGGGTATGGCTTGTCACTAATCATATTTATCAACCCCTCCGCTCGGGCAGGATATGACACAAGGCCAATTTTTAAGTGGAGTTTAACAGGTCTGAATTCAGAGTTTTCCTTCTCCTAGACTAGTTGCCTCACCATGGCTGAAGAACCTAGTCTGCCCTACTATTTACCCATAGCTGGAGGGAGAATATTTGGATTCATACCTTTCCCAAGGATATTAGTGCTGTGTGAAATGCAATCAGTCAGGTCCAGGATTTGAACTCGTTTCACCGTGTCCATATCCTGCGACGATAACCATTACACCACAATAATAATATTGCTGATAAAAAGTCTGTGTTTCTTGCACATATCTCAAAATCAAATATATTCTCTATGAGCATCTTTTTGTATACATTTTTTTTTTATATGATGGATTTAACAGTATGTTAACCCCATCTACGGTTATTTTAGGCTTAGAGGTTAGGGAATCATATTCATTGTATGTTCATATTTTTTGTGAACTCGTTTGTGTAGGATTTGTCAGGTTGTGTAAGGCAATGCAGTTGCGATAGCTAAGAGCAATCGGTTGTGAAGACAGAAAGCTAAGCATTGCCGCGACTGAGGAACGGGATCTATTTATGGTGCCTTGGAGCATCCCATTGTGCACAAGTGGATGATTCTATTGCATCGGTCGTGGTTGGCTGCCGGTAAGTGAGTGAAGTTATTTCATTATATAAACCAGCTTCAGTTTAGCATTGTAAGAAAGACTGCACTGACCTACGACCTGCCAGCTGGACGCTTTACGGAGGTATGTGTTATTGTTATTCTACAGTTTGAAAGTTTTTTGTTTTATTTTATTACACAGTTAATGGTCCAGGAGACCAGGGTTCTATCCCAGGTCAAGTTATACCAAAGACTCAAAAAATGGTACTTGATGCCTCCTTGCTTAACACTCAGCATTATAAGATACAGATCAAGGGTAAAGTGGGTCAATCCAGGGAAAGGAGTAGCACTATGCCCTACACCTCAGTGTAGAAGCTATTGAAAAGGGAGCCTTCGGGTTACCCTCGACTATGGTCGCCAACTTTACTTACTTAGGTGATATCAATAATTCCTATTTAATACAAATAATTTGCACAGTTAAATGGTTTCAAGTAGTTAAAGATAACTTTTAGTAAATGATTCAACAGATCTATTTGAATCATAGATGGGACCCTAACATACTACCATTCAGGGTCAGAATGGACCTGAGAGTAATGGCAATGAATAGGTACTCCACATTCCCCAAAGCTTCAAAACTGGAGCCTCACCATCTGATGCAGTTTAGTGTCATGCCCAAGAGACCCCTCTTTTGAGGCTGGAGTCTTACCCCTATGCAAGAGTTACAATCAGCATAACCTAGGCTCCATCAGTAGGGCAAAGTTCTTTTTTTATCCACATTCTGTCAACATTCTAATGAATTTAAAAAGAAAAATCATGAAATGGTTGATTGTGTTTTATGTCATATAAACCCTTGTGGGTAATTTAATGCAAATCCTGTTTACATATGCACATATTAAATATATATGATTTCTAAACAAATAGTTTGTAGATAACACTTTAAACAAGCCAGTGCTCAATTGTTTGCACACATTTAAATGGTTTCAAGTATTGCTATTAAACATTAATAATTCTATTTTATATTAATAATTTGTTTGCACAGAGTTGAATGGTTTAAAGTATTGTTATGTAACATTAACAGGTGCTCGTGGTGTAATGGTTATCGTCGTTGGAAATGGATACAGCGACACAAGTTCAAATCCTGGACAAGACTGATTGCATTTCACATAGCACTAATACCCTTGGGAAAGGTATGAATCCAATTATTCTCCCTCCAGCTATGGGTAAATAGTAGGGCAGACTAGGTTCTTCAGCCTTGGTGAGGCAACTAGTCTAGGAGAAGGAAAACTCTGAATTCAGACCTGTTAAACTCCGCTTAAAAATTGACCTTGTGTCATATCCTGCCCGAGCGGAGGGGTTGGTAAATATTTTTATGTAACATTAACAGCTCAATTTAACATCAGTCATCTGTTTGCACACAGTTAAACAGTTCTATTTGACCCATAAATGGGACCCTAACAGGTACTATCACTCTGGGTCAGAGTGGACCTGAGAGTAATTGCAATGAAGGGACACTCCACATTCAAAGCTCTAGGACTGAAGCCTTACAATCAGATGCAGTTTAGTGTCATATCCAGAAAACTCGTTGAGTGGGGAATCTTACTCGTCCGCAGAGATGAAGTCAGTGGATTCTAAAGTTTCAGCTGACTAGGTTGGGCATAAAGTGGAAAAATGCTTTTTTGATGAGTATAAAGAATATAGCTATGAGATTTTACAGACCCCTGGAAGAGGCAGAGAACGTTTCTACTAATCAAAGACCAGAGGTAAAAAGAGGTAAAGAAGAAGTTTATGGAACTGTCATGTGACACCCTATAGACCCTTATTGGATATGCAAATTATCCAAGGGAGATAACTATTTGTTGCATCCTTTCACTTCAATATGTGGTGTTTGACCCTGTTCTGGTAGGAAGAAGGGAGGCCGGCTGCATGGGAAACTGTCAGTCTTCTAGACAAGCCTTTCAGAGTGGACTCACAAAACCAGGAACTAGAGTTTCTAAACCAGATGGATGTTGTGTTCAACCTTTTTCTAGCAACTCCTAGAGCAACACTAATGTTAAGTAGCTCATCCATTGGACAACAGTGATGTCGTGAAATAGGGATACCTGCTGCATAGGAAACTGTATGTAACTTTTCACAGGCCTGTGTTTATCTCTTGTAGTCCTAGTAGTCTGACAGATACCAAAGAGAAAATATACTTCTGACCTATTAATTACGCACAATTCATATGTTTAAAAGAATTGGGACTGTTAGAAACTTAGATATTAAATATGAATAAAATGGTTCCTGCAAGATCAGAAAATTTAGTTGTCAGGTAACAATTAAAAGATAGTTGCGAGAAAATAGGCTGTGACCTTTTACTAAACAGACCCTTGTCAGCGAGGCTTAGAATATGCTGACTGTATCCCCTGTAGAAAAGTAATACCCCCCCACCCAAGGGATGTCTTGGATATGACACGAAACTACATCTAATGGTGACGATTCAGTTCTAGAGATTTGGGCTGTGTGGAGTACTCCTTCATTGCATTTACTTCCAGATCCACTCTGACCTGGAGTAGTTGTACCAGTTTAGGTCCCATCCTTGGATCAAATTTCAAACTTATTTATATATATAAAAAAAGCCTCTTAAGAAAAAACTACATAAAAAATATAAATAACAACATTAATAAGATGACTAGATCAAGTGGCAATATACTTAGGTCGATAGTTCGAATTCGTCCGGTGGAATCTATTTTGAGGGAGGAGGAGAGTGTCTTCCATAGTAATTTTTTTAAATTTCCCTTTTAGTATTTATCTAGAAGAGTCTTCTAAGAAAATATCTGTGTGGTAATGGCAGATTTTGAACAACTTAAAATACGTCAATTTCTTCTGCATGTTATTCTGGTCAAGACCCAAATCCCCCAAAACTCACCTATCTTTAAAATGATACATGAAACAATATAAAGAAATAAACAAAATTCTATTAGATACACTTATCTCATAAATTATGAATAGAATAGACTTTGAATTTCCTGTTAGCGAAATAGATTTTTATTTAATTATTTGAAAAGTATCATATCTTTTCATTGAATACATCATAATCTTGTATTTTCGAAAGGCTCACACTTTTTAATTGAAATAAAAATATTGTTGAAATCCTTTCTAACTCACCTTCTTATTTTTTCTTGGTAGCCTTTTCAGCTGGCTTCTTCCTCAACTTGAATTATTCTTTGAGCCATTATCAACTATTATTATTTACGGCTGTAGACTCATAGTCGAAATAGTCGAGATAAAAATCAACTCATCAAGATGACAGGAATACTAATAAAAAAAAGGTTATAAATGTCTTATTTCTCCTAATGTTTTAATTTGAATTTCTGCTTTTTTTTTTTTTAAATCAAATTTCTTTCCTTGAGTTTCGGCACCATTTCCTCTTGTGTTCTGGACTATTTTCTGTGAGGTTTTGTTAGCACAAGAAAAAGTCCCAAATTACTCCGCTCGATTACTCTTGTATATAGAACAGCGAGCATAAAGATCAGAACGGTGTTAAGAAAAAGTTTAAATGTGAAATAACTTAAAACTTTTAAAGATTCAGAGAACATTTTATCAAGGAAAAATAAGGATATAAAGGTAAATTATATAATTCCAAAATATAAAGCTCAATAAACTTATTTTGATAAAGTTATAAGAATAAAACATTCGAAAAAAAAATAGACGATCAAAAACAACAGAACGATTAAATACGTAAAATTTAATAATTATTTTGTATTATAAAATAAATTTTTGGTTAAGAATATAAAATAGTGTATTTTACTATATTACACCAGCTCTTCCATTGTAAACATGGTGAAAAAATCTGTGACATCATTGGAACTTAGAAAACTGATAGTCAAGTTACATAATGAAAATAAACTCTCGATTGGGGATATTTCAAAGACTGTGGGAAAATCTAAAAGTGTTATTCATAGTATTTTAAGAAAACTTGAGGAAACTGGGTCATGTGAAGCCAAGAAACCACCTGGCAGGCCAGGGGAAACTACTGCAAGTGTAATGGAAGGGAAAATCCGTATTTTGGTTTGGCGCGCAATTTAATTCGACATTTAATTTCACCCAATCAGGATGACCTATCCGATTCATCCCGGACTTTCATTTCCGACCAGAAAATCGGGTAAGCTGCCAAACACACCCTCTTTGGCTGGAGAACGCCGACCAGTGCAGACGTCACATTGGCCGTTCTTCAATAGCGATGCTTTTTAGCTGGACAATGCCGCTCAGTGCGGACGCCTCACTGCGGCTCTAAAATAGCAGCAGCAGCAACATGGATACACGAGGGAACCCCTCTAATTTATGGATTCCTTACGAGGAATCCCAGTTGAATATAAATTAGATGCATTCAACAGGCCTCGCACAGGCACAACTTTATGTCACCTCAAAATTGGCTATGTCGATCTGAGCGTAATCCCGCTCTCGACAAGCTAGCTCAATTCACCTCTGGTCCACCTTAATGGAGATAACGCCTACTCTCCCCAAATACTAGACATGAAACTCACGGTGACATCCAAAGTTCAATTCCTACAACTGCAACATGTCTTTCGTCAAAAATGCAAAAAACACAATCCCTCACACGTCCAACGACACACGCTGCCTACTCAACATCTCATAACGCCATTTCGTCTCAATACTAACAAGCTTAAACTCCACGAGTCTTGCAGTACCAAAAGCAAACCCAATATTCCATGCGGCAAATAAAAACATATTTCCAAAAATACCTTTCGACCTTCGCCGTCTTACTTCTTCTTCTTCATCCTCCTTTTATTTCTCACAACCTAGCGAGGGTACTAACAACACTAAGCGAGGAAACGACGCAACGTAAATACACATACGTTACAACCTATCCTCGCTAGCAAACAAACTTCCCCCTCGCTACCAACAACAAAACACAGGCTAAACAAGGGAAGACTGATGGATTAGTAATGAATAAAAATAAGGATCGATTTCCGACAACAACAGCTATCTCTAAAAGAGCTAATGCTAACCTTGGCATTAGAATATCAAAGCACACTATTTCCCGAAGACTTAATGAAATAAATTTGCACAGTCGAGTAGCTTCTACGAAGCTTTACATTTCTAACAAGAACAAAATAAGCAGTTCGAAATTTCCACTGAATACATCATATAGACTGAAAAACAATGGGATTGTGTTTATTTCAGCGATGAGTCAAAGTTTAACCTGTTCGGTTGTGACAGGAGAAGGTTTGTTCGACGCAGTCCTAAGAAACAATATTCGCCTCAGTGCACAAAAAGCAGTGTTAGATTTGGAGGAGGAAGCGTGATGGTGTTTGGCATGATTTCTGTTGCTCTTACAGGACTCCTTGTCATGCAAATTAACGCAACTGTATACAAAGAGATATTGAAGAAACATGTTGTACCTATTTTGAGAACTGCAATTAATCAAGCAGCTGTATTTATGCAAGATAACGCTCCATGTAACACAGCAAAGACTGTTAAGACATTTCTTTCTGGGGAGGATGTTACTGTTATGGAGTGGCCTGTTCAAAACCCAAACATGAATCCTATTGAGAATTTTTGGAAGTTACTAAACGAAAGTCATAAGGAAAAGAATCCAAGAAACGTCGAAGAACTACGGACTAATTTGAAAAGAGTATGGGGAATTTTATAAGCCCCGAAAAGCCCGATTTATTCCTACGTTTTGTAAAAGAATAAACCGCACTTCAACAGCAGTAGGGATTTGGGTGACAGCTTTTGAAGAAAGGAGACGAACGACTTTTAGTGCAACAAAATTTATATACAACAGCAACAACAACAATAAACAGGGTTTTACACCAAATGGAACAAACAACGAATATTTCAGAGTTCAAAAAAGAGTTCAAGGTTCCGACAGGTAATAGGGTTTTGTAAGGTTTGTAAGGTTTAGTTGTAAGGTTGTTATAAGGTAAAGTTTTAAGGTAAGGTAAGGTTTGGTAAGGTTAGGTAGGTTATGTGAAGGTTTGCAGATAAAATGCCTGCTGGAACTTAGCTGTGTGTCCTGTTCCTTTTAACTCAGCTCGTGCGTTCATCGCTCTTGGGTCCCGACTGGTGGAAGGTACCAAATACGTTTGCCGTCAAGGGCTGCTACAAATGGACCTGTTGCTAACAGTGGTGGGAGTGGAACAAAAAGAGAGAGAATCTCCTGGGGAGCTCTTTTTTACAATGGACGCCACGTGACCCCAAGGAGCTGCTGATGTTCGGTGAAACAGGATCACCAGTTCCTTAACAAAATTTCTACACATTCCCGCCTGAGGAGAAAGCCATGAGAATGGCGATGTATTATAATTGTTCAAAATAGGTAATCATATTCCTCTGGAGATTTCCTGTGATTTGAATTTGATTTTTTTTTTGTCGCATATCTTGCATCTTGAGTTCTTTCATTTAAACATTCTGAAAACGCATCCGGATAAGCTTTTTGGAGGTTTAAAACAAAATTTACTCGCTCCTTGGGACAGAAGAAATAACCAGTAATGATAGTCTGGTAATTGTTCTCCGGATCGCTCTTCCGAGCTCTCGCCCGTCCAATTTGTTCCTAGTAGAGGAAATGATGACTGTTACCCAGGGGGGCGATGCCTGTAGGAAATTCCCAGGCTATTCCGTTCATGCATTTGATCATCTTCATGTCCATGCACTGGATTATATCGACTCCTATGAGTCCATGTACGCGTACCTGATCACTGCCATTATCGGTGAAGGCTAATTTATGCTTTAGATTATTTAAGTTTTTCTTTACCTCGCCGAAATGATCAATTTTCAGGTTTATGTCGAAGTCCTCGTCCACTAGGACTGGTAGGTGAAAGGTTCGATCCTTATCCTCTTGAATACCCAGTACAACCTCCCTTAATCTCTTCTTCCTCGTGCCCAAGAAGGTGCTTACTTCATAATCCCCTGGGGTGAAGGAATGCTTTTTACATTTTAATTTTTCCGCCACCCCCTTGGAAAAATATGACCTCTGGCTGCCGGTATCAAGCAAACAGTTGACATTGTGTTTTTGTCTGCCCTTGGACACCGAAAGGGATACCATAGGTAGGATGAAGGGTTGGTTAAGGGTGCGAGAGCTGTTGCACACATTAATGGACAATGCTGAATTCTTTTTCTCTTCCGCCTTGTCACAAAGTGGGGTTACATGATTCCTCGAGTTACATAGCGAACATTTAAAGGGTAATCTGTTTCGCTTCCCTAGGCAGTCCTTCGTTTTATGCCTGGTGCTAGTAGACAGTGTGCATAAGTTTAATTTTCTGCACCTAGCTTGTCTAGTCTGGGCACTAGCGTATGTCGAGCAGCGACTCATAGGGTGACCCTTTTTTTGGCAAAGTTTGCAGCAACTGGGAATGCTGTCCGCCCTCGTGGTGAAATTTTCCAGTGCAGAGACGTTTTTACTCTCTGCCTCGGGATTATTGGGTTTTTTTCTTGCTTGGATAGGCATTATTCCTTTCGGGGTAAAAATTATTTTTTCTGCTGGTTTTTATAAGGTTTTGATAGTCTCATTATAGTTGTCGAATATATCCTTTATAGTTGGATAATTAGTGCCAACCTTATGCACCAACTCTCTTTGGAGAATGGACGGTAATTTGGCGAATATTATGTGGCTAATAATTCTAAATCCTGGTGTTTCTTCCTAAAAAAAATCCAGGTTATATGAAGTTCTTAGCCCTGATAAATCCGCACGTGTCTCAGACAAAAATTGTTTCACGTTGATGAAATTCGCGTCGTATTTGGGAGAAACGTCTAACAATTGTTTGAATACCTATTTTACTCCTTTAAGGTTTTTGAATTCAGCCATTCTGAATATTATGTTCCAATTTTTTTTCAATTTTGAAGAAGGTAATTTCTCTTCCTTTTTTTTTTTTTTTGTATTTAATTCCTTCCTTCAAACCAGTCGCCCAACTCCAGCAATTTGTGTTTTTATTTGCAAGAATCGCAATATGCGTTTTATCTGCAAGTATATGGGGAATTTAAGTCCCGAAAAGCCCGATTTATTCCTACGTTTTGTAAAAGAATAAACCGCACTTCAACAGCAGTAGGGATTTGGGTGACAGCTTTTGAAGAAAGGAGACGAACGACTTTTAGTGCAACAAAATTTATATACAACAACAACAACAATAAACAGGGTTTTACACCAAATGAAACAAACAACGTATATGTCAAAGTTCAAAAAAAGTTCAAGGTTCCGATAGGTAATAGGGTTTTGTAAGGTTTGTAAGGTTTAGTTGTAAGGTTGTTATAAGGTAAAGTTTTAAGGTAAGGTAAGGTAAGGTTTGGTAAGGTTAGGTAGGTTATGTGAAGGTTTGCAGATAAAATGCCTGCTGGAACTTAGCTGTGTGTCCTGTTCCTTTTAACTCAGCACGTGCGTTCATCGCTCTTGGGTCCTGGCTGGTGGAAGGTACCAAATACGTTTGCCGTCAAGGGCTGCTACGAATGGACCTGTTGCTAACAGTGGTGGGAGTGGAACAAAAAGAGAGAGAATCTCCTGGGGAGCTCTTTTTTATATTGGACGCCACGTGACCCCAAGGGGCTGCTGATGTTCGGTGAAACAGGATCACCAGTTCCTTAACAAAATTTCTACAAGAGAATGGGAGATAATATCCTTTGATGAATGCAAGACATTAATTCACTCGTGTAGCAAAAGATATAAAGCTGTTATTGAAAGTAAAGGTCTATGCATCAAGTTTTAATGAATTATGAACGCTTTTTTTCATTTAGATATGATGTATCCATTATAATAGTATGATTTTGTTCATCGTTCAGATGTTTTTGATTATCTATTTTTTCGAATGTAATATAATTACTCTTATAACTTTATTAAAATAAGTTTATTGAGCATTATATTTTGGAATTATATAATTTACCTTTATATCCTTATTTTTCCTAAATAAAATGTTCTATGAAGCTTTAAAAGTTTAAATTTATTTCACATTTTGACTTTTTCTTAACATCGTCCTGATCATTATGCTCGCTACTGTATACTTGCGCACCTCGGAACGTGAAATGGTTTGCAAGCTAACCTTTATGAGTGAGTTCGAGTCTCATTGGGTGCCCCATTTATATGGCCTTGTGCCACATCTAAGTAAAAAGCTTTGTAAATTAGTACTTATGTATAGGTCGATTTAATGTATAGATCAAGGTATTTTGGTTTGGCGCGCAATTTAATTCGACGCATAAATTCACCCAATCAGGATGACCTATCCTATTCAATCCGGATCTCTTTCCCGGGCAGCAGAAATTGGGTAAGCTGCCAAACACACTCTCTTTGGCTGAACAACGCCGTCCAGTGCAGACGTCCCATTGGCCGTTCTTCAATAGCTGCAACAGCAGGGACACATGAGTGAACCTATCTAATCTATGGATTCCTTGCGTCTATCACTTAGACCAAGGAATCCCAGTTGAATATGAATTAGATACATTCAATACACTACCACAGGAACAACTTTATGTCACCTCCAAAATTGGCTATGTCGATGCGATGCCCAATCCCGCTCTCGGCGCCTAGCTCTCATTTCACCACTGGGCCACTTTAATGGAGACAACGCACGCCTCTCCCCAAATCCACCAGACACACAAAACTCACGGTGACTCCAAAGTTTATTTCCTCCAACGGCAAACAAGAATTTCGCTAAACTACGGCGAACACAATCCCTCGCACGTCCGACGATACGCGCTGCCTTCTCAACTTTCTCATAACTCCATTTCGTCTCTTTACTCACAACCTTTCCACGAGGCTTGCAGCACAAAAGCAAACTCTATTTTCCATGCTGCAAACAAAAACTATTCCTAAAAACATTTTGACTATCGGCATCTCACTTCTTCATCCTTCCTTTATTAACTTACAAACTTAGCGAGGGACATTACAAACTTAGCGAGAAAACACGACAACATAAACAGAAACACGTTACTACTCTTCCTCGCTAACAACAAAAAATATGGCTAAAAACCTTTGATTTATAGCCATGAAATCATAAATCTATTCCTAATTTCTGAAGCTGTGAGTTGCTCCTAGTCTTTATGTTTGAATCTCAATGTTACAAAATTATTAATCATCTATAAGGGATGATGAAAAGTTCTCGACCCAACTAAAAAAAGAGCCACAAGGCTTACATACATACTAGGGCCAATGGCATAATGGTTAGAGTGTTTGCCAATCGGGCGGAAGACCGGGGTTCAATCCCAGGTCCAGTCATACCAAAGATTCAAAAAATGGTACTTGATGCTGCCGTGCTCAACACTCAGCATTATAAGGTACGGATCAAAGGTAAAGTGGAGCAATCCAGGGAATGGATTAGCGGCCTCCCCTATACCTTGGTGTTGTAGCTATTGAAAAAGGAATCTTCGGCTCGCCCTCGACAACGGTCGCCAACTTTACTTAAATACCCGACAGTTCAACACTCTTCGCAAATCGTTTCCTAAGTATATATATATATATATATATATATATATATATATAAAGATAAATCTCATATTTGGTTTAGCCGCTCTGTTGACGGGGCTTAGAAAAAGTTGATTGTATCCCCCACTGAGGGTTCCCGTATACGACACTAAACTACATCTGATGATGAGGGTCCAGTTCTGAAGTTTTGGGGAGTGCGAAGTACCCTTTCATTGTCATTACACTCTAGTCCATTCAGACCAAGAATGATAGTATCTGCTTAGACCTCATCTATGGGTCAAATAGATTTTGTTTAAGAATTGAAAAAGAATATTTGTATTCGATAAGAAGAGTGTAAAAAAAAATTATCAAAAAACTATTAAGAAACAACTACACAAAAAATATAAATATGAAGATACAATGAACGTGATTCCTTAACCACGAGGCATAAAATAACTGTAGATGGTTTGACATGCCCTTAGAATCAATCAATCAATCAATTTGTGATTGAACCGAAAACTTTTCTGTGCCCATCAAATAGGTTGACGGAAGTTTCTTATCAGAAAATTATGTCTTCAGAATTCGACTAATACAAAGTTGTATACGCCACTCAGAGTGATTTAGTTGCTTTTTTGTTTGTTTGTTTGTTTAGTTGGTTGGTTGGTTGTTTTTTACGGCATTTCAAACCTTGTAAATTATTTAATGCCAAATCCTGTTCATACATATATAAAGAATATATATGATTTTTAAAGAATAGTTTGTAGGTTACTATTTTTAAACGAACTTGAACTGTTTTAATAGCACACAGTTTAAGGGTTTCAAGTATTGCAATTTAACACAAGTGATTCTATTTAACTTTATTCATTCGTTAGCACACAATTAATTGGTTCCAAGTATTACTATGTAATACTAATAATTCAATTTAACAGTCCTTTGTTTACCCATAGTCAAGTTTTTCAAGTATAGTGAATGATTGAACAATTCTTTTTGACCCATTGATGAGACTCTCACTCCGAGTCAGAGTGGAAGCGGGAGTTATGGCAATGAAGGGGTATTTCACATTTCTCAAAGCCGCAGAACTGAAATTCCACCATCAGATGGTTTAGAGTCATATCTTGGACACTCGTTGGGATTGGGGATCTTACCCCTCTGCAGAGATGCAGTCGGGGTTTTCTACAGCCCCAGCCGTTAATACCAATTTATCACATCATTTAAGCAGTTTAAATTATTCTAAGATTTCGGAATCACCTACCGTAAAACCTTGCATAAAACTCTAATTTTACAAGCACCTGCTCTATTAATTATGTAAATTTTTAGGAGCTATTATATTAAGTTTTTCTCTATTGGATATTCAATGGACCTGGCTTTGTGCCAACTTAGTCCAACAAATACCTACTCTCTAAGAGTAGTTAAAATTGTAATTCTCAACGCTTTTCAAAGAATTACGTAGAGGTGCAATACATCTAAGTGTTGATGTTATAGGAATTTATGGTTTGTGGTATTCATTGAGACAACCACCAGCTGGTTCCTGTAATGCATTAGACTTTCTAAGGGACAACCTAACACAGAATATTTCGGTAAAAAAATCCATTTAGACTACAATGACATACATTTTACACACATATATAACACACAATTACAAAACATGACAAAGTGTCCCAGACAATAACTAGGTACAAAAGCTGTTCCAAAGAACAAGTAGTGCTGATATCACTGGTTAAAATCTTACATTTCATCTGGTGTAGGGAAAAGGTTCACAAAGGATAATTTGCACGCATGTGTTGGTCGAAAAGCTGAGACTAAAGACACGGGTCCTTTGCGACTGGTGTCTGCTACCAAAAACCGATGGAACTCGCTTCTCAAAATGTTACATGACCAACAGTCACATGATTCTCTGACCATAACTCTCCAAAAGGGAGACCACTATGTTTAGTTCCCCAATAATGTAAATATTTAGTCAGTGTACCCCAGTATGACGCAAGGTCATAATATTGAAGCACACAAAACTGGCTTATGGTTTCCAAGACAAAGTTTGGTTTGGTTTTGGTTTCTTTGTTTAATAGCATTTAAACTTTCGTGGCTTATTTAATG
The DNA here is from genome assembly GCA_963585895.1 of Sepioteuthis lessoniana. NCBI lineage: Eukaryota > Metazoa > Mollusca > Cephalopoda > Myopsida > Loliginidae > Sepioteuthis > Sepioteuthis lessoniana. The sequence goes on along the minus strand of OY757905.1, from coordinate 134,110,488 downwards.
CCAAAAACATCCTTTGAGAAGAATAGTAGTGATACTATTTAATCCATAGCAGGGGAGATTAAGTTTGATTTTTGTTTGGTTTGGTTTTATGGCATATCAACCATTGCAGGTTATTTAATGCCAAATCCATTTCTATACATATAAACAGTTCTATTCCAAACAATTAGTTTAACATAACTACACAGTTAGTCAAAAACAGTTCTATTTCAAGCAATTCAGTTTTGCATAAGTACACAGTTTAGTTACATAGAAATGCTTAAAAGTATGTAACTGTGTGCAAAAAAAAAAAAAAAAATAGCACAGACTTATTTAAAAATGTTATCTACAAAATGTGCTTCCAAATCATATATATTTGATATATATGTATAAAGAGGATTTGGCATTGAATAACCAATAATGGTTGATATGCCATGAAACCCAACCCAACTCTACAAGCAAAGACAAAAAATAGCACAGACTTATTTAAAAATGTTATCTACAAAATGTGCTTCCAAATCATATATATTTGATATATATGTATAAAGAGGATTTGGCATTGAATAACCAATAATGGTTGATATGCCATGAAACCCAACCCAACTTTACAAACAAAGACAAATCATCTCAACAACCTGAGGCCCGTGTACAAAACTAAAGCTTAGTAAATAATAAGATAAGTAGAGAATTTTAAAAATTGTAGAAAAAGCGCCACTTTTAAATAATATGCTTACATGGAGAGACAGTCCTCCTCCTGCTTCTTCTTAATGTACAACTACAGGGCGTGGAAGCAAAATATAGAATAATTTTTAAAACAATTTATGAAAAAAAAATGCTATAAATCTACATGTTTATGATTAGCTCGATTATTCAAGCACTTTTTAATTAAAATTCAGCCGAATATGAGTGAGCAAGAAAAGAAACGACAAAGAATCTATGATTTTCTTTACGTTAAAACCAAGCCAAAGTTTCTTTGTCCACCACATACAAAGCAAAGACGAAAAAAAATTCCAGAAAAAGAGTGGAGGATTGAACAAAAAACGAAAAGAAGGCTTTTTAACTGTTCTCGCCACGGCTATTCAGAAAGACCCCACAATGCCAATAAGAAGGCACGCTAATGAATTGAAAGTCCATGAGAAAGCTGTGAAGATAGCAATTAAACAAGATTTAATACTGACATCGCTTACTAGAACTCCTCGACATTTTTTTAGTATATAGGACTTACACTCCTATATTTTAAAATGGCCGTTATGCCACTTGTTCCTGAAACAAATATGGCGGACGCACGTAAACAATCAGTCTCGGGGACCCATTGGCCAGAAGAACCACGTGGTTAGTGCCTAAAACTACGTCTGCAACTTCAATTTCGTCCCGCGTTTTTGGAGCCTACTACATGACAAAAATTCTCTATAAATACGCTCCTCTTCCAACCCTCACTCTCTTTTCACATTTTCACTCACAGGGCCAACACACTCTCTCCAGTGTGACTTCTAGAGAGAACACTCTCACTCTCTCATTTCAACTAACAGCAGTCAACCGCCACAAAAATGTAGACGCCATGCAACCATTCTCTTATTTGTTACACCTTTTCGGTGAGATTTTTTCCAGCCTCAAAAACAACAGAAATTTCGTCAAACCACTAAAAGAAACAAACAACATGGGAGAAGACACGGTCCTCCTAAAATACACTATTAAGATTCTATAGAAAATACTTAGTCAACACGCATAGGACACTTTTGTTAAATAGTCCTTTTTTTGTAGTATTAGTGTTAGTTACACACACATACGCAACACACACCCAGGAATACTTAACGAACAGTATTAGAACACTAATGTTTTAAAATGTTTAATTGCATGAATTGTTGATGTATAAATTTGAATTTTATTTGTACCGCTTTGTTTTAAATGTATTTTTTGTCCGCGTCGTAACACATCATTTGCCTCCCTTGCTTTTATCAGATATACTAACATAAATTAGGGGACCAAAAATATTCACCAAATAAACATATTTCCCTACAAGTACGAAGATGAAAGAAAAATGTTCACACGGTGAAAAAAACACAAAGCATTTGTCAGGAAAAAATTTTCCTTCTCTTGGTCTTCAAATTTATAACTTCTGTCGAATCCAGACTTCAACCCCCTTGATTACGCTATAAGGGGCGTTTTAGAAAACAAAACAAATACAACTTTCCATCCACATATTGATTCACTTAAGGCTGCTTAAGAATATGGAATAAAATGAAGTCGAGTTGATAGAATAATTGAAAAAAATAGCGGCCATATTAGAGTAAATTTACTGTTCTGTGTCAATTTTCTTATTTTGTTGTTAATTTTTTTAGAGTTAGAATTATTAATCTTGTTTTTTAACAGAGTTGTTTATTATTTTATTAGAATATTCCTAATTTTACTTCCGCACCCTGTATGATTTCAAAATATCAAAGAAAAGAGTGTGATATGAGAGTCCTCATCATTTTATGCGGGTCATAGACGTAATTACTTGAGCTAATAAATGTGTCGAGTCATCATAAAAAAACACCCTAAAACAATTCAATGAAACAAGGTCGTTTTTTTTTTTTTTGGTGAAGGGATTTATAACGGGAGGCGGTTATGTTACCTCCTCGTTATATTAGAAGGAAAATAAAGAAGAACGAGGATGCTGTAAGGTTTTTAATTAGAAGTTTGATGAAGCTTGAGTTGAGAGCTAGCCTTTGTGCTGGTCGTCTTTGTGAGAGGAAAACAGGAATAAAAGGGTTGAGCAAGCATTTAGCATGTTGCCAGTAGTTGGTAGTCCTGTAGATTTTGGAGTGAGCAATGAAGGTCTCCAAAATAGATTAGCAGAATTGAAGTGGCTGGTTGTCTGAATGGGATACGCTTCACTGTAGACGTAGCAAAAGTCGTGTTTGCTGTTTAAGGACATGTTGATGTAGTCACCCATAAATGTGTGGTCCTGGTTGCTGTAGGAGAGAGGCATGAAGGTCTCCAGAAAAGGTTGTCCAGGGATGAAGTAGCTGGATATCTGAGCGAATTACGCGTCGCTGTAGACATAGCAAAAGTTAGAGGCGACATAAAAGTGTTCCTGTAAGTGGCGGATTAAATGCAACTAATTCATGTTCAACTAGGAACCCTTGGTATAAGAGGGTAGACTCGAAAGGTCCATAAATTAGACGGCTTTCCTCATGGTGTTGTGATTCTGCTGCTATGAAGAGAGCGGACAGAAAGTACTCCGTCCTGCTCGAAAGGTTCTGAGGAAGAGATAGTTTGGCGGGCTTTCACCATTTTTATGTTGCCCGGGAAAATGATCCGGGCTGAATAGGATAAGTCATCCTCATTGGGTGAAAATATGCGACGACCATAATGGTCAAATTAATTTACGCGCCAAACAAAAATACGAAGTTCTTTCTACTACAGATTACATCCCTTGCCTGCTACATAGTACTTCTAATGAGCACTAGGTGGTGCGAACAAAGCAGAATATAACAGAAGCACTAGCCAAAGTCCAATCTCTTCGGTTCTGCCTTAGAAACTAGGCGCATGCAGAAGTGTATGAGTTCCTATCCACACAAATAACGAGGCTTTCGCCCCCAACAAACCTATTGTTGCATGGCACACGATACCATGTCTTGATAAACGTCTTCACACAACTTCTATTCTATCTCATTCGTATCTAATTAAGGATTCTCAACTAATACCAAAAGACCTTTAGGACATTCCTTCATACAACTCGTAATAAGCTCTTTCTTTTATCGCATGTCATTATTATATTCATTCTAGTAAATAGTAAAGTAAAATAAAGATATCACATAATTTTCTGAACGTTCTATCGAACTCTAGTTCGGGTTAATATATTGATAAAGTTTAAAAAACAAACAATATATAATAAAATAGAATGAATGAATAAATAAATAAAGTAAAACAAAAACATCCCATAATTCCTCTCAGTCTCTTGTGCGTTTTACAGACCTTCAGAAATTAGCAGTTTAATGGTATAACTTTTATAACGTTAATTCATATGGTTAATAAAGCATCAAAAAATCTCAGAGAATCCCTTAATTTTAGGACTTTACTGTTTTAGTTAATTTTAGGATTTTACAATTTTTTGATTTTCATAATACCATTTAACAAGTCCTGCACGTGCAAATTCCCTGGTCTGAGAGGAGGAGAATATTTTTAAATGAGCTTTCGTCTCTGTCCTGAGGTACACCTACCTGTGTGAAGAACTTTTTTGCAAACTTGTGGGAATTATAACCATAGAATGAGGATGAAATATGAAGTTAGATGTGTTTATTTGGTTTAATGGCATATCAACTCTTGATGGCAATTTGATGCCAAATCCTGATTATACATATTATATATGATTTTTAAGTGAATAGTTTGTAGATAACATTATTTTTTAAACGAGCAAGAGCTCGTTTGCTTGCAGACAGTTAAACGGTTTTAAGTACTGCTATTTATTGTTTGCACACAGTTAAATGGTTTCATCATCATCATCATGTCATGCGGCTAGCACGGATATCCCTGACCCTCTCTCTTCACATCTCCCTATCATTCATCGCCTCTGGCAGGTCTTCAGGGTTACATCCCGTATCATCACATAGCTGCTGTATGTATGTTCGAGCTGGTCGTCCAGCTTTTGATTGGCCATATGCGGGGGCCCACAGGAGTAAATCACTTACGAGCGCGTCCTTGCTTCTCCAGCAGTGTCCTGCATGTCTGGTTCGTCTAGCTTGGATAGTTTTCGTGATAGGTACTCCATGTTAATGCACACAAAACTGAATTTATGTGCTTTAATCAGAAAGGCGACATCTCCACACTAGACGGAACCTCTCTGAAACTGGTTGACAAATTCACCTACCTAGGAAGCAGCGTCTCATCAAACGAAAAAGACATCGACACACGGCTAACGAAGGCATAGACAGCTATCGATAGGCTTTCGATCATACGGAAATCAAACCTGAGCGATAAAATGAAAATGAAACGCAGTTTCTTCCAGGCTGCAGTCGTGTCGATACTGCTATATGGATGTATTACTTGGACGCTGACTAAACGGTTGGAGAAGAAGCTAGACGGCAATTATACAAGAATGTTAAGAGCAATATTGAACAAGTACTGGCAGCAACACCCCACAAGGCACCAACTATACGGTCACCTACCACCTAAATGGTTTCAAGTATTGTTATCTAATACTAATAGTTCTTTTTATACACAGTTAAATGGTTTCAAGTATTGCTATCAAATACTAAAAATTCAACTAAATATTAATCCTTTGTCTGCACACAGTTAAATAGTTTCTAGTATAGTAAATGGTTAAATAATTCATAGATGGGACCCTAACAGGTACAACCCCTACGGTTCAGAGTGGACCTAGAAGTGATGGCAATGAAGGGATTCTTCACATTTTCCAAAGCTCCAGGACTGGAGCCTCACCATCAGATAGTTTAATGTCATATCCAGGATGCTGGTTGAAGAAGTATTCTACAATACCAGCCGACTGGTCTAGATAAAATTTGAGAAATATGGGTGTATTTCACTTAAGATAATATTATTTATATATATATATCTCAAGTTCACAATATTTATTTGAACTTCCTCTGTTCCAGAACTGAAAGTGTAGTGGAGAGGAAGGGTGAGCAGCTTCTAGATCTTATTTGTATGTCTGCCTTGAAAAGCAGCATTCCAAATCCTGAGTTTTGCCCTGGCTCCAACACTGACTACTTCATCATCATCATTATCATCATGTCGCGCTGGTAGCACGGATATCCCTGACCCTCTCTCGCCACTCCTCCCTATCGTTCATCGCCCTAGGCAGGTCTTCGGGACAACATCCCGTATCCTCACATAGCTGCTGAATGTATGTTCGTGCTGGTCGTCCTACTTTTGCACGGCCATGTGTGTGGGTCCATAAGAGTACATCACTGCTTCTCCAGCAGTGTCCTGCATGTCTGGTTCGTCTAACTCGAATAGTTTTCGTGATAGGAGGCAGGTGGCCGTACAGTTGGTGTCTTGTGTGGTGTTGACCCCAGTTGCAGAAAAGGTCTCGGCCCAATCAAGAAAGACATCACCCTTTTTCCTTTCTTTTATTTATTTATTTATTATTATTATTATTATTATTATTATTATTATTATTATTATTTTGAGGGTTTAAGAAAGATGAGAAATAATGTGTCAAGTGTATTAAACTGCGAGATGAATATGTGGATGAATATGTATTTCATGACTCTGTGTCATACCTTTCTTGGTCTGACTGAGAACTTTTCAGCACCCCCTTACATAATTAGGAAAAAACTTATAATATTTTGTCTCAGACAAATGACTATCTGTAGTTAAAAAATTAGAAGAAACTAAGGTTAAGCTGGTAAATTGCTCCCCTTCTCTAAAAGATACCACAAAAGTCACCAAAGAGCATAAGAATCTATTGGGGTTTTTTATCATTAAGGTTTTTCGGACTATTGTCTTCGTCTTTATTGTTATTTCCACAACGTTTCGGCCGATATGTCCTCCGGCCTTCTTCAGGCGTTTGTCGAACTCGGGAACCTTCACGGAACTTCGAACTACGTCCTTTATTAAAACCACGGGGGTCGCCTGTTCTGATTCCGTTAGCCATAACCGGGTACAAGTGTTAAGTATTCCTGTATTGTTACCCGCCTGTAGTGAGGATTGAACCTGCAAATGATTGTCTCCTTAGAAGCTCAGGGAACCAACGTATAACCGTTACGCCATGTGTCCTGCTGGATAATTCAGAGTGAATTTTTGGGTATTATAAACTTAATGTTCTTAATTTAGCTAGAATTACTACCATTATGTATGATTTTTTACCTGTGCTTATATTAAGATTTTTTTTTTTTTTTTGATGAAGACAATAGTCCGAAAAACCTTAATGATAAAAATCAACAAGCTTCGTCTCGAGAATTTAGACAACTAATCTATTGGGTATTTTACAATTTTGGAAACAAAATCATCGGACATAAATTGAGGACCACAAATCATAGCGAAATAGAAATCACATTTATTGAAAAGTAAAAGGATAACATTTTAATATCGGCAATCATTTAATCTCAAACATGAACAAAAAATGTCAAAAGAAGCCTTAGAATACATACTTCAGATATCCACCGTTCATTTGAAGGCACTGTTGAATGCAGCGTTGAAAGTTGTTGATAACGCATGTACGTTCCTCCTGGGTGATCGATGGCTCAGATAGTGAGGAACACGTTACTCTACGATCCTCACAAGTGCCATGAGCTTCAGTTTTTGACAAACTTGAAATGTGTTGAAGCTGAATTTCCTTCTGCATCTTGCTTGAATAATCTTGAAAAACTTAGTTTCTTAACATGTCTTCACACGAAAGATCTTCTTCTCCATTGTCAAGAGGATGATTTTGCTACATTTGGTTGAATATATAAAAAATATTAACTCGCAATAATCTGAAAAGAGAAAGAGAATAAAGTCAACAGAGAAGATCTGAGAAGTCGCTACTTTGTTTCAACAATTGTGAAATACCCTGAACACATTAAAAAATTATAGGTATGTTATCAGTCAATTATTTGACAAAATCACACTACACTTACGCGCGTACTAGAACTTGAGGATAGAATAAGTTGGTGTTATAAGTATTGTTAGGACGTCCGAAAATAGCTATCGACATTTTCCAAACTTTTCTTTCCATCTTTATAAATAGACACCATTCAAGTATGTATTGGTGCGTTTGAAGTAAAGGAAGACATTTAGAAGTTTCCACTCTCAGACCTAACCGATAAAATGAAACGCAGTTTCTTCCAGGCAGCGGTCGCATCGATACTGCTATATGGATGCACTACATGGACTCTAACAAAACGGCTGGAGAAGAAGCTAGACGGCAATTACACAAGAGTACTGCGAGCAATCTTGAACAAGTCCTGGCGGCAACACCTCACAAGACACCAACTGTACGGCCACCTGCCTCCTATCCCGAAAACTATTCGAGTTAGACGAACCAGACATGCAGGACACTGCTGGAGAAGCAGTGATGTACTCTTATGGACCCCCACACATGGCCGTGCGAAAGCAGGACGACTAGCACGAACATACATTCAGCAACTATGTGAGGATACGGGATGTTGTCCTGAAGACCTGCCTGAGGCGATGAACGATAAGGAAAAGTGGCGAGAGAGGGTCAGGGATGTCCATGCTACCAGCACGACATGATGATGATGATGATGATATCGATGACAACGAATCAGAAGGAAAGAAAAAAGGAACTCATTTACACATCATTTAACATTTGATACATACAATATACATATCAGTGGTATTAAAAGAAAGAATATGCGAATGTGTACCAACTGATAAAAATATGCACATATTGTTTCATGAACAAGCAACATGTAGAAGGGGTACAAAAATGGAAAAAGACTTACTTGATCAGAGTTGATAATATCGCCACGTGGCTTTACCGTTTCCTGGCAGGGTCAGAGACAATGTCTCTATTATTAAAAAAAAACACAAGAAGTGGTCGATTGGGGATTTCTAAAGCTGACAGGTGATACCTTACGAAATCCTAACAAACATGTAAATTATCCCAGGGAGGTGGTTGATACTTGTGTCCTCAACACATCAAATCTAAAAATAGAAATGAAAAGTCTAAAATTTTGGTCGCGTTATTGCCTAGTCGAATTTTATCCCAAACCCAAAAAACTCATACACCGTAACTTTGACATTTCCTAACATTTCAGTCGTTACTCTTCATAGTTACAAGTTCTATGGGGATTTAAAAAAAAGAAATAATAGATAATAAATAAATAGATTCCAAAGAAGCAGTTTCTGAAGAGGCCTCTCACAGGAAGCGATATCTGAGCATGCCTGAAGGGATGGGTTTCTTGGCACCAAGGAGAAATTATTTCTCAATGAGCAGTAACCACTTTAACTAGAAGGACCTATTCCTCTCTGTTGTTGGTGAGGAAGAGCATGTGTCTGCTGAGTCACGGCTTACCAGCACAAATACAATGGATCTTTTCAACTTAACATCAAAACTATTTCTTATAAAGCCTTGTCATGTTTTGAGCGATAAAAAAGTTTTTCTCGTTGTCGCAGGAATTTGTTTTCGACACCCAAACATGTTGCGAGAACTTGTCATTTGTCTATCTTTTACATTTCTTCCTTCTCTGTCTGTCTAACTGTCTGTCTATCTGTCTGGCTGCTCCTCGACTAGCTGGCAAGAAAAGGAATTTTCTTTAAATAAGACCGGAAGCTAATACTACTATAATCTTAACCACTCAACAATTTATTATGGTTAAAGGTAAGTATTCATTTTAAATTAGGCGTAATATAAAATATAGAGTAAAAAAATTTTAAAACTTACTAATAGAAATATTAATAGCATGCGTATAGTTAGTCATTACATTTGTAGAACTGTGGAGACCAAATGAAATGTGACCCAGTTTGCAACACACCCCAAAACACTTAATAATGAAATCACTATAGAACGCTCCAACGTTGTCGCCAGCACATCACGTGACGTTCCAATTCCTTTTCTGACCAATGAGCGTCACGCGCGCTTTTTTTACGGCGCTATTCTGCCGGTGTCGGTCCTTGGCGTCACTGTGACAGCTCCATTCTTCGACTCGTTAATTACATAAATACAAGCAGCAGCGATCTGATCGCCAGTCGAGAGTCAGCCAGACACACTTACATTTCGGCCAGCCGTGACCCGACGGCGTGGATCGGGTCAGGTGTGTCTTGTCTTGGGCTGTGGCTGCTTTATTCAAGCTGCCTGACGTGGGTGCCGTGGAAGCCCAGCATTCACGCAGCTGACACTAACATACTTCTCGACTCTCAGGGGGCCGTCCCCCAGGCTTTAACTCTCCTCAGAGGGGTTAGGTTTATCGTCTGTCACCTGAGGCGCCCCTTTTAGGGGGATGCCGACGGGACCCAAGGTATTTTTAGGTGTGTCTGAGCTACAACCCTGCACCTGGTACCCACATTAAAAAATGCCTTGCGCCATACTCTCTCTCTCTCTCTCTCTCTCTCTCTCTCTCTCTCGCAACGGATAAACGTTCTCTTCACTCTAACGAATTCAACAACCTACATATTCATCACTTAAACAGTGTACTTCGCTAACATACTATGACTCACTCCATGCTGTATTTATCCTACGTCCCACCAACGTACGAATATGGCACAAGGCCGTTTTTAAGGTGGGTCCTGTCGCAGGGCCGTAGCCCAACGCGATAGGCAGTTCCAAAAATGCCTCGGACCCCGTCGGCATTCCCCTTTTCGGGGCGCCTCAGGCGCCGGGCGATAAACCCAACCCCTCCGAAGAGGGTTAAAGCCTGGGGGGAAGGCCCCCTGAGGCCAGAGGTGATGTATCCAGTGGTGGAACACACCCGACCGAACCGTGCAGCACGCAACCACAGCCGGTCGAGAGCGCCCCACCACAGGACACAAAAGAACGCTACCCAGGAAACCCCATTTCAAGAAGTGATGAGCCATGATGTCGGCAGCCAATAGTATTTGGGAACGATTCGTAAATGGGACTAAATCGCTCCGCACAGAACATTTTTTTTAAATATTAAATTCAGCCTGTCTTTCTAAGGACAATCCTCAACTAATGGACAAAATAGGTAGTATTTAAAAACACATGGTCGAATTAGAATGAAGTTTCTTACTATAATATAGTAATAATAAGCAAGGTCATCCAACACAGTCCACATAGCGTAGTAGCACACAGTAGCTATAAAAGCAGCGGTATCAAAACGGGTCAAATCAGTTGGGCTGGACGCCAGCTAAGGGTGCGGGAGAAATCAGATTCTCCCCTGGTCGTTCTTCGACTGAAGCCTAATCAGCAGTAGCTGCCCACGAAGACTGCTCAAGCTTTTCCCTGAAGCCGACGTCCTGATTCCAGCCACAAACGATGCAGGAAGATTGCCAGCCTCTCAGCTTAAAAGCCCTTTTCAGGTCTACTCAGAAAGTCTATCCAAACACCTCCTGTGACGGCACAATGCAGCAGTGGGAGGCAGTGACAAATATTAGACCTTTTCAGGGCTAATTCAGAAAGTCTAATACTCTTTGAGACGGCACCAGCAGCTACCTTCTTGCACCGGTGACCACTTCACCGCAGAAGCAGCTACCAGTCCTGCACCGGCGACCATCTTCATGCACCAGCAGAAACCAGCAGCTACCAGTTTTGCACCAGCAGCTACCAGCCCTGCACCAGTGACCGCCCTTCCTGCACCAGTTATCACCTTCCTGCACCAGCAGAAATCAGCGGCTACCAGTTCTGCATCAGCAACTACCAGTCTTGAACCAGCTGTAGCGTAAATTTCATATACGTCTACAAATATCGCACTCACATTTTTAAACCAATCAACAAACATTAGAACATTCTAGAAAAAAAGGATCCAAACAACATACACAAAATTCGCGCCCATAGATTTTTAAGCCAATCAACAAACATTAGAACATTCTAGAAAAAAAGGATCCAAACTACAATATACAAAATTCGCACCCATAGATTTTTTAACCAATCAAATACTTTCCCCCCAAAAAAACATTCATAGCCGTTTTGATCCTCTTAGGTGTTATAAAAAGAAAGCGATTGAACAATTCAACAGAGATCTAGCCGCTAACAACAAGGAACCTATGTTACGCTACTGGACTGCTCCCTCACCCACCAAAACACGAGAGACGCCACACTGTCTAGCAAAGACATTGCCATTTCTACTTACACCAAAGGCGAAATCGGCGACAACAACGACAACAACAACATTGTGAGTTCTTTGGTACATATTCTTACTGAATAATAAACCTTTATTTTATAGTTATTCAGATTTTGTTTTTGTTTTGTTCGGGAAATTACTTGCGAGGAACACGTACTGCCTCCAAACTTTATTTTTTACTTGTGACACATCTCGCAGATATAACCCGACAATTGGTGACCGCGACCACGTAAAGTCAAAAAAAAAAAAAAAAAAAAAAAAAACACCATGGAAAACACAGAAATGGACGCCTTATTGTCACAGCCAGCTACCCAGTCAGCTCTCAGGATACCGCAGTTTTGGACACACGATCCCATTTTGTGGTTCGCACATGTCGATGCTCAATTCGTCACACACCGGATACGCAGCGATGCAGCGCGACTGAACCACATCATTGGATCACTCACTCACGAGGTGATGGCAGAAGTCAGGGACTACATCATGGCTCCGCCTGGTACGGTCCCGTACGACACTTTCCGGGCCGAATTGATTAGACGAACCTCCGACTCACGACAGAAACGTCTACGCCAGCTTCTCGTGGACGAGGAACTAGGCGACAGAAGGCCATCGCAGCTGTTGAGACGGATGAAACAGCTGATGGGCGAAAACCCACTTCAGCCAGACATCCTAAAACAGTTGTTCGTCAATCGATTACCGCCAAACGCACAAATGATCCTCGCTTCCGCCCGAGAAAACACACCAGTGGAAGAACTAGCCGAGTTAGCGGACAGGATCATGGAAGTTACAACTACCGTAGCCCCGGTGACACAGGCGCAATCTTCTACCAACCCTTTCCTGCCGACCCCTGACAGCTCAGAGCTTACTGAGCTACGAGCTCTAACCCAGCAGCAAGCGCGACAAATTCAGACCCTCACAGACCAGTTACAGGCCTTCACTAGGGACCAACCGCGACGGAACTACAATCAACACTTTGGCCGTCGCCGCTCTCGTAGTCGGGACCGACCTAGTAGTTATTGCTACTACCATCAACGATTCGGCGATAAGGCACGCAAGTGTGAGAGTCCCTGTTCATATAAACAGTCGACCCCTTCACCACCGGGAAACGAGAAAGCCAGGTGGTAAGAGCGACCAACACGCCTGGCCCTGCCCGAAGGGGTCGCACATTTTATGTCAGAGACCATACAACCGGCATTCACTTCCTGGTGGATACCGGTGCGGAAGTCAGCGTCATCCCCGTAAAATTGGTGCGAGAAAAACGCACACCAACCACGATACAGTTACAGGCCGTAAACCATTCCCCTATCCCAACATTCGGCGAGAAATCCCTTACTTTGAACTTGGGATTCCGTCGTACATTCCAGTGGATTTTTGTCGTAGCAAAGTTACCAACCCCTATTTTAGGAGCAGATTTTTTGCACCACTTCGGCCTCTTAGTCGACGTAAAACGAGGACGATTAGTCGACAACACTACAGGCCTCACTGTGCGTGGTATAGCCACCCGAACGCCGTTAATCAGCCCTGTTGTCTTCCAGCCTACAACCAACCGGTACGCGGACATCCTCAAGCAGTACTCTGACATCACCCGACCTGTGTTTCGAGATAAACACATCAAACATGATATTACTCATCACATTCAGACACAGGGCCCACCTGTCGCAGCTCGACCCAGGAGACTCAGACCGGATCGTTTAAAAGTGGCTAAACAGGAGTTTCAACACATGATGGACCTCGGGATCATCCGCCCATCCAGTAGTAGTTGGTCCTCCCCACTTCACATGGTTCCAAAGAAAACGGCCGATGACTGGCGCCCTTGCGGAGATTACCGGGCACTTAATAGCTGCACCACCCCGGATAATTACCCGATTCCTCATCTGCACGACTTCTCAGGCTCACTTCACGGAAAGTCCATTTTCTCCAAAATTGATCTTGTGCGAGCTTACAACCAGATTCCAGTCGCGTCGGCAGACATTCCAAAAACGGCAATCACCACACCATTCGGATTATTCGAATTTCTTAGGATGCCGTTTGGTCTTAGGAATGCTGCCCAAACCTTCCAACGTTTCATTGACGCAGTTATACGAGGTCTACCCTTCGTATACGCGTATATAGACGATCTGTTGGTAGCAAGTGTTTCCGAGGAAGAACACACGCGACATCTACATCAACTATTTCAGCGATTGACGCAATATGGTGTGGTGGTCAACCCCAGCAAATGCGAGTTCGGAGCCACTTCTCTATCTTTCCTCGGTCACGTCATAGATAAGGACGGAATCCGCCCTCTGCCCGAGAAGGTCAAATCCATCATGGACTACCCTGCACCAACTTCCTTACGAAAGCTCAGGGAATTCCTCGGTTTAATTAACTTTTACCGGCGGTTCCTCCCTCACTGTGCAGAAACGGCCCAGCCACTCACAGACCTTCTACGACACCGAACGAGAAAGAACGAGACCATAATCCTAACAGAACAGGAGCTAAATTCTTTTTCGAAACTGAAACAATTACTGGCCGAAGCGACGATGTTGGTTTTTCCGAAAGCAGACGCCCCTCTTTGTTTACTAGTCGATGCATCTGACGTCGGAGTGGGAGGAGTACTGCAGCAACTGGTAGACACGACCTGGCAGCCACTATCTTTCTTCTCCAGACGACTGCAACCTGCGGAGACTAAATACAGCACCTTTGGCCGAGAACTGCTAGCAGCATATTCCGCAATCCGACATTTCCGCTACATGTTGGAAGGGGCAGTTTTCACCATATATACAGACCATAAGCCGTTAGCACATGCCTTTCACGCGAAACCTGGACGTCATTCACCCAGAGAGGCCCGTCACCTGGATTATATAACCCAGTTCACGACGGACATACGACACATAAAAGGCACGGCAAATATGGCCGCCGATGCAATGTCACGCATGCATATAGATGGGGTACAAACAGTTGATGCAATCAACCTTCAACAGATCGCAGCCGACCAAGAAGGCGATGAAGAACTAGCAACCCTGCAAAAGTCCCAAAGCCTTACCTTCCAGCAGATGCCATTACCTTCTTCGGCTGGACTCATCTGGTGTGATACCTCCACCGGACATGAACGCCCGTATGTACCGGCTAAACACCGACGGCAAGTTTTTTTAGCGCTACACAACCTAGCGCACCCAGGCATTCGTGCAACACAGAAGTTGATAACGTCCCGTTTTTTATGGACAGCTATCAACAAAGACACCCGCGAGTGGACTCGAAGTTGCATCCCGTGCCAGAAAGCGAAAATTGGTCGCCATATCAGGAGTCCTCTAGGAACCTTCCACGAACCCGATGCACGTTTTAAACATGTGCACATCGACATCGTGGGACCACTGCCACCTTCACAGAACATCACGTATCTACTCACCTGCGTCGACAGATACTCTAGATGGCCCGAAGCATTCCCTCTGTCTGATATTTCGGCAGAGACTATCGCCAAAACCATTACGTCACAGTGGGTATCTCGCTTTGGCACACCGGAAATAATAACTACAGATAGAGGACGACAATTCGACTCCCACCTCTTCACAGAACTAACTCGCCTGTTTGGATGCAAACATATTCGCACAACAGCATACCACCCAGCAGCCAACGGCATGGTTGAACGATTCCACCGTCAACTAAAGGCCGCACTCAAAGCCTACCCTACCAGCACCAACTGGATGGAGTACCTCCCTTTCGTCCTCCTCGGCATCCGTGCTTCTATCAAAGAAGACATTGGGCATACACCTGCTGAGCTGCTGTATGGAACCACGCTGACCCTACCTGGTCAAATGGTTGCACCCATCACACCACACAATGTTCCGGATCCGACGAACTACGTACATCGCTTACGAGAGTTCATGTCACGTCCATTACACACACATCCACGTCCACAGAGAGTAAAAACACATGTCCCTTCGGACATCAACCAATGGACTCATGTATTTGTGCGCAACGACGGAGTATCAACGCGTTTTCGACCATCATATTCTGGTCCTTACCAAGTACTCCGGAGGCACGCCAAATATTTCATACTGGACATTAACGGGAAGCAAAAGGCAGTTTCTGTCGATCGACTTAAAAAAGCAGTCATCGAAGAAGCTCCGGTCGAATCATCACCACTCCAACCTCATACCCCACTAACCACACCAACACAAACACCTTCAGCTACAGACAGGGCACCCACAAGTACACCCCAACCACATACTAAATCTGGCAGAACAATCCGCCGGCCCACCAGGTTCGTGCAATTCTTTTAGTAAAAGACAAGAATTGCACATATAAATTATTTTTTATTTATTTATTTATTTATTTTTTAATATTTAACAAATATTAATCCGGAAGGGGAGTAATTGTAGCGTAAATTTCATATACGTCTACAAATATCGCACTCACATTTTTAAACCAATCAACAAACATTAGAACATTCTAGAAAAAAAGGATCCAAACAACATACACAAAATTCGCGCCCATAGATTTTTAAGCCAATCAACAAACATTAGAACATTCTAGAAAAAAAGGATCCAAACTACAATATACAAAATTCGCACCCATAGATTTTTTAACCAATCAAATACTTTCCCCCCAAAAAAACATTCATAGCCGTTTTGATCCTCTTAGGTGTTATAAAAAGAAAGCGATTGAACAATTCAACAGAGATCTAGCCGCTAACAACAAGGAACCTATGTTACGCTACTGGACTGCTCCCTCACCCACCAAAACACGAGAGACGCCACACTGTCTAGCAAAGACATTGCCATTTCTACTTACACCAAAGGCGAAATCGGCGACAACAACGACAACAACAACATTGTGAGTTCTTTGGTACATATTCTTACTGAATAATAAACCTTTATTTTATAGTTATTCAGATTTTGTTTTTGTTTTGTTCGGGAAATTACTTGCGAGGAACACGTACTGCCTCCAAACTTTATTTTTTACTTGTGACACATCTCGCAGATATAACCCGACACAGCGACCACTTTCCTGTGCCAGCAGATACCAGCAACTACCACTCCTGGACCAGCGACCACTTTCCTGCACCAGCAGATACCAGTCCTAAACCAGCGACCATCTTCCTGTACCAGCGGAAACCAGTCCTGCACCAGCTACCATCTATCCAACGAATACTAGTCTTGTGCCAGCTATCCAGACCTGCTCCAGCGACTAGATCCTGCTCCAACGACCACCATCCGGCCTCAGCGATTGTTCGCCCCACGCTTTTCCGATTGCGATTCGCCATAATAAAGTTTGGCCATTCAAAGCAACACCCTTGTTTTGTCATTCTTGCCTAGTTCGTGGTCAATCACTTATATTTCAAAGGTTTGCGGGGACCGGTATATTTATCTGGCCTCCGCAACACTCTGAGTTCACTTTTGCACTATGGTCTGTTCAAAATGAATTTTATTAATATTATGTTTTTCTACCTTCTTCTCGGAGATGTTAAACGCTTGGAGATGTTGACACAAGTACAACTATATCCAACACGTCTACGGAACAATACAGAAATTTATTGGCTAATCATCAGCCAATAAAATGCGTTCCCGTAGATTCTAGGATGATAGCTTTTCTCATCTACTTTTTTCAGCGCCAAGTTTATAAAAGATTAACGACGTTAATTGTCGCCGGCAGACGGACAGAGAGGCTGAAAAAGAGAGGATGAGAACGACTTTTCATAAGCTCAACCAAGTCCACCTCGGCACCGGAAATATGACATGACATTTTGACACACTCATGTATACATAATTTGAGTATTGACTTTTCTTCTATTCTAACCGCTTCTCGCTAACAATTACCAGGAAATTGTGGGTCTCGGATTAAAAAGAAAAAAATCCGAGTCCACAATTACAATACAATTTACGAGAACAACGCCAAGAAATTAATTATTTGTAGACTAGAGGAGAACCAGATTGAAATAATTATTCATCTATATAAACATGAAGATTTGTTATTTTCAAGGTAATTTTTGCTTTGTTGTGTTGTGGTCGTAAGTGAGCAAAAGTTCAGAAGTTCGTCAATATTCTGGTTCATAAGAGTTAGTAAGTAAAGTTGGCGACCATAGTCGAGGGTGACCCGAAGGCTCCCTTTTCGATAGCTTACTACACCAAGGTGTAGGGGGGGCGCTACTCCTTTCCCTGGATTGCTCCACTTTACCCTTGATCCGTACCTTATAATGCTGAGTGTTAAGCAAGGAGGCATCAAGTACCATTTTTTTTAGTCTTTGGTATGACTCAAACTGGGATCGAACCCAGGTCTCCCGGGTCATTGGCGAACACTCTAACCGCTAGGCCAATGTCCGGTTAAGAGTTAGTATCAGTCAATATAATTAGTGTATAAGTGTGAGTGTGTGTGAAGTACATATTGGCGGAGTGTATGTTTGACTTCTAACTGAACGTGTATGTGGGGGGAAGGTGGAATACATTTTACTAGGTGTGTGTGTGTGTGTTATCTGAAATGTTAAATCTGAGGGAGGTGGTTCCAAAAAAGTAGACAGAGAGAAAGACGGTATGACTTACTTTCGCCACATCTATGAATATTGGGGAGGGGGGAGTGTCCCGGTTACACGAGAAAACTTTTGTCTAGTGTTCGGATGTCCGGTCGCAGGCCGGGTGGGTATTTTCTGTATAGTGGGAGCCGGGCACGAGCCGAAGGTCAAATGCGTGGCGGGGACAAAAATACAATGACCCCGTCGGTATTCCCCTAAAAAAGGCACCTCAGGCGCCAAGAAATAAACCTAACACTGCCAAAGCAGGTGAAAGCTTGGGGAAACGTTCTCCTGAAGTCAAGGGAGTGTCGGTCTCAGCCACCCGACACGAATGCTAGGCTTCCCCAGCATGCGTGTCTGACAGCCTTCATCGACGTGATCAACTCGATCAGACGGTTGAAATTTGTAAATTCGGCAGTTAATGTTCGCTCGAATATGAATGGCTGTTTTGAGTTGTGCCGTTATCCCCCAGGCTAACTGTTATTTAAGTGAAACCTGCCAAGAGATCTTTTTCTTCTTTTGTTTCTTTTTTTCAGCACGAGTAAAAGGCTCTGCCCGACTCGCTCCTTTTTGCTTTGCGAGCTCTTTATTCGCCTTCGACTTTAGGCAATTTTTTCTTAAGCAAGACAGCTTGAGCAAATAGGCTTATTTAGTCGCTTGAACTAAGCCTCTTTTCTTTACAGGGTTTTTATTGTTTCTTGTTGAAACAATAAGCCTACTGTAGGCTATTTATAGTTTTGGTATGCTGTCCCCTTCAAAAGAAAATTGAGTCTAAGGTCTGGAGGCGGAATTATTGGACTTTTTTGCCGACAAGAGAAATATTGGCTTAGATTAGAAAATGTGGTAAATGCCTCCGTAGCCTTAACAGAAGAAAATCCGAGTTGAAGCAGAAAGATATTCATCTCTAGAAGAGGAAGCGGTGGTCGACTCAAAGTTTCACTTAAAGAAATAGTAAACTTCGTTTTCAACAAGTCTACACAGGAAACTAGAAGAACACTATTGCCCAGGTTGATTCTACAAAAGAAGGAGACGCCGAGAAGAAGAATGAACCCGAGAAATTGGCTTCAAAATGAACTTTGACATAAAATACCAAAGAATGGTATTTTATCGTTAACAAAAGTTAAACTGACAGTCGGTTGTTGACGGCATTGCTTTGAGCAAGTCAGTCGAATTTCTTTATACCTTCTTCTTCTTTTTTTGTTATAATATTGTCGTTACTTGAATGTATATTATTTTTGTTATCTTAAATTCAATGTTTTCGACAAGCATAGTGAAAAATATGCAAAGCCAGATTTTGTAAAGTTTATTTCTCTTGAAATAAATTACTTTTTGGAAACTGGTTGTTTTTGTTTTGAAGAAATACTGACACGCTTCTCTTTCCAGTAGCAAAAGTAAGCTTTCCCAATTCCCCTTTTTTATCTCCTTTATTTTTATAGGTTTCTCTCCCCCTTCGCCAAGTCTGACGTTTACTACTAGATAATTTCTATGGCTGGGCAAAGATAAAGTCTAGTAGGTAATTTAGGTATAATTGTATTTTATATAGCGACTGGCATTCGGATAATTTTGTTAACTTTTCACATGTTAGTTGTAATTTAAAACATCAAACCTTGCATATTGAATTGAGCACATTACTCATAAGACCGAACCGTGTCCCAACAAACTCGGTGGCCAAGTGCGCTGGCCGTGTGTGTACGTTGCCGTCGAAAGTGTGAATAAACAAAGATTAAGTGAACGGCTCCAAACGAAAGCTTTTAAGTTTGGGCGGTAAAGCACCCAAGCGGCAGGTTCATTTGGAGTTTGTTTTACAACAGGAATCAAAATCCCTCCTGATTCATAAATTCACTAATCAATCCACCCACTCACCAGCAAAACAAGTTAAAACACTTCGTAATAGAATCCAATAAACACATATTTGGTTGTAGAAAGCTAACATCAACCGGATGTTGACCCGACAGTAGTTACCAGCACAATGAATAAAACATCTCTGCGCATGTAGGCTCCATGCAGCTTTCGGTTGAAAAACTAAATTAACAATTAAAAAAGTACTTTTTCAATCAATCATAAACTTTTCCCCTAAAGTTTTTCGGTGCCGATTTCGATCCCAAACGCGGCTATAAAACGGTCAATAAAGAGTCACCAACGGTAATTGACGCTTGGACTGGTAGCAGAGAGAATCTTCATGCGTCACATTTCGAACAAGATCAAAGTCCAGGGACAGCCTACCAACCAACACTGCATCACCACGTGGAAAGCAAACCAGTCATCTGGCCAAGAACAAGATTAAAGACCGCTGACAGCCTACCAACCCACACCGCATCACCGCACACAACCAAGCCACTCGTTCAAGAACAGACTTACACTCATTCATCTCCTGACTCATATCTGATGGAAGAAAAAAGCCTGTATCTTTTCAAAATCTACCAACTCCTGTTTATTCAAGATAAACGAAATTAAATCCAATCCTCTTGTCTGTTGTCTTTTGGAACCATACTCTTGATAAAAAGTTCAACTGCACGGACATAAGTAAAAGCATAGCATGTGACTATCCTGTTCAATCAGAATCCAGAAACCACTTATTAAATTTTGGATACAAATTTTTTAATTGATTTTCACAGAAATTTTTTTTATTGATTCTGACCCGATTTATTTGTGGGCGTTTCTTGCTTATTTGTGCTTCACCTATTGGTTGTAAAATAGAGGATTTTATATCGTATAAAACAAACTCATAAAAAGAATATTTTTTCTTTTATTGAACAACTAAATATATGTATTTACCAAGCCCTCCATACGGACAAGATGTAACACAATGTCAGTTTTTGAGTGAAGTTTAACAAGTTTGAATTTAGAATTTTCCTTCTCCTAGATTGGTTGCCTAACCAAGGCTAAAGAACCCTTTCTGCACTATTATCTACCCGTAACTGGAGGGAAAATAAATGGTTTCATACTTTTTCATCAAAGGGTATTAGTGCTATGTAAAATGCAATCAGCCTCGTCCAGGGTTAGAATTCGTGTCACTGTGTCCATTTACAACGGCGTTAACCATTACATTACGGGCACCTCCATAAAACTAAATATAAAAACTTAGCAATTATATTTCTCGTTGTAATGTCAACACTTATCTTCTTTTATCGTTATGGTTTTCTTATTTTTGTGTTGCTTGATGAACGCTGACTCGGAAAAAAATTATTCGTAGGCTTGAAGAAAGAATGTTATACTCGTAATACATTCCATAGGATTCATAATAATTCACATTAAAAATGGTATGAGAGGTTTGAGGCTTCGGGGACTAGGAGAGTTCTCAGCGACACAACACCACCTTTGTGTCTCGGGACCTAATAGAGATACTACTAATTTGAAGCCCAGAATTCCTTATTACTTATCACTATTTCTCCACTTGGTTCGCTACTATTATAATTTACTAATATCTACTTCAGAATTAATTAATACTACCAAATTAATTAGGTAATTAATTGTAAATATAACGAACTCTTTTTATTGGTTTTTGAACACATCTAAGAACTACGTTAAGTTCTTAATACTTAAAGGGATTTTTATCTTTGTAGTTGTCAAAGCGCGCTTAATGTAACGGTTATTGTTGTAGGAAATGGAATCGGTGACCTGAGTTCAAATCCTTTACTAAGCTATTTGCATTTCGTTTCGTGCTAATGCCCTTAAAAATGTTTGAATCCATTTGCTGTGCCTCCAGCTATGGGAAAATTGTAGAACAGACTAGGTTCTTTAGTCTTATTTTGGCAAAAAGTAAAGAGAAGGAAAACTCTGAATTTAAACCAGTTTTACCCCGTTTAAAAATTGACCTTGTGCCACTCCCTACCCGCGGCGGAGGAGTTAGGTTAATATATACACTACAGTCAGCTATATATATGATGTGATTAAATAATAGGCATTTTTATTGAGCTGTTATTAGATCTGCCAAGTATTTTTACGTATTTATTTTTGTTAATATAATTTGTAAGATGTGAAGTTGAATATGGCTATCATTTTCAGCAGAATTTTGAAAGACAAAGTTATTTTTAATGTTCTATCGTGAATTTTTGAACGCCCTATGTACTTTATCCAGATTCCTTCAATTAGTTCCAGGTGATGCGGTCTTCAACCAGCAAAATTTAATTGATGGTCAAGGACCGAGTTGCTGCTCGATGTCGCCGAACACAGGTACTAATACATGTTGCTGATGAGTGGTGTGATGTTCTAGACATGAACCCAATGTTGTCGGGTGCAGAGTAAAGAAGTGCAAATATCGTTAAAAAAAACACTGCAGAGAATTTGTTGGGTAAACAGGATGTCCAGCACCCAACACTGATCATCATAAATACAGCATGCTGATGTTAGGAGAGTGTGTTCGGCACAGAAGGACCCTTCACCGACCGAGAACGAAGGTGGACAGGCGAGACAAGTGTCATTTGAGGATTCAACTAGAGGATAGAAATAGAAATAAACAACACTTTCCTCTCATCTAGAGAGCTGGACGATCATCCATCACCAGAAGATTATCTCCCAACTACGTAAGACTATGTCCCATCCTCATAAGACTGCCTCCTATCACCAGAAAACTATCTCCCATCAGCATAAGACTATCCTCCATTCCCAGAAGAATGTCCCCCATCACCACAAGACTCCATCTCAATAAGATTATCTACAATCACTAGAGGGCTATCTCACGTCGCCACAAAATTATCCCCCATCAACAGAGGACTATCCTCTGTCACCAGAGGATTGTACCCCCATCACTGGAAAATAATCACCTATCACCAGAAGTCTATCATCTCAAGACTTTTGTCCCAAATCACCACAAGACTCTCCTCCATCACAATAATATTATCTGCAATCATCAGAGGGTTATCCCACATCGTCACAAAAAATCCTCCGTCAACAGAAGAAGACTATCTTCCATCACCAGAATATGATACCCTCATCACCAGAAAAAGATCACCCATCACTGCATGAAAATCATCTCAGGATTTTTGTTCGGTAATTGACAATACCACACAAAGAATGCACTCATGAAAACTGTTTCGCGAAAAGAAGTGCTGACGACCATATCTAATACAGTTGAGGATAGTGTGGTTGTGAGCTGGATTACAGGTTGTCCTGTCAGACAGGATTTATTTTAAGAGATAAAAATACGCCAAAGAAACAAAGAACTACTGCAGTGACTGTTGGAATAAAAATTGCCACGGGTTGATGAAGCTATCACAACGGAAGCAGTTGTAAGTGGACACGTACTCGTGCCCATAACTCCTCGAGTCAAAGAAGAATTGAAGCGACTGAAGGAACTTGGATTTATTGCTCCTGTCGACGGGCAAACGGATGGTCATCGAGAGTAAAAAAAATCTGGTGACATACGAATCTGCGTTGATCCGAGACCAACGAACAGAGCGCAACCTACTATTAGTGATGTGTTGCAGAAGTTTACAAATGAGAACTCAGTCCAATCGGCTGTGTCTCTGCAGAGGGGTAAGACCCCACCCCAACGAGTGTCCTGTTAATGACATTAAAAATCTGATGATGAGGCTCCAGTAATGTTAGAGCTTTGGGTGATGCAGAGTACCCCTCCACTGCCATCGCTCCCTTGTCCGCTAAGACCCGGAGTGGTAGCACTTGGTAGGGTCCGATCTATGGGTCAAATAGAACTGTTTGACATTTAAACTGTATGCAAGCAAATGACTTAACCTAAATTGAATTGTTTGAAATAGAAATGTTTAACCATTCAACTGTGTGTATCTACAAAATGTGTTTACGAATCATATATTTAATATCTGTGTAAACACAGGATTTGGTATTGAATAATCAACAATGGCCGATATGCCATAAAACCAAACCAAACCAAATCAAATCATATTTAATATATATGTATGTATGGAGTGTTTGGTATTAAATCGCCTTCAATGGTTGACAGGCTATAAAACTCAACCAACCAACCAACCAACTGAGAACTACCTTCCCTAAGGTAGATGTCACATCTGCCCACTGGCACATAACATTTAACGACGAATCCAGTTATCTTTCAGCTTTCCAAACAGGACTCGTACGAACCCGTCAAATAGACAACCCAGCTCTGCATTAAAACTAGCAGTCCCGACTGCTTGAAAGCCGAGAGCCGCAATCCCTCTCGGGCCTCCGTTTCCACTTACAGACGAACGCGATATGCCCACTTCACAGCTGCGCCCCGGGTAGGTGGTATTGATTACTTCGTCTGACTCGTCTGGTCTAAGGAGGCCGTCCTATAGGATACACATTTCTTTACTTTTGGATAAATCAACTAAAAACACGGATCAGAATCTTAATTACATAGAATTTATATTCTTATATTTTTAAACCAATCAGCGAAGGACACATAGAATAGAATATTCTAGAAAAAGCGGATCAAAAACTAACTTGTAGAAACATTTGTCAAAGAAACTAGAATAGGTTCTAGAATCATCATCATCATCATGTCGTGCCGCCAGCACGGATATCCCTGACTCTCTCTCGCTACTTCTTCCTATCGTTCATCGCCTCTGGCAGGTCTTCAGGACTACATCCCGTATCCTCACAGAGCTACTGTATGTATGTTCAAGTTGCTCATCCTGCTTTTGCTCAACCATATGTGGGGGTCCATAGGAGTACATCATTTATGAGCTCGTCCCTGCTTCTCCAGCAGTGTAGTTGGTGCCTTGTGGGGTGTTGCCACCAGGACTTGTTCAATATTGCTCGCAACATTCTTGTGTAATTGCCGTCTAGCTTATTCTCCAACCGTTTAGTCAGCGTCCGAGTAGTGCATCCATATAGCAGTATCGACACGACCGCAGCCTGGAAGAAACTGCGTTTCATTTTATCGGCCAGGTCTGATTTCCATATGATCGATAGCTTATCAATAGCTGTCCATGCCTTCGTTAGCCGCGTGTCGATGTCGTTTTCGGTTGTTGAGACACTACTTCCGAGGTAGGTGAATTTGTCCACCAGTTTCAGAGAGGTTACGTCTAGTTCGGAAATGTCACCTGTAAAATAAATAAGTAATTTCTGTGAATCTGATAGATTAAGACAGGTCACGGGTTGCGTTTTCGCCGGCGTCCGTGCATTTGAAGTTTATTTGACCTGTAATAAACTTATGATATTTTAATTTGATCCATTTTTATTTTACCCAAAAGTATAAATAGTGATGTTTTTTTTATTTCAAAGCAGAGAGACCGACAGATCAGCAGACAGGCACACCACGGCACAGCGCAGCACGTTATATTGACGCCAGATGACCTGCTAATACACACAACGGTTAGGAGAGTAGACCGAAAGACTCATACATACCAGGATACACACATATATACAAACATACACATGGATATAAGTTCAAGTTTATCTTCTCTCTTTCATTCGGACATACTCACACATATACACACATTCAATTTCACTGACAATATTCGTGTTTTACACACACATATGAACATATAATCATTGGTATTGTCGAGTTGATGATATGAAATATGAAATTGTATATGAAAATTACGAGTTATCCTCTAGACGGCAGTGAACCCGGATATAGAGAACCCGAGGGTAGAGGGAGAAGGCAGGGCGGAAGGGACTTGAGCACATTACTTCTGCATGGCGAGACCAGAGAAGTGACTAGGGTCTCGACGAGGCGAGACGTGGCTAAAGACAGTCTGGCAGACTACCCAACTCTACAAACATAACCCAGGAAACAGTTTGAGCCCAACGAAACCAAACGTCCAAAGCCCTCTTAAAACAGTCTTAAACATAACCAGAAAATATACAGAAAGACGACAGGACAATTACTAATCACATGTAAGTGTATAATAATTTTAACTTTCTTCTTTTAAAGACTATTGACCGCGAAAGGAATATGCTTTAGCAACTCTTTCGCACTTCTTATATAAACGTATTTAAACGTCTTACCACGTCGCTTATTCTTTCTTACGACCCATATGGGGATGTCGTTAAATTTCCCATAAATGTTTGTTTTTTAATATCCTTGTTTTTGTTAAATTTCCCGTGTCTACATTGCTTGTACCAATTTGCGTTGTATTATTGTGGAACTAACACCCGAAGTTTTACTTTTCACAGAACCTCGGGAAATCCTATTCTACCCCAATCCTCCTAGTTCATTGCCTGACGCCTGAGACGACCCAATTGGGGAATGCCGACGAAATCAAGAATTTGAGTTGAGTCTATGCTGTTGTATAAAGTTCATTCTTTGGTATGAAATCCGAGCAGTGTCTTCTGCTCGTTGACTGGTCCGTTTCAATGAGTGTCTGTTACATCTGGCTGGCTGCTACATCATCGTTCTTTTAGTGTTGATGGGAGACTGAAAAGTGGAAATAAGACTTACAAACTTAAAATAAACCGAGTTAAACCTGAAAAGTACTGTAAAAGACTTTCGAGTTAATTCTGATATTGACTGTGAAGCTAGAAAGGCTGGACTGTTCCTGATAAAAAGCCGGACTCTACACAAATTCTTCATGTATCATTTTCCAAATAAAAACCTTGGCATTTCAAATTTAACTATCTTGCGTTTGTCATCTTTTCCTAGTCCTTGTCACATCACTCCTTCATTTATGAATGTTTGCGGGATCGACGTATTTATCGGTACCGCAACACAATAAACAAATCTAACTTCATACGCTTATTTATAATAGCTCTAGTTGCCAATGTCTCCCACCAGACAAGGCTTGACACAAGGTCAAAAGCCTGAAGGCCGATTAAAGTGGGGATAAAGGGGAGGAGAAGGCCGGGAACGAGCCGAGAATCGAACACTGCTGGTCCATGTAGCTCATCGGCTCACTTAGTGCAATGTGAGCCTGATGAGCCAAACAGTTTCACGAACCCAAATATGGGTCCGGGCACGGATACCGGGTAATGGCTTGAACTAGACAACAAGGTCTAGTGCCATATATAGGGTACAAAGGAGTCAATGTTGCAGCTCGTCCACCCGGAGGTAGCCCTGCCGAAACTGGGAGCTTTACGGTCTCAAGTCTGCCATTGTTTCTTTTTTGGAGCCTCGCTCTGGCCAAAAGGCTTGTCTATAATAGCTCTCGCCCCTAACTGGTCTCTCAAATCGTATAGCACATGATAATATGTATTGACGTAAATTTTCACACAACAACTTCTATTTTATTGTGGAATCTTAAACTTATACGAAAAGACTCTTCAACTACACGGAAAGACTGTTCTGTATAAAGTATTCTTGTAGTATTTCATGTCAGTTCTGTATTCATTCTATCAAGTTTGCTCAGGCAATAAATATGTTGTTATTATTTTGTCGGGAATTGTTTTACATTGTTTAGCACAAGGAAATATTAAAGCATAATTGTTATAGGGACATATCCTACCATACCCCAAAGATGGAATCGTCCAACCTACATATATTCGCCGAGCTCAGGGTTTTCTGAAGATTTTGAACATTCATATGTATAAAAATCATATTACCTGGTCGTATCGACCCATACCGCGCCCAACCCTTTATTTCTTTTAGCCCTGTAGATTAGGATTCCCGTCCCACCTAGGGTAGGTCCGGCTTGTTTCCGGTTCTTTCGGTCCGGAAAACAGTCGGCCTCCAATTTTATAGACGGGGGGATGGGAGGGCAACCAAACAGGGAATTTTTCCTTGTTTTTCGTTTGTATATATTTCGGGGTTTTTCTCCCATTCCCATCTTATTCATTGTAAATAAATCATATATTGTAAATAAAATCATACATCACTTTCGGGTTTTAAGTAGGACTTCTTCACAGAGCAAATGTGGTATTTTGGTGGTTGCTGCGCACATAGCGATGGATGAATGGTTATATATTGTACTGCTGAATGGGTCGGCGAATGTGGCTAGCTAGGTTCCCTTAGAACACATAGAATAGCATGACCGCTCCCTTCCCCTCCCCCAAAACTTCAAGGCCTTGTGCCTTCTATGTATAAACATAGAAATAAAGAAGACAACTTCTCGTTTCTTACGAGACATTTGACAAACAGTCTGCAAGCCGAGAACGGCTAGTACTTCTTTTGTATGACTTCTTTTTTTCTGTTCATACAATAACGTTCACCTATCACCCGTTCTTTAAATTGTTCTTCCACCGGTCTTATCTGAAGTCCACAACAATAATACATTTCTAATACCCAAATAATTGGGGCAGTGAGTTATACAACAAAATATACGGAGACAAACTCTTCAAGTCCATGGGGTTTGTGTGGCTGAAAGTCACGGGCAGAGGGCAAGGCTGTGTTGCCGTTTGAATATCTGACTCCATATTTTGGTTATATTATTTTACCCCCACGTTGGTTAGTCGGTGTAACGCCTTGCCCAAGAAAGTCCAAAAAAGAATTATACAAAAGAAAAGACAGCAACAGATAAGAGACGGAGACGTTTCTTTTATACTTTCCTTTATTTACTGGGTTCAACAACCATTCCATGGGTGAGGGAATTTTTCCTGAATACATTGAAATGGTTGAATCCCCCAGTTAAGGTGTCAAAAATACGTTAATCGTTTCATGTATGTATTTGTCCTCGTTTGGTATTTCGGGCTTCCAAAAGGGTTAGTTTTCTTTTGGAAGTTTGTCAAAGTCCGGTAAGGGTTAGTTTATAGTTCATTTGTGGGTCTTGTATATTTCAGCATAATGCTGACCGAGAGAGAGCTGCAACTGGGCAAAAGGGACTAACCAACGCTACGTCCAAAGATGTACGCGTGGTGCCCAGACACCAGAAAGCAACGATGTTATCAAAACGCTGGTCACTGCCTGAAAGGGAAAGAAATGCCTGGTCCCCTTTGTCAAGAGGAGGCCTTTTTTCTTTTACGCATGCGTCATCACCTTTTCCTGTTAGGGACCTCTGGGTGTTTCTGCAAATTTAATAGTTTTCTTTTTCTTTTTCTTTTTTTTAAATTTAATTTTAAATTTATTTATTTATTTATTTATTCGTTCCTTACAAGTCCTCAATGACATAGCCAATTCCACTGCAACTTTTCCATCCACTGCAAGTGACTGAGATTTTGTTAATTAATGTAAAAATACAGAGTTGATAAATTTAACTAATTAGATTTCTATAAAATACTTCCCATCTAAATAATACTTTTAAAAAATTTCTACTGAAGCCTGCAAGAGAACCGGTATAAAAAGCGTCACATAGGTGATAAAACTTTTCCGAGAATTTATGAAAATAAAAACACCACAGATTGATATGCTTTTAATCATCGATACTTTAGAAGAAAAGATGTGTAATATATCGTAACATTGGAGATAAAAAGTGCGTGTTTTTTGTTCATTCCTACTGTTTTGTGTTTGTGTTTCCCATTATTTTCAGGCGTTCTTTGCGAAATGGTATTATTCAAGTATTAAATACATTTTTGCAGTTGTCCACTGCGGGTATACTCTCCGAACGTCACGTTTTTATCGTTTTGCACAGAATAAGAGAAAAACACATCTTGACGCACTTTTGTGCGCATAAAACAAAATACGCTCATATGTTTGCATTGTTGTTGCATGAGGTGCATCGGTAACAAGAGAACGTGTAAAGAAAGAAAAAAAGAAAGAAAGAAAGAAAGAAAGAAAGAAAGAAAGAAAGGTCTATGGTACAACTGCCCTATCTTTTTGCTCTCTTATCTCAGACTATCGTGTCAGGGTAACACTGTCCGGTGTCAACAACTGACGCACATTAACTGAGAAAAGTTGTGAGAAAAAGCAGTGTTACATTTTTCACCCCAGAGCCGACAGATTTGCTTTTAACAGTGGAGTGCAGACTGGTGCACGTTTCTCGGCCAAGGTAAATTTTCACTTAATTCTTTTTTTTTTTTGTCGCTAAATAATCACAATAGTGTGTAGTATCGTGTGTAAAAAAAAAACAAAAACTAAAACGTTCGCACCATAAATTTGACAATGTCTTTTGACAATCACCATAGCTCCTGTCAATCCAATAAGGCTGTTATTATTGTCAAATGATATAAGAAAGATTTAGCATTTTCAATTAATTAAATATGCTTTTCTTTTTAATAAGCTTGTTTGATTTATTTTTAAGATTAAGATTAGGTTAACTTAATAGTAAATTCATCTGAAGATATTTAGTCTGCTTCGTTTGCAAATTAATTTAATTTCTTTCTTTCTTTCTTTCTTTCTTTCTTTCTTTCTTCGTTAAAAATTAACTTAATCTAAAAGTGACTTATTAAAAAATCAGGGTCTAGTTTACATTAGATGTTACATTAAACATCGGAGGTCATGAAATCGGACCCAAAGTCAGGTGTCCAATTATGCATTATATGTGTATTGTAAACTGAACCTATAGTTAATGATTACTTCAGTTGGTCCCATTTTTAAATTAAATTTTTCTTAAAAATAATAAAATTCCCGAAAAAAGTCAAAGTTATTGGTAGACTTAAATATATGATAAAAATATTTTTGACGGACTTATAGGTCATCAGTTATCTAAATTTTGAACTTTTTTTTAAAACCTTAATGTATAAAATGAGACAATAATTTTAATAAAATTAAAAACATGTAAGTTTCGCTACTTATTTACAATTCAATGATATTTTGAATTTTAGTTTCAGAGGTAAGTTGAATCGAAATGTAAAAATATTTATCTACACACGTAACTTTTTAAAAAGGTAAAATTATTTTTTAGCATTAATTGAAAATAAGAATCGGACAATAATTCATAATTTCAAATTTTAATTAACAAATATTTGCCCCCACCACAAATAATGCCATTGTAATTATATTAAATTTAAATTACGAAAGGATGCCGATATTTTCATTGTCTTCAATTATTGAAAATTTTTGAAAATTTTCAAATATTTCAAAATCAAAGCAATCTAAAAAAAATTTTAATATTTTCTTTTTTTTTGGAACGCTCTTTTTTTTTCTCTTCCTTTCTTTTTTAGTAAAAATTCTTTCTGAAAATTCCTGAGAATTTCCCATTATTGTTGTTTGTTGTTTGTTGTGGAGTTAAAAGTTGTTATTTTAAATAATCAGGTTGTGTTGTTCATTTCATAGACATTTACAATTCTACCCTGAAAGTGTCAAAGTGAATGCTTCAAAACAAACGTTTCCTTCACACACACACACACACACACACACACACACACACACACACACACACACACACACACACATGCATCTAAATGAATTACAAATGGAATGATAGTGTGACTGATATTTGCAGTTCTTTTTAAGAGAAAGTTTAATTTCGAATCTTCTTACATCATTTTGATGATAACATTTGTTAGGTAAAGTGCAAAGTTCACTGCGACCACTAAGTTTTCCACCAACATTTTTTTATAGAGAGAGTTTAGTAAAACCCTATAAAAACGTATATTCTTGCTGGGAGGCCATAAAAGCGACTAAAACAGAAAGAAACAAAGAAACAAATAAAGAAAGAAAAAGTGTTACTCTACTTTTTCCTTTGTTCTGTCTGCTGATTAATTTGTTAACTTGTCGACAAAATTTGCATATATTTTCTGAAGATGTTTTCTTTTCTTTCTTTCTTTCTTTTTTCACAAAAATGTCATTTCATTTTGCCCAAGAAAAGTAGTTATTGGCGTTCTTTTTTGTGTGTCAGAATTTACTTAATACATGTTAATATATTTATATGTGATATAATTTACACGCCGTTCGAGGTGGCCTGGCTACTCAACGTATGATGTTCACTGGTTTGATCTCAATTTCTCTCACCCCCCCCTCTCTCTCTCTCTCTCTCTATATATATATATATATATTAACCAGCTCCCAGAAAATGGTTCTAAGATACAGATCTGATTGTTTAAGGAAAGCGTTAGGCGAATTTTTTTTCTTTTAATGTTGTGTTAATTTGGAGCCTCTGTTAAAGATTGCTTGTAATGATTTGTTTAATTTGACTTGTAGGCTTCGAAAGTGGATATTTCTATGATTTAATCATTTATTTATTGATTTTAACGGCAACCCGTATTGGGTTATGTTATGTCTATAGGTTAGGAAATCACATACTTTGTGGATTTATATTTACATTTTTCTGTTTAGTTGTTTTTTAAGAGTTTTTAATTTGTTTTAAAGATATGTCAAAGTCATCAGGGATCGTCTTCTAATAATTACTTTGAACAATTTTAGCCCAGATTGGCTGTTGCCACATTATATATAGAGCCATTTCTGAGGTCTTTTTTTTTTCCTTGTGTGGATGCGCAGGTTATCTGCCGGGATGGGAGTAAGATCAATGTCAACTGGGTCATTTGGGTGAGGGGGTCTGATGTTGCAAGACCCGAACGCCCCACCCCCTGAACCCAAAGGAAACATCACTGATGACCCACCCCGATGCATCAATGAAGATGTATGATATAAAAAATAACCATATTTACATTTATAATTTTTGGAATAATCGTATTTCTCTCAAGAAGGACAAAATGCTATCCATGTTGACATTTTCAAGTTGGTCTATCATATTAATAGTGTTGAAAAAATGTTGTCTAATGAAAGTTAAAGCTCTCATTCTTTGAGAAAACTGCGGTTGTTTCTTAATAAATCTTGTGTGACCAATGCGCAATCAGGGTTTAGTAAATTTGTTCCCTTTTGGACATGGATATTTCTTATGGTCTTTTAATGGTTAAATGGCTATGGTATTGGCGACTTGAAGAGTTTGCGTTCGTATATTTGTTGTATCTGAGTTCTATAACTCACGACCATTATTTGAATGTAAGGACCACAAGTGGGACACTTGTTGCAAAGGAAATGTATTATGGTTTTAAATTTCATTGTGCTAAACAATGTAAAACAATTCACGACGAAATAATAACATATTTATTGCCTGAGCAAACTTGATAAAATGAATATAAAACTGACATAAGATAAAAGAATACTTTATGCCGAAAAGTCTGATTGTGTAGTTGAAGAGTATTTTAGTATAAGTTTAAGAGTCCACAATTGAATGGAAGGTGTTGTGTGAAAATTTACATCAATGGATGTTATCGCGCGCCATATGACACAAGGGATCTGTTGGGGAGAGAGCCTTCTTTTGTCAGAAAACGCACGCACTCATGAGTGCTTCTAGTTGTCGAGGAGAGAGAGAGGGTGGGAGAGAGAGTTTTGACTTTGCTGCACCCTTTTATGTACTACTTTGGTCACACCACATAGAAATACTATTTAGAAAGCAAGGGTTGTAATCCCTACAGTTTCTACAACCCCGTCCCACACCGTATACTGATCATTCAATCTGAATGTATCTCTTGAGATATTTAAGCCAGGTTACTTTTCTTTTGTATTTTGTGGATCTTGCCTGGTTAATTTCGTCACGTGAAATAGTTAGTAGTTGTTGCTTTTGTTTTATTTCGGATGTCGTAGAATCAGTCAATGTTTTGAATTCAAAGATCCAGCATCGATATTTGCCAGTTCACGTCTGTCAATGGAAATATTATCTTGTTTTCCATTGCACAAAACTGTGAAAAATTTATCCTCACATTTCGAGAAAGACTCCACAGAATGAAGCAAATGGCTTTTTCACGGAATCATAACGTATGTACACATTTTCAGAATTATATAATCTCTGGAGATATATATATATATATATACCCCTCTGCAAGGGATACAGTCGGCGTATTTTAAGTCCTTTTGAGAAATATTCAAAAAGTTGACCCAATCGTGATAATGTGCCGTAAATCTTCGCTGCATTGAAGATGATGTTTAATTTTCTTTCTAATCGATAATAAAAATTAGCTACACCTGTCCAAGAGCAGCAAGACTTTTTCCAAACCCTCTAGACTCGCTGTCGCCAAGAACTATTAGACAGCTGAGTCTACACTTTCGACAGCGCATCGACTTTATTCAACAGCATGGACTTTCCACAAATTCTTCATGTATCTTTCGCCAAATAAAAATTTGGCATTTCAAACCTTAGCATCTCCTCTTTATAATCTTTGCTTAGTCCGTGTCACATCACTTAATTCTAAAAATGTGTGGGATTGACGTATTTATCTGTCCCACAACAAAAGGTGTTTCGTGAATGTAGTGTTGTGTATATGACAAAACGTTTGCGGAAACGAATTAGTTTGTCACAGAAGTATCACTACATGCCTCCTTCAACCCGAAAGAGAACCTTGTAATTCAGAAAGACTTGGCGTTGCTCTTATAGGACTAAACATTATAGGACTAAACATTAAATAGTCAGGGACCGTAAATAAAAATATTACATTCACCCACATACTACAAATGGATCACGTCGGGGTCACCATTTGTAGTATGTGGGTGAATGTAATATTTTTATTTACGGTCCCTGACTATTTAATGTTTAGTTTGATATTTAGAATAAGGTTTAGTAGTTAAGCTTCCCCACAAGTTTAATGTATAGAAGTTTGGTATATAGAATGTTTAGAAAAAAGGTGGAATAGGAATATAATATAGACATAATATAGGCACATGGATAAAGTATTAAATGAAGGAAGCCAATGAAATAAAT
Source organism: Sepioteuthis lessoniana (assembly GCA_963585895.1). NCBI lineage: Eukaryota > Metazoa > Mollusca > Cephalopoda > Myopsida > Loliginidae > Sepioteuthis > Sepioteuthis lessoniana. Next base: position 134,075,935 of record OY757905.1, on the reverse strand, counting down.
GAGTGAAGATATGAAACAAATAAAAGTTGTAAAACAGCGCGGACAAAATGAACATTTTAAACAAGGCGAACGAACAAAACAAATTTATATACAATAATAATGAAACTTACATTAATACATAAAAAATATAACTAACTTTACTAACAAAATGATAGTGTGTGTATATGTGTGTGTGTGTGTGTGTGTGTGTGTGTGTGTGTAACACAACTAAGTTATAAAAGGATTACATATTTAAAATGTCCTTTTTTATGATTAGAAACGGACAGTTTTTTTTTTCTGAGACTGGAAAGCGTCTCATAGTCAAAGTATATTTTGAATGTCTGCGATGCCCATCCATGTTGTTACTTTTCAACTGTTGATTCACACTGGAGGTGGTGTGTTTGCTGCTGCAAAGAAATTTCGTAAAAAAGAGAAAGGGTCTTTGAAGACGACATATTTATAGAAAATACGCGTCTTGTAGGTGGCTCCGAACGCAGGACTTGAATTTACGCGCCGACGTAGTTTTAAGCATGTCACGTGGTCCTCCTGGCCAATGGTTTCCCGAGACTGAATATTGAGCGTCCGCCATCTTTGTGGGAACAAGTGGCATACCGCCCAAGATAATTTATAGGAGTATAAAGTCCTATACTCTCTTACAGACAGGAAAGGCCATAACATATACAATCAGAACTCTGTTAGATACAGAGCTGAGATCGATAAGAAAATGCTTGCAATCATGTTCTCATAGGAAAAATTCCGAGAGAAAAACACAGATCTACACGGATCATAAAACACTTGGAGATATAATGAAGAAACCGCTTGCGAAATCGCCAAAAATACTACGAGAAATCCGACTGAACATTTAAAAATATGACATCGACGTCGGGAATGTTAAAAAAAAAGAAAACATGTATATTGTTGACATACTGTTGTAAATTGATAAAGTTTAAATGAAAAATAAAAAATAAAATAAATAATAAAACACGAAAATAAAAAATCAAACAAAAAATAAAATACAAAAATAACATTTTTAAAAGTTAAAAAAATATCCCACAATTTCACTTCCACCGAAAGTTAAACTTTCGATAATAAAAATAAGTAGTAAATTATTTTTTCCATCATGCAGATTATAGTGTGCAGAATTTTGGCTATTTTCCAACTGCCGGTGAAACCGTTCGACAAGTCCATAAGCATATGAGTGGGGTCCCATTGTTTTAATATGGTGAATAGCGAGTAACCTAGGGAATTCTGGAAAAGGCCAAAACTACAACTGGGTGCCGCGATCCGTTTTGATCGAAGATGGAACACCGTAGTTTGTTATCCTATACTCAAGCAGAGTCTGTGCTACGATTTCAGTTGACATGTTTTGAATCATGTATGCCGCTAGTCAACGTGAATAACGATCCACTGCTGTCAACAGGTATTGGTATCATCTCGATGATGGGCACCTCAGGGATTTAATGATTAACAAACTGGATTACCAGACTATTGTTGGTGAGTTCGATTTTCATTGAGTGCCCCATACTTCCGTCCTTGTGCCATAGCTTAGCTAAGTTTAGTAAACTTCTTGATTATAGAAGTGAGTCAACAAGGTCTATATAGACGTTGGCAAAACGCTCATCAAGGTTACTAAATGCCATGTTTTTCGTGTGCTTTTTTATTTTATGTTATTGACATTACATAGTTCCCAGACGAAGTTCATATATCAGTCATATTCGGTTCTTGTGTCATCTGTTTGCCCGTAGCCTGAATGCTCGAGTGTGACATCCCATGAAAATGTTGGAATACAGTCTTACGTAGAGACGGAGGTATATACGGCCTGGGCTGTTTCAATAAAGCATCGTAAAATATATTCCTTTCACTAAAAGGGAACAGAGGGATTCTCCGTGGCGTAGTGGTTAACATGTTGGACTGCGATATCGTAGTAAGCGTGTTCAAACTCCAGTCGGGTTATTACGCTCGCTTTCAGACTCATTCTCTTGGAAAAGGTATGAATCCCTTCATGCTGACAGTTATGGGTTGAATAGCACAACTACTTGGCTGGCATGAAATAACCCACGAAAGTTGATATGCCATTAATCAAAGGAACCAAACCAAACTAAACCTAAAGGTAACTCTGCGATTTGGAGTGATACATCTTGTCTTTCTCTTATTCCCTGGTGATTTCATTATGACCGAATTTAACTTTATCTGTATAGTACAATATAGTAGTGCGTTATAGTAGTCCTAAATAGGCTGACGGTGTGTGTGTGTGTGTGTGTGTGTGTGTGTGTGTGTGTGTGTGTGTGTGTGTGTGTGCCAAGAACATATCTAATATCAGAGGTGAATTGTGATATTATAGGCTTCTCGTCTTAAATGTTTTGTTTTTTTTAGCCCATGAAATAATATTATAAAAGTAATTTAGTATGGACTGCTCGTTTGTGAAAGTCTGCAAAACGCACGAGTCATCGAGTGGGCTGGTAAGGCACCGAAAGAGACTCAGTTTTTCTTTTGGCGCCAAAAGTATAACTTTCGGCTGAAGTGGAATTCTGGGGTATTTTTTTTTTTTTTTTCGTATTTTATTATCAGTTTTATTTTTTATTCAAACTTTATTAATTTATCAGTTACCACAATATATAATCCAAATGATTTAATTCCCTGACAAATATTTGTTAAAGAGGGAGTGTAGGAATCGCATTAATGTTTTTTGATGAATGAAAACTGTAATATGTCCGACATTTGACCAAATTATCTACTGATAATGAGAAGATCTTAGAGAAGGTGCTCTAAGTTTTTATTTTTCTAATTTGGTTGAGTTTTATGTCACATTAACCCCTGTGGGTTATTTAATGCTAAATACTGTTTATAAATATATAATATATATGATTTCTTAACGAATAGTTTGTAGGTAGCATTTTAAGATAAGCCAAAGCTCATTTGTTTGCACACAGTTAAATAGTTTCAAGTATTGGAAGTTAACATGAGTAGTTCTGCTTAGGTTATGTTATTTGTTTTAATGGTATATCAACCCTTGATTGTTATTTAATGCAAAATCCTGTTTATACATATATTACATATGATTTTTAAGTGAATAGTTTATAGATAACATTATTTTTTTAAACGAGCCAAATCTCATTTGTTTGCACACAATCAAATAGACTCAAGTATTGCTATTGTTTGCATATAGTTAAATGGTTTCAAGTACTGCTATTTATTGTTTGCACACAATTAACTTTTTTCAAGTATTGCTATTTAACACAATAGGACCTAACATTCCAGGTCAGAGTGGACCTGGATGTAATGGCTATAAAGGGACACAGCACATTCCCCAAAGCTCCTGGACTGGAACCTCGCCGTCAGATAGTTTAATGTCATAAACAAAAAATTCATTAGGCGGGGTCTTATTCCTCTGCAGAGATGCAGTCGGCGTATTTTACAGCCTCAGCCGACTGGGCTCAAATGTTTTTGTATGCGAGAGTGGTATTACTTATCAGTTTTAAAACTGCCCCAACCGCAACAACAGAATCTTCAGTTTCTAATGTTAATATTCAAATGCTTGGTGTAAGGGAAATATTCAATGAAGTTTCCACTCACCAAGGACCAATATTAGCATTATTATATCCTTGATATCATCATCATCATCATCATCATCAAAGTATGCCAACAATGGGGTTTCCTTTAACAGTCTCTCAGTATCCATCCCTATCAGCTATCTCTTTTATTAAGTCCTCTAGACGGCATCCAGTATCAACATAGAGCTGATGATTGTAAGTCTATGCTGATTAATCAACACCTGTGTTTCCATGTGTAGGATTCCATAAGAGAACGTCACTTATGAATTCGTCTTTACGTCTCCAGTAGCGGTCAACATAATTTTACTAGTCTTACTGGCATGTTTTATTTGATGGGAGGTAAGTGTCTGTACAGATGCTGTTTTGTGGGATGCTTCTTCAGGATTTGTTCAAAACAGCACACAACATCTTTGTGTTGTTCCGATTTAGATTTTTCTCCCTGAGTTTCATTAAATTAACACTGAACACAAAGGAAGGAAAGACCAAATAAGCTCATTTACACATTGATTGATATTTAATCTTTTATATACATAATATACATACAGGTGACATCACAAAGAAAGATACACAAACGTGGCCTATGGTAGAATTATTCATATATTTTCCCATGAACAAGTAGCCTAGTCGGCTGGAGCTGTAGATTACACCAACTGCATCTCTGTAGAGAGGTAAGACTACTCCAATGAGTGTCCTGATATGTGACTTAAAAGCATCTGAGGTGAGGCTCCAGTCAGTGGAGCTCTTGGGAATATGGAGTACTCCTTCATTTCCATTGCTCCCAGGTCCACTCTGGCCCGGAGTGGTAGCACCTGATAGGGTCCTATCTATGGGTCAAATAGAACTGTTTGACATTTAAACAAATCACTTACGCTGAATTGAATTGTTTGAATGATCATTTAATTGTGAGTAAACAAATAACTGATGTTTAATTGAATTGTTAGTGATACATAACAATACTTGGAACCATTTAAATGTGAGCAAATAAATAAGTAATGTTGAATAGAATTATAAGTGTTAAATTACAAAATTTGTAACCTCTTTACTGTCAGTAAACAAGATTAATATTGAATAGATTTAGATTTCCCTCTCTCCAATGACCAATATTAGCATTAGAATATCCATGATATAATAACCAGACATTGGTATAATGGTTAGAGTGTTTGGCAATGGCCTGGGAGTTGAGTCATACTAAAGACTCAAAAAATGGTACTTGATACCTCCTTGCTTAACACTCAGCATTATAAGGTACAGATCAAGGGTAAAGTGGGGCAATCCTGGGAAAGGAATAGCGCCCTCCCCTACAACTTGGTGTTAAAGCTATCGAAAAGGAAGCCTTCGGGTCACCCTCAACTACGGTTGCCAACTTAACTAACACTGAGCAAAAACAAGATAAACTTATTCACACATACAAGAACGTTAAACCTTTTATATACATAATATACGAATAAGTATTATTAAAAGAAAAATTACACATACGTATCACATGGTAGAATTATACACATATTGTTCCATCAACAGCAGTATATGGAAAGTACACAAAATGGAAAAAACGGCTTACTTGACATGAGTGGTAATAGAGCCATATGGCTTTACTGTTTCTTAGCAAGGTCTGAGAACACGTCTCTACAGTTCAAAGGACAAAAGCAAAAAGTGTTCATGTGACACCTTACGGGTCCCTATTGAACATGCAAATTATCCAAGCAAGATAATCATTTATTGTATCCCTACACGTTTCTTGAAAATGATATGACATGAAAGCTCATTTGACCAACTTCGAAAACATATTTCTCGTAATTTTCACTCTTAACCCGTACTGTGTAAGTCTCTGTCGTGTGCAGGTGTTGTAAATGTTCAGACTTGTTCTTACTTGCTCTGATGGCATCGTGTTTATATACAAAAACAAAGAGTAGATATCTGAAAACCTTCTCAATAAAGTTCTGGAAGTTCTATGTATCGTTATGAAAACTGAACGACTTTCTAGCAAATTTTTAAAAAGACAAAAGGGGTTGCTACTGCCGTTTATTACAGGTATAAAATACGAAGTTCATTCGAGATACTGCTTGAAAAAAATAGTTCCTTGTAAACTTGCGGTGATGTCTTTAAGTGTAGCGATTTGACGATGCAATGCAGTGATTAAAATTACTTCAAGTAGGTACTAAGTGTTGACCAAGAACTTTTTGAAATTCTTATAACTTGCATTAGCATGACTTGAAATTCCTTCTTAGCAAATTTGCTTTATTTAGCCATAGTCTACGTGGCTTAGAGTGAACCGGTCACCCTGTGGTTTGCATATAGTATTTAGTTATTGTTATGGGGACATATCCTACCATACCCCAAAGATGGACTCGTCCAACCTAAACATATTCTCCGAGCTCAGCTCGCTCGAGGAAGACAACTTTTCGTTTCTTACGAGACATTTGACAAACAGAATGCAAGCCGAGAACGGCTAGTACTTCTTTTGTATCACTTCCTTTTCTCTGCTAATACAATAACGTTCACCTATTACCCGTTGTTTGAGTTGTTCTTCCACCGGTCTTATCTGAAGACCACAACAGTTATGTGCATAACTACTGTGTTGTAAAGGACAAGCGATGTCAAGATATTTACAAAGTACATCTGTAAATTCGTTGTTTTTTGGGGTTTTTTTGTTAACGCTGCACTAATTCCAATAGAACTGTATTAATAACCGAACTTGAATTATTAGTTTGACCGATAAGGAATAATACTTGGAAATAATTCCTAATAAAGCAAATTTGAATGGAACGAAAGCTTATCCTATGTACATTAACATATTAAATGCCTTCCTGTATAGATATTGAGCAAATCTTTATACAGACCATAGAATATAGGGTGGTGTTTTCCGGAGTTTTTGGGAAAATGCACAAAAATGAAACTGGTGTATTGAGCAGAAATCGTTATACGAGGTGCATACGATAAGTTTCCAGGCTTTTTTTCGTATGGGCACTTTTATTGATAGTACACACATGAAACTCTAGTCCCCTTCGAAGTAATCTTCTCCGGCTGCAATGCATTTGTTGTACCGTTCCAACATCTTCTGGAAGGCCCCATGGAAGTCCTCTTGTGTGAGCGTATCAATGACCTTCGTCACAGCCTCTTTCATCTCCTCAATTGTCTTATAACGACAGCCTCTGAGCTTAGGGAATAATCAAAAGTCCCAGGGAGCAAGGTCTGGAATATAGGGAGGGTGAGGAACTGTCTTGATGCCCATCTTGCTCAAATAGTCTGTGACAAGGATGGAGTTGTGGACTGGGGCATTGTCCTGGTGGAAATACCACCGACCCAATTTGAAGAGCGCTGGCCTCTTCCGACGGAATCTCTTCCTGAACTCCCTTAAAACCTCAACATAGTAACCCTAACCCTAACCCTTTGGCCAATACACTCTGGTGTATTGACTTTCTACCACACCTCTCATCATCCCTCAAAGACTCCCTGCCTTCCTTGAATCTCTTATCCCACTCAAAAACTGAGGCTCGATTCATGCAAGATGGTCGAAAAGCAGTCTAAAGCATTCCATACGTATCTGTGGCATTTTTTCCAAGTTTAAAACAGAATTTTATTGCATATCGTTCTTCTAAAGTGTCCTGACGTCCAGATTGCATTTTTGAAATTCACCAGCTGTGACAATCAGGATTTAGTAGGGTGTATTCCAATTGCTGCTGTAGCTGTTCATTTGAAATTGGTCAGCCATCTCATAAGATGTATAGCAATAACATACTGAATTTTTAAGAGTCTACGACAATTTTAAATGCCTGTACAAAAAAGTCTGGAAACTTATTGAAGGCACTACGTAATCTAATAAATTTGATGACTTTGTTCTTAATATCAATATGATGTATGCATGTTAAAGTCAATTAACATTAACAAATTTTGTTGATTTCATCATTTTTATGGTTAGTATTAATAGTTTATACAGTCAGCTTGTTCTTTGAAATAAGAATTTTTACTATATTATTGGTCATGAATTAATGATATCTGCATTTTAGATTATCTTAATAAGCCAAAATTAAGGGTGAAATACCATTTGTATAATTGTTTTATTTAATTTGTGATATATACCTAACCTTTTTATGTTTGCATTTAGATAAAATATTATAGTGAAAATATAAATACATACAATGTGTCGTGGAATTATTTTGTAATTATTGGAAGTTGGAGATAGATAGATAGATATGAACAGACTGGGATAGATTGATAGATATTAATTGACTGGGATATATAGATAGATAGATAGATAGATAGATAGATAGGAAAAATCTCTGTAGGAGACATCTATACTTACACTTATATCCAATGGCAAATATGGCAGTGTTTTATTTTCCTATTAGAATTTAGAAAAGGAACATATTATGTATGGTTATGATAAGAAAAAAGACCCCATTGTACGGGAAATTCTTTCTTTTTTTTTTTTCTTTTTTTTTCTTTTTTTGGTGGGGTGGAACCATTAATTAGAGTCATTGGATGTTGTATTTTAAAATTAAGTTTTGCTGCTGAACATAATCAAAGAAGTTACAGCTCCTACAGGAGTCGACCAAAACGTTCTTATGGCCATATCACCTCTTGATACTCACCATTGACCATCTTAGGAAGAATTCTGCATACTAATTCCGAATCAAACGTCCCGCTGTTTTCCGAGTTTTCTCCAAAGTTAGCGAATTTTAAGCACATTTTATAAAATAAGGGGATAACGAATTTTGAAAAATTATCGACTGTATGAACCCCCTGACCTCCTAACTTCGTAAACTCCACCGCACTAATATAAAATATTATGCGCGACTTCAATTTTTTAAAACTGCACTGTTAATCTAAGAGTCATGAGGAAAAAATTGTAAGTGATATACGTTACCCTGGCAATATTGACCCACATGCAAACAATTTGTTAACCCCCTCGTCGTTTTGTAATTAGTTAGTTCTGATTTTCTGGAATTTCATTAGTTAATAGGACCCCAAGGTAATTTGCAATGAAAGATTAAACTACCTAAAAATTTAGGGAATTCAACTTTAATTCATACATTTTTACCATTTGAATTTTAAATACAACCCCGTCTTATATATCTATCATTTTCTTCTACATCTTTCTTAATTCAATTAAGTGATTCCTTACAACAACAATAAAAGATTTACTGCAGGTTTGCGAAAGTGGCAATGAAATCAACAAGGGCTGGTGGACCCCCTATAGAGGAAGGTAATGCTGCATTCGACTTGCTTTGTTAAAGGGCCGGAGGCAGAGATTGAACCCTATTCGTTGAATTAAAATTATAGCCCTTTATGTTACCGACAATGTCTATACACCCAAGTGGCTGAAAGCTTGGTTAAAGAAGTATCAAGACTTCGTCTATTTTTCGGAAGTAAATGGAAAAAGTAATGTTGTGTGTTTTAAGAATATTACAAATTACCTACCTATGCTTGGTACATTTGACTTTGAAGAGCCACTTTTGAAAAGTCCGTCTTCCAGTGTTGTAGCCTCAGCTGAAGATAGTGTCAATTGCAATGATGAAGAGAATGTTGGTGAAGACAATGCAAACATCACTTGATGGAATATATGTTGAAAAGCCGCAATAAAGAGAAATTGTCAAGTTAAGACGTTGGCTGATCTCATTCCAGGTGTCAACATCCAAAGAAAGATCAACATCGATACCACAATCTTATTCAACAGGTTGATTGCATTGGGACAATTAGATGAGAACATTTAGGATAATTTCGCATATGAACTTACTCATGAACAAACGATGCTGTTTAAAGCTGGTCTCATGAGAAAGCTACAGAAGTCTAAACTAAGGCAATACCTTCCGAATAAGTGACGCAATATAGTCATCAATGAGATTAAAGTATTTGTTGTTGATTGTGGAGCGCTACTTCATAATTCAAGTCGAATCTATTAAACTGCGACTTCACAATTCATGTCGATGATATCAAAATACAACTTCACAATTCAATTCGAATGTATCAAAATGCTACTTCACAATTCATATCAATGATATCAAAATACAACTTCAGAATTCATCCCGATGATATCAAAATGCTTTCAACTACAGCCTGAAAACTTTCCACCAATAGAGTGCGCAGTATTTTACCGTTTATTGCGTGTCAATTTACAAATCAGTCAATGGAAAGAATTGTAACGAAATGCTTTTGATGCAACCAAATGGGGTTGGAATCTTGTTGACAAAGTTTTGGTTCCTGTCAAAACAGATGAACCACGTTCACCTGATTAACTCATGCAATTCATCCTCTGAAATTGAAAGTTATCTTTTAAAGGATTCGTGTGGAACAAGATTATGTTCATAACGAATTATCTTGTGTGCATGCTTGAAGAGAGTGTCAAGGGAAAATCTTGCAACAATTTCAACGAAGACGCTGTTAATATATATTATGATTCCGACGAGAAAAAACGAGGACAACAAGGAGCATCTTTGATTTATTCGATTAGACTTTATTCTAACGTCCCTTTCATTTTCGCTTTTGTTGTGTTATACTTATGACTTTTGATATTCTCAGTTTTTCAAGTTGTGGAACCTGACTCTGACTCAATCTTTTAACTTTTAATATGCTACAATTTGAGTAATTTAGAAAGGACAATTTTTCTCCCATAATTTTCTTCTAAAAATTAGAACTTGTGTGATGAGCTGGTGGCAGCTGGGAGGTGGCCAGGTCCATTTCTAGAACAGGAGTGAATGTGGCAAACTCGGTCAAGCGGAACTTACTGTTATATCAGCATATGGTTGCAAGGAAAAAATAAACACAGTTGCAAAAACAAAGAACACGAAGGCACTTAAAAAATCTTAACAATTGTATTGGAAACAAATAAGTAAAAAGTTCAAATAACTGGGGTTTTAAAAACGTGTTGATATGGAATTAAAAAGTAAAAAAATGTCCTATGCTAAATAGTGGTAGGATTGTTAGACTTACGCCCACGCGGTCAATCAGATGTTACGAGTACGGAGCGGAGTGTTTTTTTGATTTACGGGCTAGTCGCTTCCTTCAAAGCGGAGAAGAGGAAAGTCAGTGTGAGTAATGCATGGTTTCGAGTTCCCTCTATCTATCTATCTATCTATCTATCTATCTATCTATCTATCTATCTGTCAGTTGGAGTTCTGGTCTGCGGGCTGTTGTCTGCCTTCTTTTGATCTGTACCGCTCTCGAGAAATTTGTCTTTTAAATCGTTTTTCTTTTCTGATCGGATCAAGTTGTTTTTTTGTTTTTGTTTTTCTTGTTTTGTTTTTACCGCGAAAGTCACGGATTGGCGGAAAAATTACTTTTAATTATTTTTATTCTTTGACAAATTTCATCGACATTTCGCTATGCTATGCTGATCCTATGCGCAGAAACCCCTTTTTCCATTTTGAAGAAAGTCTCAGCACCGATAACATCTGGTGAATGCTCTCGTGGGCGCTACTTGCAATCATCATTTTGTATGTACAATAAATTAGAAGAGATCTCTTTCGGTCATATAACATTTCTTATGATATCGTGCGCGATTCTGACGAGACCAAGAGTCTATATAAATAAGACTCCACCGTTTCGCCCCAGGCAGACAGACTTCAAACAGATTTCAGGTTATTTCGACTACCTCAGGGTTTCTTTATTCAACCACATTCGCCACCGCCTTCATCCCCCTAAATCTCTATTTAACTGGGATCGCTGCCTGATAAAAATAAAGCTGTACTTGCTGAAATTTGTCGTTCGGTATCTTCTTTCACACAACGCGTCTTTTTAATACGATTTTAGCCATTCCATTTTGTTCAATATCCAGACACAAGTGATCATCTAAAAAGCTGTACATATGCAAGTCAACCAGGAGCTCGGCTAAGCTGCAACGTTGCATTTGTACAAGTGTAAGTAGAGTGGTTAGATGGGTTTCCTGGCTTTGTCTGTCACTTTTGAAAAACTTAGCAAACTTACAAATGTTCAATATACTGCCGGTTTAATATTCAAATATTGGTTATTTTTTTAACCTTTTCGATTTCCAAAAATAGTATTTGCTATTTGATAAAGGAAGGGATTTGCTGGTAGTCAAAATGATAATGTTAATAAAATCTGGTAATTTTGTAAACAGTTTGTTGACTTTAACTGAGGTGAAAGCCCCCATTAAAGTTGTTGTGGAAATGGTATATAAACATTATCTGACTCCAAAATACAGTACGATTTACACTCCTATATTTTTACCTAGTCTGGAAGGAGCACGTGGGGTAGAAAATTTTCGAAAAATAGGATTCAAAACTTACTCATTCCCGAAACAAAAGTAGTTTGGCGCAAAAAGAAAATAAGTCGTTTCGGGGAACCTGATTGGACATAGTAGTCACGTGTTGCTGTTTTCAATTATGTCCGTGCATTTTGAATTTGTCCCGCGCAAAAATAAATCTTGCGTTTGGAACCGGTCACGTGACCAAGGTCTTATATATTTCAAGTTTCTGACAGTCTTTTTCTCTCACTCTCCCACTCTCAGTTTGGGCTCCGCAAAGGAACAATGGCAGACTTGAGGCCGTAAGGCTCCCAGTTTCCTCCGGGTAGGCGAGCTGCAACATTGACTCCTTTGTCCTCCATGTATAGCACTAGACCTTGCTGTCTACTTCAAGCTATAACCCGGCGTACGTGCCCGGACCCGCATTTGGGTTCGTGAAACTGCTTGCCTCATTAGACCCACATTGCACTTTGTAGGTCAATGAGCAGCATAGACCAGCAGGGTTCGAGCCTCGGCTCGTTCCCGACCTTCTCTTCCCCTTTATCCCCACTTTAATCGACCTTCGGGCTTTTGACCTTGTGTCAAGCCTTGTCTGATGGGAGACATTGGCAAATAGTTCTCTCACTCTCAGCTTTCGCTCTCATTCTCCGCTCTCCTAGTGATCGGCCCACAACTTCAGACACACCGCCCAAAAATGGGAAAACAAACAGCCAGCAAAAATACATTCACAGTCCTAACGAAAGTAGTACATTTAACATCTTTCAATATACCAAATTTTCCATGGACGTCAACGTTACCACGCACATACTGACACACAAATTCAGCTAGTGGGCAAATGCATACTTCGTTGCTATGTTTTTTGCTTACACGCATATATACACACATACACATATATATGTACGTAGGATTTATCCAGCTTTTTACTCCTTTTGTCTTAACGACGAACACACGTACTTACTGATATCATCAAACAACAAACACTTACATTCGCATAATCCTATTTACCAACCCCTTCGCTCGGGCAGGATATGACACAAAGTCAATTTTTTTAAGCGGAGTTTGACAGGTTTGAATTCAGAGTTTTCCTCCTAGACTAGTTGCCTCACCAAGGCTGAAGAACCCGGTCTGTCCTACTATTTACCCATAGCTGGAGGGAGAATAATTGGATTCATACCTTTCCCAAGGGTATTAGTGCTATGTGAAATGCAATCAGTCTCGTCCAGGATTTGAACTCGTGTCGCCGTGTCCATTTCCTACAACGATAACCATTACACCACGGGCACCTACATTCGCATAATAGTTGTATTATACACACCCACACACACAAATGCCTAACAAACATATTCGTGCATTTGCTACTTTATACTAAATCTTTCTAATTTGGGTTTTTGTTTTTGTTTTTTTGGGGGGTTTTTTTTGTTAAAATTTATCGTTTTAAATCGTTTTATCGTTGTCCTTAAATTTCTTTTGTCTGCGTTGTTCATATTCTTTGAGTTGTTAATTGTTGAACGACTCTCGGGGTTCTGCTTCTAGCAAAACTTTGAGAGAATAACCACCGCCATTTTATCCACCACAAATGGACATTTCATCACAAAAAATACAAAGCTTATCCAAAAAAGTATACTGATTGCCAATACAAAAATAAACAATTCATAAAACGTTCATTTTCTTCAAATTATTCCCCTTGGCAATTAACACACTTGTTACTCTTTTGATATAGAAATTCCTCTTTTGACAAAGAGCTCCTCTTTTTATATGGAAACTTCTCTTTTGATACGAAAACTCCTTGTTTGATATGGAAACATCTCTTTTGATATAGAAACTTCTCTTTTTATTTAAAAATTTCTTTTTCGATATGGAAATTCCTCTTTTAATATAGAAATTTGCTTTTTGATATGGAATCTTCTCTTTTGATATAGAAACTCTTTTTATATAGAATCTTTTCTTTAGATATGGAAACTTCTTTTGATATGGAGACTCGTCTATTGATATAGAAACTTCTCTTTTGATATAGAAACTTTCCTTTTGATATGGAAACTACTCTTCATATGGTAATTCCTCTTTTTATATGGTATCTCTTCTTTTGATATGGAAACTTCTCTTTTTGATATGGAAACTTCTCTTTTGATATAGAAACAGCTCTTTTGATATGGAAACTCCTCTTTTTATATAAAAACAGCTGTTTTGATTTGGTATGAAGCTGTGTTATCGTATTTCTTTTAACGTCTTTCACATCCATATATCTTTGCCTTGAGATAAATTTTCAGTTTAGGAAAAGAAAAAGTCCTACAGGATTAAGTCTGGTGAATATGGAAGGAGGCTACATTTGCACAATCTTTTGCTTTGCCAAAAATATTTTGTTCAAATAGTAACAACTTCCTTTTTTTTTTTCAAATTAGCATTGATTCATCTAGACTTTGTCTAGACGCCTAGACATCTAGACAGTAGTTTCATTAGATTCAAAATAAATCAAAGCAATCCTAATAAACACTGAAGCAACAATCTCCAAGCTATGTGGCATTTTCACAATCCATGGCCTCCAAGAAATACTTGTCTCTGACAACGAAAGTAATTTCACAAATATAGAATTCACAGAGTTCCTAACGAAGAACTACATGAAGCATGTCTAAATGGTACCTTATCATCTGGCATTGGTCCATCAGAAATGTGGGGAATAGCAGCACCAAAATGACGAAAAGTGGTGATTTAGAGATTAAGTATATCCAGTTCCTATTCCACTAGCAGAACATACCACACTCAAGACAGATCACAAGTTGAAAAAGTGGACTGCAAATTGCTTTATTCTTTAACTTAGAGCATTTTATGAATATAAAAAAAAAACTTCAAAAAATAAAAATCACTTAATGATATATCTTTTTTGGTGAACTTTGGTTATATACATATATACAAACGTAATGAGAATTTGTGTACTATATAGATTTTGATGAGTATTTTCTTTTATCTTTTTGTTATTTTCTTTTTTATTGCAAATCATTTAGGTCATCATTTGACATTCGTGAAGAACAGTGGAGACGATAAAAGATTATCTCTCAGTGAGACTTGAAATCACGTTCCACTTTTGCCTGGTTAAATGAACCGGCTATGCAACCACTATTGATCTGCACAAGTTTAAATTAAACCTATAAACCAATCTTTGATTTTTACCATTTAATTTTGTTTCTTTCTTCTCTGTAATGGTTTGGTTTGGTTTGATCTCTTTGTTTTATGGCATACCAACTTTTGTGGTTTATTTGATGCCAAAGCGATATTTGTAGAAGTACAATCGTGTTACTATTTAACGCATAGCTGGGTTGGGTGTATAAGGAAGTCCATACCTTTCCTAAAGGTATTAGTTCGAAAATGAATGTAATAGTGCGACTGGAATTTGAAATCGCTTACTTCGAGTCCGCAGTCCAACACTTTACGCCACGGGGATTACCCTTCCCTTTTATAGTGGTTCTCATGCAATACAAGTGATAAAGTTGCTAATGAATAAATTAATTAATTTTATAGGTGTATAAATTGTCTTGGCGATCATAAAAGAGGGTAGACGTAAAAGAAATTGATGATGTCAAAAATTGAACTACAAGTGTATCAATGTACATAATTTCTTTTCTTTCTTTTTCTTTACAATGGGGAAAAAGTGAAAAGAAAACAGTGGATATCACTGTGTGTGCTTACATTGCTTTATTTACATTGTTAAACACTTCAAATAATCGGGAAAAGGCCAGGACTTACTGCAAGTTACTAACCGACTGTTTGTTGGATAAAAAGCTCATAAAGCACTTGCTGTCCTTGACCACTACTTAATCTATATGGAATTGTTTTTATTATCACAAGATCACCAGCCAAAAGATAGTAACTAGGTTCAGTTGGACTTACAGTCGAGTTGGTTGGGTGGGTGGCATATTAACTCTTGTAAGTTATTTAATGCCAAATCCTATTTATGCACTTATATTAGATATATATAATTTGTTTGCTTTGCTTTGGTTCGGTTTTATGGCATATCAACCATTGTGGGTGATTTAATGACAAATTTATACATATATATTAAATAAATATATGATTTGTTAACACATTTTGTTGATAACATTCTTAAACGAGCCTGAGCTCTTTTTTGCACAGTTGAATGGCTTCAAGTATTGTTATTTAACACCTGTCATTTGTTTGCACACAGATTGTTCTATTTGATCCATAGATTGGACCCAATCAGGTGCTACCACTCTGGGTCAGAGTGGACTGGGGCAATGGCAGTGAAGTGGTTCTCCATATTCCTCAAATCTCCAATGTTGGAGCCTCGCCATCAAATTGTTTAATGTCATACCTAAGACACTCATTGTGTAGGGTCTTACCTCTCTGCAGAGATGTAATCAGTGCATTCTACACCCCCTGCTGACTGGGCTATATAATTTGTAAACGAATATTTTGTATGCTTACAATTTTTAAACAAGCCAGAGTTTGTTTGTTTGCACACAGTTAAATGGTTTCAAATTTCAAGTATTGTTATCTAACACTAATAATTTGATATTAATCATTTTTTGTGTTTAGTTAAATGGTTTCAAGTAAAATAAATGAGATAGTTTAGTGTCATATACAGGACACTCATTGGGGAAGGGAATTTTCTCTGCAGAGATCAAGTCGACGTAGACTTAGAGCCTAGTCATGTTGAAAGCACTGACTCCTATCAGATCCAGAAAGTCAAGCATCAATGACCACTTAGTAACAGCAGTTACAATAAACACCAAAACTAAGTAAATCATAACTAGGTAGGAATTACTTCCCTTGGCTTCCAAATAGTACTTTAAATGGCTGTTTGGTGGCGTGACCAAAGGAGCACATAAAAGAGTGTAACAAAGTCAAAGCTCTCTCTCTCTCTCTCTCTCTCTCTCTCTCTCTCTCTCTCTCCATTCCTGCCTCGACAACCAGAAGCACGCGCACAAGTGTGTGCCTTTCTCGACCAAGAAAGCTCTCGCCCCAGCAAACCTCGTGTCGTATGGTGCATGATATCACGCTTTAACATAAGTCTTCACACAGCTATTTCCATTCTATTAAGAACTCTTAACTTATAGCATATAACTTATAACTTATTGCATGATAAGGCTTTTCTATAAAATGTACTCTTTTAGTATTTCATGTCATTTCTGTATTTATTCTGTTATGTTTGCTCTGGCAATAAATATATTGTTGTTAAATCGTCGTAAATTGTTTCATATTGTTTAGCATAAGGAAATATTAAACCATAATGCATTTACTCTGCTACAAGTGTTCGAATTCTTTTCCTCTCACACTCAAATAATTGTGGCGATGAGCTATGGTATTCAGATACGACAAATATATGAAGACAAACCTTCAACTCGTCAATATCAAATCCCACTCGATTCAATTTCCATTTTTTATCAAAAAAAAATCTCTGTAGGTTAGAACAAGTAATTGAAAACTTTGAGGTATTTAGACCTGTTAAGTTAAAGTCAACATGTCAGAAGATATTACTATCAAAGATTCCCTTCCCCACAAATAACTCAAAAAGTATTGCCTGAGTGTTATTATCCTAGATGGGATTTAACTCGAAAATAACCAAGTTAGATCCAATAAAAATTTATATAAAAATTGATATCCCATGCATCGATTAACTCTGTTCTAGACTTCACCTTTATCAAGAAATGTCAGGAAAACGTTATCACTTTCCCCATAATATGATGGAATCGGAAAAACTAAGAAAATAAAAACGTAGAATAATTGTTTTAATAAAAAGATAATCATGAATGGTTGTGTGAGATCTAAAGTGGGACTGGTGTCAGATCTGTTTTCTTTTGGTTGGGAAAATAAGGAGGGAGAGTTATTGTTTTTTTTTAAATAGTCACGAATAAATTTCTCTGCTACAACGTGGAAAAACAGATTGAAAGTTCCTTCCAGGAACGTGACCATACACTACCTCGCCCCACGCTGTGATTCTTTAAGTAGAAAGGCAGCGACGTTTCACGTCTGGAAAGAAGAGGGGTTGCTGGCAGCCGATGACTGAAAACCGAAGGATATATATTGTAGAATAAAAAAAAATATAACTCCGATTCTTGCAGTAGTTGATAATAAAAAGGTTTTATAAATCTTCAAGTTACAGATGATAACACTTTCTGCGAGTGTGACTTAGAATGGTCAAAGGCGTCGGTCTGGTGAGGGTTAAGTCTTCTTAGCAATAATTCGTCCTAGCGGCGGACTGGTGATATGAGTTGGCAACACGAAGCACAATCCCGATCTGGTCGTCTCTAACTGCTGCAACCAACTGCTTCGTCTGCTGTCACCAACTGGTGAGCTCTTAAATCAGCTTGCTTATATAATAATTGCCAATATTCTGGGGTAGGTTCTGGCTGAGGCAGGGGTGATCTCCATAACGTCATTTTCAACTCATCAGACATCCGTTATGTCTTTGTTTTAATTTTCGTCATCAAAAAGGGTCCAACGCTTTTCCCACTTCTTCCATTAAGTCATTCCTCTCACTACCCTCGTGATGAGGAATACAGGAGGATAGCTTTGCTCCTACCAGCACAGTTTCTCTCATTTTACTGCTTATGACGTCAAGCCGGAGATTCCTCCCCTTATGCCCAAATATGCTCGACTGTCACCTTTTGATGGAACTGGTTTCAAACCTGCGTAGGAGAAAGGGCTGGTCTTTATCCCAGACTAATTACTAATTCCCTTTTCGGCACCGATAAGTAATTCTGGAAAATTACCTCACCTCATTAGTTGAAGTGTTTTCATCAAGTGCCAGATGGCCTTCCTACCATCAACAAAGATTCCTTTGTTCGCCTCTGAGTTCCATCTTTTAACTTGGGTATCTCCCATGTCACTGCGACCAGGTGCTAGTCACAGAGTTATCTTTTCTTATGGTCGAGTTTCTGATTTTCACTTTTTCCCAGGCTCGGGAATCATTTCACGACATTACTCATTTCTCTACATAACATCTTTTTCTTCTTCAATTTCCGTTTGTGCTTGTAAACAACTTAAACTTCATTACTTGTCAACATCTTTCAAATCTCATTTCTGGCCATTGTCAAAAGTTCTTTTCCCAGAATTTCAATTTTAACTTTTTGGTAATATATTCAGAATTTCAATTTTACACTTCTCAGCAATTATATTTGGCTGCTCAACTTTTTGTTTAACCCTTCATGTACCACACCACAGACCAATATTGTCACACCGGAACCGATGGAGGGACCAGAGGAGACACAAAGAAATTCCCGCACCCAGAACTACAACCAAATCGGCCGGGTCAGCGACGAAAAGACTAAGTCCGCTGCTTACGTTATCTATCTCTAGGGGCTCATATCTTACACTATCAAATCAGTTGACATATTCTTACTCTTTTTTCTCTCTTGTTGCGACTGCTATCTGGCTGGAGAAAAAAAAAACTCGTATCAAGCAACCAGCAGACTCGTTTCGTGTCGTGTTTGAGGAGTAACGTTGCACTCGTATTTTCCTTTTGTGTCGTGTTGGTGAGGTAACGTTACAGAAGTGACCCTCTGTTGTTAAAGAAATCGAAAATCATCAATTGTTCAAAGCTACAATCAACCCATGAAAGAAATGTACTTCTTTATATAAACATATAAATTTCCATCGTTTATTTCGTCTGTCGTTTTTTTCTTTTCTTTTTTTTTTTTTTTCCTTTTCAACTCTTTTGAGATTGGTCGGAAATCTGCGGCTTGCTAATTTAAATCGTAAGATTTTATCGATAAGTACACAACGCCGATCAGTTAAAAGAGACGTCATATATTTTGTGTGTGGGGATATAGGCACCGCTTTTGAAAAAGGACACAAACGAGTTTTTGCGACTACAAAAGGTTTATTGTATATATACACAATATACGGAAATAAGGAGGTGCCCGTGGTGTAATGGCTATCGTCCTAGGAAATGGACACGGCGACACGAGTTCAAATCCTGGACGAGACTGCATTTCACATAGCACTAATACCCTTGGCAAAGGTATGAATCCACTTATTCTCCCTCCAGCTATGGGTAAATAGTAGGGCAGACTAGGTTCTTCAACCTTGGTGAGGCAACTAGTCTAGGAGAAGGAAAACTCTGAATTCAAACCTGTTAAACTCTGCTTAAAAAAATTGACCTTGTGTCATATCCTGCCCGAGCAGAGGGGTTGGTAGATATATATATATACACAATATACAACAGGTAGATATAACATTCAAAAACAATCAAAAGAGTTTAGAGTTTGGTTGGATAAGGTTGCAGATAAATATGTTGTGGAAACTTAGCTGTCTAGTTGTTTCCGGTGACTGTCGCAAGGTTTTTAGTAGTGGTTGCGTTTGTCCGCTCTTCGCTCCTTGGTGGTGGACTCGCTTCCGGAATCGCCACTGTTTGGGGCTTGTACGTTACAGTTTTAGCTAGAACTGCTTGCCCGAGTAATGGCAAAAAGAGGACGATTCCTTGTGACTCCTTGTTTTATAGCCAGAATCACATGGCCTTCAGAAGGGCTGTGATTGGCCAGTTTATTCCTTCGCTACGGAATTCCAATCTGGGCTCATGTAGAAGGATCGAACCCACTACTGGGACACATCCTGTTCATGTCCCGTTGATGCAGTGGCAGAGGATTACACCCGGCAGGTATGTGCTACATGTGCGTCGATGAACATGGTGACTTATGAGCACTTACGGGCGGCGAGAGGTCAATGTCAGGTGCATGGAATGGACTCATAAAAATATTGAACCTTAACACCGCAAAAATGGCACATTATTGCAAGATTTTTATAAAAGCAATATTCGGGGGGGGGGTAAAAGAAAGAAAAGAAAAGAGAACAAATGTTAACTTAAAGAATAAAACAATTTCCAGTCCAATTTGAAACTGAATGACAATTTGTTGGGTTTGAATTCATGCTGAACATTATTTCTTAATCATTCAAATTCTTGATATGACGAAAATAACAATAAAATCCTTATTAGAATCCTTCACTCGTTCCAAAATAGAAGTATGTACGACTGTTAACTATGAAATTCTAATTAGAATCCTTCACTCGTTCCTAAATAGAATCATCAATATCATCATGGACTGCTTTTACGCCAGGAACTTAAAAGGTTCCCAGGTCATTTAGTTAAAATAAACATTAAATGTTAACAGAAAAAGAACTAAACTTATGCTTAAGTAGTGTTATATCTTAGTTCAAGTGTTGTTTAGTTTGTAGTCATCATGTATAATTAGGTCACCATAATGAATTCTAGTATTTTTGCTGACCAAATAAGAAAGATAATTCTTTTTAAATTTCTTATACAGAAAACCTGTTTGCAAATAAATTTACTAAACTAAACACTTCTCGCTTCCTTTTCTTTCCTCTTACTGCCATAACACTTTAAAATTTTATAGATGGAGAAAGGATGTCAAGGACTTACAGAAAACCAGACTTGGCTATTAAGGTGAGATATACTGAGTAAATCTTCAAGCACAATACTCTAAAAGCCACATAAATATTGAATACAAGATCTAAAGTGTTGGGAAATTAGTAAAAGCTTTCTATATTTAAATTAGTAAAGGCTTTCTATATTTACCCATAGATATTCTATATTCTTATTGAAAATTATCACATATCACATTCTGAATAGGAGGGTTGGTTGGTTGGTTGGTTGGATTTTATGGCATATCAACCTTTGTAGGTTATTTAACGCCAAATCCATTTTTATGCAAGTAGTCAAACAATTCAGTTTAGCATGAGTACACAGTTTAATTGTCAAAAATATTTCTATTTCAAACAATTCAGTTTAGTCAAACATTTCTAATTTTTAAAAAATCAGTTCAGCGTAAGTGCGGAGTTTAGTTCTATTTAAATCATTTTTCTTAGAAATAATCAGTTGTATTTCGAACAATTCAATTTAGCATGAGTACACAGTTTAATTGTCAAAATCATTTCTATTTCAAGCTATTCAGTTTATTCAAACAGTTCTAATTTAGCCAATTCAGTTTATTATAAGTATAGATTTTGTTTACATACAGTAAAATGTCAAAACAGTACCATATTAAACAGTTCAGTTTAGTTTAAATATAGTTTCAATGTCAAAACCAGTTTAGCTTAAGTACATAGTTTGTCAGAAACATTTCTATTTCAAGCTATTCAGTTTAGTCAAACAGTTCTAATTCAAACAATTCAGTTTAGCATAAGTCTGCAGTTTAGTTCTATTTAACCAATAGATAGAGCCCTATCAGATGCTACCATTCCGGGCTAGAGTGGACTGGGAGCAATGGCAATGAAGGGGTGCTCCACATTCCCCAAAGCCCCAGCGTCACTGGAACTTCCCCATTAGATTGTTTAGTGTCATATCCAAGACACTTGTTGGGGGGGGGTACCCCTCTGCAGAGAAGCAATCGGTGTATTCTATAGTCCCAGCCAACTGGACAATACACAGAGTTAATGTCAAAACAGTTTTATTTCAGATAATTCAGTTTAGCATAAGTTTAAATGTAAAAACAGTTCAATTTTAAACAATTCAATTTAGCATAAATACGCGGTTTAAATGTCAAAAATAGTAAACTCAAACCACGGTTTAATTCTATTTGTATTCTACAGCCCCAGCCGATTGGGCATTGAACGGGAGTGTGTACATTTGACATAATGTTTATTCTTTTTGCCCTACTCGAATATTTTAATCCCCATAGTTCATATTTTCTATTACCCACCAACTCTTATTGAAATATGAACGTAACACTCTTGATAGAAGTATGGATATATTCTAGTGATGACTCTAAGTAAGTAAAGTTAGCGACCATAGTCGAGGGTGACCCGAAGGCTCCTTTTTCAATAGCTACTACACCAAGGTGTAGGCGAGGGCGCTACTCCTTTCCCTGGATTGTTCCACTTTACCTTTGATCCTTATCTTAAAATGCTGAGTGTTAAGCAAGGTAGCATCAACTACCATTTTTTGAATCTTTGGTATGACTCGCCCTGGGATTGAACCCAGGTCTCCCGGGTCATTGGCGAACACTCTAACCATTATGCCAATGTCCGGTAAAGTGATGACTCTAAGTCATCAATATTACCCAGGCTTATATGTTTAGTATAATTTGCTATATGCATAATTTAGCATATAAGAATTTTAGCATTCAATTACACATTCTTCTGAATACAATTTTTCAAATCTCCGTGTTTGTACAGGTTTGCACAGCTCATACTTGACAACTGACCATTCAATAAAAAAGAAAACGTATTTGTATTTTTCAAAATAATTATTTTTGACCCAGGTTAAGTGCCTGTCTAAATCATCACAAGAAGTTTTTGTTAATCACTCAATATCTGAGTCAACGGAACAGACCACACACACACACATGCGCACGCACAAATACACACAGAACTTACATAGAGCTCGAATCCTCTGGGCCCGATGTCATATTGAATTTCGCTCATATATTGTAATAGACAGAAAAAATTGTCTAGTCAAAATTTAGCTGTGAAGTAAAGGAGTGAAACACATTTGAGACTTTTAAAGATTATTTTTATAATTTTAGCCAGAAATTTATTCAATGAAGTCATGTTATTAAAAGGGTTTCCTTGTTTTTAGCGGAGATTTTCACAGTCCTGAAATAACTAACCACATTATTTTTCCCTCTTCGTGTAACATTATTATAAATGCTGTCAGCAAAATCTATCTAAATCAACATTTTAATAAATATAATTCGTCCTAATCTCATTCTTCAAAGATTATATTTCTTGAAGTACAAACCAAGTAGAGTTTGTCACTCTAAGTCAATGCTTCTACTCTGTTGAACTATGAGATCCTTACTTAAACCAGTTTATACTAAACCTAATATATCTATAACAGGAGGGCAGATAAAATTACGATTTATACAAAAATGGCAATTGAGGTTGTAGAGTCCTGTTGCCTCTTTTTATATTAAAAGGAAGAACAAATGAGTTGACGAAGATATTGATAGTTTTCAATTTGGAAGTTTTAATAACAGCTTGAGATAAAAAGAAACCCTTGTGCTGTAAGTTGTAGGAGGAAGAAAACGGTTGTAAATAGCTGAGCAGGAATTTAGCATTCAGCCAGATGTTTCGAGGTCCAGTTCATTTAGAAGGAAGAAATAATTGATAAGGAATGGTCGTCTAAAGGAAGTAGAGGAACAATGTTGAATGTGCTCTTTCGTGTTGAGATGTCCATCTGTCTGCTGCTGGAATCGGCCAGAGAGAGAGAGAGAGAGAGAGAGAAAGAAAGAAAGAAAGAGAGAGAGAGAAAGAAAGAGAGATAGAAAGTTCTCCCTCGTGTTGGTTGGTCTGTCTTGCTGCTTTCAAGGAGGAAGTGAAAAAAGATCGAGGGAGCGATGCAAGGCCTTTTAGTTGCTCGGGGAGGTGACCCGGGCAGAATGGCATCAGTCATTCACATTGGACGAAATATGTAAATTCGAAGCTCCAACGGCCAAAACAGTTCCCGCTCTAAATAATAATTTGAAATTCTTTCTTTCTGCTACATATCCATGTGATTAAAATGGCATATATAAAAATAATAAAACTTACGGGTTCAATTTAAATACGTCAATTATACTCAAGATATCATCATCATCATCATATCGCGCTGGTAGCACGGATATCCCTGACCCTCTCTCGCCACTCCTCCCTATCGTTCATTGCGCTAGGCAGGTCTTCAGGGCAACAGCCTGTATCCTCACATAGCTGCTGAATGTACGTTCGAGCTGGTCGTCCTGCTTTTGCACGGCCATGTGTGGGGATCCATAAGAGTACATCTCCTATGAGTTCATCTCTGCTTCTCCAGCAGTATCCTGCATGTCTGGTTCGTCTAACTTGAATAGTTTTCGTGATAGGGGGCAGGTGGCCGTACAGTTGGTGTCTTGTGGGGTGCTGCTGCCAGGACTTGTTCAGGATTGCACGCAGTGTTTAATGCCAGAAGAATCAATATTAGCATGAGTGTATTCGTGATATACTATCACTGAACATAATGGAAGGAAATAGGATAAATGCATTTGTACATACAAAACACTTAACCTTTTGTGTACATACTACATATATCAATGGTATTAAGAATAAAGAATACACAAGCGTGTTCCAACAGTTAAAAATATTCATATATTGTTCCATGAACAAGGTGTATATAGAAGGGGATAAAAATGGTACAGGCTTACTTGATGAGGAGAAAGTAAAATAGCCACGTGGCTTTACTTTTCTCTGATCGGGTCCTTGATTCGTCTCCCCTGTTCAAAGAACATAAGTAAAAGAAGTTTAGAGTGGATCACCTCACGAGGCACCCAATAGACAAACCCATTCTCTAAGGGATATTATCTCCCTACACCCGGTTTATTTTTGTATCTTTGAAAGGGGGCAGCAATTCCATTTTACATACCTCTTGTAAAAATATAGACTTGGTAGTAATGATATTAGACTTTATATCAGTTCATCAATGAATAACAGTCGGCGTCTGTCTTTGCTGTTTTACGCACGAGACTCGTTATCAGCATATTTAAAGAAAACAAGGGGGAGAAATTCTACATTGCTCTCTTCCTCTCCTGCGTGCAGGCAAGACTCTATGAGGAGTGAACAGTTTCATCAACGAAATTGTATAGTTTAACGCTCAACTGTGTAAGGGGTCGGTTAGTAATTTGTGTAAATACGTCCTAGTCTATTTTGAACTTTCGGAATTTCATTTTCTTTTCCGAGTGGATTTAGGGAAGTTTTGCAGTCGGTAGTTTTGAGTAGTTAGCAAGGGATAGAGGTGGGGTTGGTGGTATGAGAAATCGTGCTCAATTCAATAAACATGCTAGGCTTTATCTCTACTCAGCCGAAGAAATTATCTAGTAGTAACTGTCAGGCGTGGCAAAGGGATAGAGAAATGTATATAAAATAAAGGAGATTAAAAAAGGGGTAGGGTGGGAAAACTAACTTTTGTTATCCGAAAGAGAAGTATGTCTATGTTTCTTAAAAACAAAAACAACCATTTCCCAAAAAGTAATTTATTTCAAGAGAAATAAACTTTACAAAATCTGGCTTTACATATTTTCCCCTATGCTTGTCCGAAATATTGAATTTAAGATAACAAATATAACATACATTCAAGTAACGACAATATTATAACAAAAAATGAAGGGTATTAAGAAATATAACGACTTACTGTCTCGAAGCAATGCCGTTAACCACCTACTGTCGGTTTAACTTTTGTGAATGATAAAATACCATTCTTTAGTATTTTATGTCAAAGTTTATTTTGAAGCCAGTTTTAAGGGTTTATTCTTCTTCTAGGCGTCTCCTTCTTGTGTAGAATCAACCTGGACAACCGTGTTCTTCTAGTTTCCTGAGTAGACTTTTTGAAAACTAAGTTTACAATTTCTTAAAGTGAACTTCGAGTAAATCACTGCTTCCTCTTCTAGAGATGAATATCTTTCTGTTTCAACTCAGATTTTCTTCTGTTGAGCCTACGGATGCTTTTACCACCTTTTCTGACCCGGCCAACAGCTTCTTTTCGGTAAAAGTCCAATAATACCGCCTCCAGACCTTAGACTCGACTTTCTTTTAAAGGGGAAAGCATACCAAAACCAGAAATAGCCTGCAGTAGCCTTAATGTTTCAACAAGTAACAATAAAAACCCTGTAAGGAAAAGAGGCTTGGCCCAAGATTAATGGACCTTTTACTCCAACCACCTTGCTCAAGAAAAACTGCCTAAAGTCGAAGGCGAATAAACAAGAGCTCAAAAAGCAAAAAAAGGAGCCAAGCAGATCCTTCTGCATGTGCTGAAAAAAAACAAAAAAAAAAACAAAAAAAAAAACAAGAGACAGACCCTTATGGGTCTCACTTAAATAACAGAAAGGGCGGGAGCTAACGGCACAAGTTAAAAACAGCCAATCATATTCGAGCAGAAATTAACTGCCAAATTTACAAATTTCAACACCCCCCTGAACAAAAAGAAAAAAAAGAATTTTTTTTTTTACAGAACAACAGATCATGGGAATCAATACCATACAAAGTTTTTATCTTTTTTGTGCATTCCTCTGATTGATCTTTTGGGGCAAGAGGGATCTAATACGTCTGAAACTGAATTTTCATCGGGGGGGGGGGATAACTGCTTGATGAGAATTAGTGATCGATAACTCCAAGGGATATAAATGATTTATCGAATGCTCCTGCACCTTCCCATCAGGCTTCCTGACCTTAGCTGATGTAACAAAGTCGTCATCACCAAGAGTAACCTCCTTTACCCTCCCTAAAGACCAATAAGGTCGAAACTTCATATGATTCTTAACTACAACTACGTCACCTAGTGGGTAGAGTGTTCGCCAATGGTCCGGGAGACCAGGGTTCAATTCCAGGTCGCGTCATACCTAAGACTTTAAAATGGTACTTGATACCTCATTGCTTAACACTCAGCAATATAAGGTGCGTATCGAGGGTAAAGTGGAGCAATCCAGGGAAAGCAGTAGCGCCCTTCCCCACACCTTGTTGTAGTAGTAGCTATTGAAAAGGGAGCCTTCTGATCTCCCTCGACTACAGTCGCCAACTCTACTTACTCATAATCTACCTGAAAGAGATCCTAAGGCTCAACAGGTATTCCTTATACTATAAGTCATGGAATTCCTTCAAATAGAGGTCCCTGATCTCCAAACGCTCCAACAGAGCTTCTCTGGAAGGAGGGGTCAACTCAAGAATCTTTTTTGGATCTCGCAAGAAAGTGCAGTATTGAAGTGAGGGTGGAGAAAGGTATTAGGCGTAATAATGTCCAAACCAGCGTCTTCTGAACACCGATAGGTAAGCGATAAAGAATTGAGAGCATTCTGAACATCGGACAATAAATTCGAAAATTCAAAATACTCCACATATTTCCTGTCCACTATCTTAAACAAACAACACTTAACTGATTTTATAAGTCACATCCAGACGCTCCCAAACCAAGCCGAATACAAAGGAATGGTAAGATGTTTGATGTTAAAAGTACTAAACTTTCCCACAAACTCATCGAACACAAAAACTTGTTTCACTAGGTTGCCACCAGCAACAAATGCACGCGCATTGTCAGAATAAATGTGCGAAGGTACTTCATACAGAGTGAAGAATTGTACCAAAGCAAATATCACTGAATGAATGGACATGTCTTTGACCAACTCAAGATGAATGGCTCTGATATTGAGGCATGTGAATAACAAAATATACATTTTTTTCTTTTTCCTTTTACCTGTATCCACAAATGGCCAATAAAGTAAATTCCTGTATGCAGGAATGGTCTCATAAAATTTCCTCTATGTTTGGGTAAATTGGTTTCCTTGGACTACTTGAAGGAATTGGCATCATACGAGCTACAAGAAGATATGACTGCCTTAATTCTTTGTCTGGCTTTATGAACCCCAAAACCGGACAATCGCAGTTTACAAAGGGTTGCTGCGATACCTAAATGCTTACATTTTACATGGCAGTCCATGGTGACTAGCTCTGTAAGACGAGAAAATCTGGGCAGTAATATAGGATAAAACAGCGTGATAGTGAAATTCAGATTTACCTATTCAACTTCTGGAGCGAATAAGCCCTTTCCCATCCAAAAAAAAAAAAAGGTTAAGGCTAGCAACCAGGAAAGGAACTTCGCTACTGGAGGGGTTCAACAGAAACAACTTTTCCTTAGTTAAGCACAATGACTACTCAACTTTCAATAAATTTAACAGGGGGTGTCCTTGTGGTGTTTTAAAGTGATGAACTGCGGAATCGTAGTAAGCGAGTTCATACTCCAGTCACGCTATTACGTCCACTTTCGGCCAAATACCCTTCGGAAAGGTATGAAACCCCTTATCCTCCCAGCTATGGGTTAAATAGTACCACTACTGTTCTTCTAGAAAAATGGCTTTGGCATTAAATAACCTACAAAGGTTGATATGCCGCTAAACAAAGAAAGAAACCAAAATAAATTTAACTGGGTAGTTAAGCTCGGATCTGTAGAAACTTTCTTCAAACTAAACACAAATCGGAAAACATAAGTTACCACCGACACAGTGTCTTCATGAACACTCAAAAAATCTGCTGCCAACTTACAACCACTAGCCTGCATATCAAACACTGCGTTACTAAGCTCCTTAACCTTAAAAGTGAGATCCACGTTTTTATCCACCAGGAAAGGAATGGAATAGACACAATCCGGTAATTTCAATTCCTGCAGACGCTTCCTAGCAGACCCCAAGAAAGTCTTCATTACAAATTTTCGTGTAGGCAGTTTATTAGCCTTACAATTTAGAACGTTTAGCAAGGAATCCGCTAAATAAGAGCGCACGTTACCTGAGTCGATAAGGGCATTAAAACTGTATTCAACTCCATCATATACCAAAACAACCTCCATTATAAGCAACAACAAATTGCTACAGCCATTATCATCACGGTAACAAGTATTGGTATCTAAAGTTGACTTATCTAGACCGGGACACATAGCACTAGTATGGTAGCAGATTTTGCAATCCTTTGCAAAGTCTGAGGATTCCTTTTTTACCACGACAGTTAGCCTCCTAGTGACGAAGGTTAGTGCACAGCATACACAACCCCAGAACTTTCCATTGAGCCAATCTTCTTTTACCGAGGCGTGTTTTTTTTTATAATTATGGGTACAATGCGCATTAGCACAGCAAAAAAAAATGCATCTAAACTTATCCTGCGGAAAAACAATATTAAGGTTCTCGAGGGCAGCAGGTTTTATACTAACCACTGGAGATTTTGATTTACGGGTATTACTTCTACCCCATTCTAATTTTTACCTCTCTGTACTATTCGCGTTGAGTCTGGTTAATTCCATAATGCGCAGCACATTGGAATACGTATAAAAAATCTCCCCCAATGAAGGGTAGGTATGGCTCAAGGCCCTAAAATTTTCTTTTCCCTGGAATGCTCTACTTCGCCTTGATCCTTATCTTACAATGCTGAGTGTTAATCAAGGAGGCTTTGTCGTGACCCGCCTAAAAAACAGCTAAGGCACGATAATCTCTGTATTCCCCACGACTCCGACCAACATCAGCTGCTCGCATCGATCATCTAGCTGCTTCTCTACGACTCCGACCAACATCAGCTACTCGCATCGAACATCTTGCTGCTTCTCTACGACTTCGACCATACCAGCTACCGACATCAACCATCTAGCTGACGACACCAACAACTATCCACGAACTTATATACGTCCTTGTAAACTCGACAAATAAATCGTCATCTTTGTTATACTGTTATTTCGCCTTTGTTCTTTTGGCTGTCATTACTCGCACGCTTAACTAAAACAAATTGCGGGATCGACATGCTTATCGACTCCGCAACAGCTTCAAGTACCATTTTTGAATCTTTGGTATGACTCATCCTGAGATTGAACCACAATCTCCTGGACCATTAGCAAACATTCTAACCATTATACCAACAATGATTTAAAACACGCGCTTAGTATAATGATTATTGTCATAGGAAATAGAATTGGCAACACGGGTTCAAATCCTGGACAAGGCTGTATGCATTTCACTTTGCGCTAATGCACTTGAGAAAGGTATGAATCCATCTGTTTTCTCACCAGCTATTTGTAAATTGTAGAGCAGATTGAGTTTTTTAGCCTTGGTTTGGTAACCTGTCAAGGAGAAAGAAACCCCTGAATTCCAACCATTTGAACTCTGCTTAAAAATTGACCTTGTGTCACATCCCGCCCATGGTGGAGGGGTTGGACAAATACATAAAACAATTATTTGTTTTTATCATTTTTAACAAAACAATCTTTTCCCTCATCATATAAGTATATTTTCAGATTTTCTCAACAACAATCTCTCCTAGAAATAAGATGATGTCTAATCAACCCCAGTTAGTTCCATCTTGAAAATCTCTGTTCATTTTACATTATCATTCACAACAAACTTTCTGGAATAAAAAAAAGTAGATAAAGTTTTCCGACTGCGTATAGAATTTCAAATCATGACATCTAATAAAAGAAATAATTTCTCTTTATTTTTCAGGTAGATCTTACCAGTGAATCTCGCAACTATGAATAGTATTTGCTTGGTGTTCTTCGTCAGTGAATTTTTCCATATTATTGGACATTCCGTAGTGCTGTTCCGAATTCGACTTTTACCTCGTAAGGACCTTGTCCGGGTTCAATACTACTTCATTTTTGATCTTTTATCAGTCAGTTTAACGTCTTTCTTTGTTCTGCAAAAATTCCGTTGGTTGGCCTTCATACAAGGATTGCAACATCTCTATTATATTGTTTTCTGGAACAAGACCAATCCCGCTAAAAAGGTGAGTAGCAATTCACAAATTTGTTTTGAAGTTATATTATCTTTTAAGTTTCTTCACAGTATATTTTTAAAATTCTTGTCTTTGACGTGTGTATTTGATATGTGATGTATATTCTACTTCCCACCCAGTCAAATTTGGCACAAGGTTATTTTATAATGAAAAGAAGAGACATGCATGAGTCTTGATTCTTACATGTGTATTTTGTGTTTTCTAAGCTCAGCTTAGAAAAAAAACCCTTAAAACAGAAAAACTACATAAGCATTTTAGCAATTGGAAACATACACATATCATTACACAACAGACTGATTCATTGGTTTTAATGGCATGTAAACCCATCTCAGGTTATTTTATGCCAAGATGTTAGAGAAACACATTCATTGTACTTTTATATTTACGTTTATCTAGTTATTTAAGAGTATTTTGATGGTTGGTTGGTTTGTTGGTTTTATGGCATATCAACTTTTGTAGGTTATTTAACGCCAAATCCATTTTTATGTAAATAATCTGTTCTATTGAAAAACAGTTAAGTTTAGCATAAGTACACAGTTTCATTGTCAAAAACATTTCCATTTCAAACTATTCAAGCAGTTATATGTAATAATTCAGTTAAGTGTAAATACAGTTTTAATGTCGAAAAACAGTTCTATTTGAAATAATTCAGTTAAGCATAAGCCCACAGTTTAAGTGTAAGTACGGCTTAATTGTCAAAAACCTTTCTATTTCAAGCTATTCAGTTTACTCAATTCATTTTAGCATAAGTATGCTGTTAGTTCTATTTAACCCATAGATAGGGTCCTATCAGGTGCTACCACTCCGGGAGCGATGGCAATGAAGGGGTACTCCGCATTCCCCAAAGCTCCAGCACTGCTGGAACCTCACCATCAGATTGTTTAGTGTCATATACAGGACACTCGTTAGGAGGGGGGGTCTTACCCCTCTGCAGAGAAACAGTCGGTGTATTCTACAGCCCCAGCTGACTGGGCAAAGAGTATTTTGAGTACACATGATATCAAGTATTCTTATCTAATACGAATAATTAATACACAATTTTATGGCTTCAGGTAATTATTTCTATTTTATAAGTCATTAGGTTGCACACGGTTATCTGATTTCAAGTAACTAATAATAATAATTCAAAGTAAACAATTAAGCTTCAAGTAATTATCCTTAATACAAATAATTCAACAATTATATGGAATCAAGTATTCCTGTTGAGCATAAATAATTCTAAACAGATCTATTTGACCCATAGATGATGAGACCCTTGCAGGTACTACCACTCTATTTGACCCATAGATGATGAGACCCTTGCAGGTTCTACCACTCTGAGTCAGTGTTGACATGGAAGTAATGGCAATGAAGAGGTAATCCAAATTCCCCAGAGCTCCGGTACAGAAGCCTCCCAATCAGATGCAGCTTAGTATCATACCTAGGACACCCCTTTGGGGCAAGGTTCTTGCCCTTTTGTAAGGAATACAGTTAGTATATCATAAGCTCTGCTGACAAGACAATTACGAGGGTGGATCAAAAGTAATGCCTTTTTCTTTAGTACAGGAATATCTATCGATACAGGAACATGTATCATACATCACAATGAAGCTAGTCCTCTGTGGATCACATCCCTACTTCTCAACATGGTCACCGTTTCTCTCAATAGCAATATTCCACCTTCGAATGAGAGCATCTATCCTTGCCTCGTAAGATTCTGTTGACTATTTGAGCTACTTTATTGCTGCAGTTTTCACTTCCTCATCTCTGGCGTAATGTTTACTTCTTAAACCCTCTTTCATGGGGCCAAAGAGATGATAGTCTGAAGACACTAAATCTGGTGAGTATGGAAGATGCGGTAAAGTTATCCATCTAAATGAAGTGATTGTCTCTCTTGTCCTGATGATTGTGTGTGGCCGAGCATTGTCAAATTGAAAGAGGACATTACCAATTGGCAAAATTGGTTGGGTATGGTTGTCTTTTATAGTATATCAAACCTTTTCAACCATTGCTATTTAACATTAATAATTCTATTTGATATTAATCATTTGTTTGCACACAATTCAACATCATTTGTTGGCACACAGTTAAATGGTTTCAAGTATCTCAGCACAATTGACCCTCAGCCACCACCATTTAGTACCTTTAAGATAACATAGAGTAGAGTGTTTGTTAGCCACAAAACATTAGTTGATTGATCAGATCAAGCCTCTCTGATCACTCGTCTAGCCACGTAAGAGCCTAAGGAGAATATTGCAAGACTTGTGACTACTTTGATTGCTTGGTCACGGACTGCTAAGTCACCAGGATCCTGTCCTCAAGTATTACAGATTGCCACCCATGGCCAACAGGTGACTTCATTGGGGTGTGGTCTTACCCCTCTGCAGAGGTGCAATCTGTGTATTCTATAGCCCCAACCGAAATGACGAAGGATAGAGAGTGAGGGAGTAGGAAAAAAGCGTATTCTACAGCCTTAGCTGACAAGATGGAGTAGTAATGAGTGAAGTTCACATGGTAGTCCAAAAGTGGACTGTGAGAGTTTGTTTATTGTATAGATTTAAACTTGGGACAAAAGCAGTAGAACTTGACGCAGTACAAACAAAAATTAAAGGCAGAAAATTTGCAGGCTTCAATGAAATGCCTCCTAAAGTTTGAAAGACTAGAAAATTTGACAACACACTTTTGATTATGCAACCTTGTCTATAAACAAAACACAATAGAAAAATGGACAAATAGCTGCATTCTTCCCTTCCTCAAAATGTAGCTTCAGAATCAATAACAACTACAGAGGTGCCAAGGTTTATAATGCAATGTTTCTTAACTGAATCCAATTTGAAATTGAGAAAATTCTTAGGAAAAGTCAGAATATTTTTTGGAGAAATTAATCCACATCAGATTCTGACTGTCAGATCATTGAAGGAGTACAACATTATTGTTCATAGATTTCTCTAAATCATTTGATTTATAAATGGGGCAAATACTATTAGCATATGGTCTACCCAAAGAAACTATTACCATTATAATGATACTTAAAAAAACACAAAAGCAATAGTTGACTCACCTGATGGCAACACCAACTTCTTTGACATACTAACTGGAGTTTTGCAAGGAGATACATGTGTCATATATGTCTATAATTTGCCCAGGCTCCATACGTTGAACATTGAGATTTGATAAAAGAAAATGGCTTTAACACATCAATAAGTCCTGGGCCTAACTAATAAAGTGACAACTTTTAGGCAAAATTCGACTTGATCCATCAACACAGTCTCCTTCTAGAGTGATACACTGATTCCAACACTTCTCTAACAATTCGATGCTTTTTTTTTTGTAGAATGATTTGTCTTTGGTCTCAAAATACGCCTCAGTTTCCGGTATTACTTCTTCATTGGAGCCAAATCTCTTTACCCGGAGCATTTTTCTTTTAAGGCCTGCAAACAGCCAGTAGTCGGTGGGGGCCAGATCTGGAGAATAGGATGAGTGCGGAAGCAATTCTATGTGCAATTGATGTAGTTTTGCTATCGTTGCGATCAACTTGTGACACGGTGCTTTGTCTTGGGGGAAGAGCACTTTTTTCTTCTTTATTTGTCACCATTTTTAAGCGATGTCTACCGTCAAATATACCAATAATACAATCTAATATTCGCTATTGTTGGTTCTTCCTTTCTCAAAGTAATCGAGGCCAAAACCTTGGCTGCTGATGTTTGCGTCTTTGGTCGCTTTGGAAGGCTTTCACCTGCTGTTGTTCACTCAGCTGACAGTTGATTTGGAGTGATGTGGTGGATCCATGTTTCATTCATTGTCACATATTTACACAAAACTCCTTTTAGTTGCGCTGAAACAGTTTCAAACAACCCTCGAATTGTCCACGTGTGGTTTTTAATAATCAATGTGAGCAAACGTGGCACCCACATTGAACACAGTTTTTCTCATTGACAAATCTTCATAGAAAATGGTGAATACACTGCCTTATATTTTCAACTTCTATGCTATCTCATGCAATTTCAATTTACAATCACCCAAAACGAGATTGTGGAGTTTTTTGGTGTTTTCCGGTACAACTGCTGAATTTTGGCGGCTTGAGCATTCAGCATCATTTGTGTCTGTACGACTGCGTTTTAAGTCAACATACCACCTCTTAACCGTTGTTTCCAACGGAGCAGAGTCCGAATAACACTTATCAAGCCATTGCTTTGCTTGAACATCATTTTCCCCCATCAGAAAGCAATGCTTTCTCAACACACGAAATTCAGCTTTTTCCATTGTTTTGAAAATTTGCAACAGTAGCTACACTTAAATAACTAATTTGTAAACTAATAATCCGATTGGGCTCAAATTGACACATGCCATTTGAAGGTTAGTACTTTATAAAAAGCATATGGATTTTCTATTAGTAGTGCCATCTATATGTCAGGCCCAAGACTTATTGAGTGATGTGTTACATTAAAAAAGGCAAGATGTAGATGATATCCAGCAGAAACTATAAGATGCAGACCATACTAAATGATCAAGCATTCCTCACAAATATACCAGGCCAAGCTGAATCCCTACTGAATAGTCTAGAACAAGCAACAGGAGCCATTGATTGCAAATAAATGAGTTCCTGTGTTTTAGATAAGGAGGAGCCATCTCTATTTTAAGTGGCAAGCCTCTAAAATTAGTAGACAAGTTCTAGTAGTGTTTGGGAGTAATATCTCATCTACTGAAATTGATGTCAACATATGCATAGCAAAGGTATGGAATGCTATCCACAGGTTACTGATTATAAGGAAATCTGTTCATTGATTTTTCAAGTAGTAGCTGTGTCAATGCACCATATGGATGCTAACAAAACACATGGAGAAAAAGCAAGATATGAACTTTACAAGAATGCTACATGCTGTTTTATGCTAACCCTGTAAGCAGTACCTCAGAAAACAGCAACTGTATGGCTACTTACCTCCTATCTCAAAAACCATCTAAGTAAGACAAACAAGGCATGTTGGGCACTGCTAAAGAAGCAAGGATGAACTCATAGACAATGTTCTTTGATGGCCCCCTATATATGACTGTGCCAGTATTGACTGACCAGCAAGTACTTACATCAGCTCTGTGCAGACATAGGAGGACCTGCTAAGAGGGATAGATGATAGTAGCTATTGAAAAGGGAGCCATTGGGTCACCCTCAACTATGGTTAGCCAGCTAACTAATATATATGTAGAAAAGATAAACAGAAGAAAGATACATATTTGGTGTGGATGAAGATTTACTTATTATTTATGCCAACACGAGTTTCAACTTTAAATTTGCCCACATACAAAAGCATTCAATTAAAAACTATTCTAAGAATAAAATATAATAGAAAAATATTAAGCATGTAAGTTGTCTTCAGGGTGAATATTTTTGATTTTAGGAAAAGTGAGTAACACAGAAAAAATATATTCAAAATTGATAATGTTATAAAATAGAATCTTTTTCTACATATTTGTCCGATTCATTTCATTTTTCTTTCACTTACATATATTCGTGGTTATTTACATTTGTTTTTTTCTTCCATTTTAGATTATCAGTTGGAGTTCTCTTGACTGGATACAAAGCAAATACAATTCCAACTGGGAATGGGACTCCATTTTGGGCACAGCTTTTGATTTAGGAGTCCATATTATTTTTACTTATCTCCTCTTTGAAAATATTACTTATGCTGAGGCATTGATAGGTGTTTTGATGTGCCTAAGTATGAGTTATTTTGTGCTTTTTTCCAAGAAATATGCTTGGGCCAATCCAAATAAAGTCCCAGCCTGGATAAACAAAAGAGTTCAGCCTCTGATGCCGTGGTGGAAAGACAATTAATTTTATAGACGAACATTTGACATTGCTTTGTTACACCTGTACATGAACAAAATGCTCATTGAAAATTTACACACATCTTATCTGACTAATTCTGTATTATCTTTTTTTTAAATTTTTTTTTTGATTCAGGTATAAATTTATGTTTTTTATCTAATTATTTTTGTAAAAAATATTTTTAATAATAAAATTATTAAAAAATAAGACATAGTAACAATAAATGAAAAAAAGTTTGTAAATATTTTAATCCTCATATATATATATATATATATATATATATATATATATATATATATATATATATATATATATATATATATACACATACATACACACACACACACACACAAAAGATCCCTGCTACAAAAGAGCGAGAAGTTAAACTAACCTGATTTTTTATAACAGACAACAGGCCTATGTGAAAATTTTGGCATATTTTGAATTGCTTTGCAGCTATTTTCACCTCACAATATTATATTCACACACATTCATAGACAACCAACATATATATATATATATATATATATATATATATATATATATATATATATATATATATATAATATTGTGAGGTGAAAATAGCTGCAAAGCAATTCAAAATATGCCAAAATTTTCACATAGGCCTGTTGTCTGTTATAAAAAATCAGGTTAGTCTATGCAAATAAGTCATTGTATTGTATTAAAGCCTAACTTCTCACTCTTTTAACAGGGATCTTTTGAGAGTATATATATATATAGTTAGTTAGTTAGTTAGTTAGAAATTAGAAAGCTGTCAGAATGTATGAACAAGATATTTAATCCACCATATCGAGATTCTGGAATGAAAATTCTTTCAAAAATGGGCTTCCAAATATTCTATACAACTGGAACATGAAAATTTAGTTTCCAGATGAGGTTCCAAATATACCTTCGAATGAGCCTCTAAATAGGTTATGAACCCAAGCTATAAACTATAAATCCTAGATGAAGGCTACAAATATACATACAATATCTAATCCTGGACCAAACCCAAAAGTAGAAATATTGTTCAGATGAATGTATAAATATGAAACAAATATCTCGTTCATATAAATATCCTTTCAACAAACCTTGGAACCAATTCGTGACAAATTAAAAATAAATATGAGGCCGGAAATCCACAAAGAAGGCAAGTCAAAGATAATTTAACAAAATAAAGCAGCGAGAAATTTTATTTGCTCACATGTGAATTATAATTAAAAAATAAAGAGAATCAAATACAAACACACAAGTAACTCAAGTATTTGTTTGAATGTAAAGGTGCATGCAAAATAAATGTTAATGCAATGACACTATTTGAATAGAGGAGTTATTTATAATCTTTACTCATCTCAAAATAAGGCTTCTATTTGAATTCATTATCTCATCGGATATTTTTTTTTTTTCATCATACAACATATGAAAGCACGTGCGATACTCTAACCTCATCAGCCGCCAACCAGAGTGATAACACAGTTTCAGTAGCTCAAGGCGGTACTGCCACTCTTGGTGCTACCGAGCAGCTTTTGCCAACGGATAGGGTATTTAAAAGAAATATATACCTATGTATACACAAGATCAACTAAAAGCAGACATTACATTGGACGTTCGTTCATCTTCATTTTGGTGCAGTTTGTGATTTAAAAATGTGTTTACTTACAGCCGTTGATGTCATAGCAACCGTTTCTTGATTGTGCGTAATTACACGAAAAAGGTGGTTCTGCGTGTATAACATTCACGTTGAAATCCTTCCTATATCCGTTATCTATTTGTTTCGGTTTCTTTCATTTATGCGTTACTGCCCAAAAGCACTCGAGACAAACGTCATATATAATTCTGCTGAAAGATTTTATTTGTTGATCAATGGGCCCTCAAGATGGGTGGTGAGTAAAAAGAAAGCTCCTGGTCTAAGTT
The DNA here is from genome assembly GCA_963585895.1 of Sepioteuthis lessoniana. NCBI lineage: Eukaryota > Metazoa > Mollusca > Cephalopoda > Myopsida > Loliginidae > Sepioteuthis > Sepioteuthis lessoniana. The sequence goes on along the minus strand of OY757905.1, from coordinate 134,037,258 downwards.
TGTCCAGGTAGCTATCTGATTACCCTTGGGCCATTAAATTCTTGGCTTGCAAGAAATGTCTCCAGGACGCTGATGGTCAGCAATGGGCTTGTGAATACTGTGGGGGTAAACCTGATTCATAGGCCCATCATTCGATTTACATTCTCCGGCAGGAGAATTACGTTGTTCACACCAGCGCGCCTTGTGGATTCGTGATCCTCACAAGCTGTTTAATTTTCTGCCACAATCACACGTAGCCGGGTACATATCTAGATCGTTACCGTATGAGCAAGTAATATGGGTGATATATTCTCGCTCCCCGCAACAGACACCCTGATTGGATATTTTATATATGTCTTTCTTTTATCTTTTATTTCATTTCAGTCGGCAGAAAGTTTTATAAATTTTCTCTTTTCAAAGTTCTTTTATTCTGTGATTATTATCAGTGTGATAATTGATTGGTTCAGGATGAATCATGAGATTTCTCTCTTCTTCCCAATTTCCTTAATCCTGACATATAGAGATGTGTTTGCTTTTGAATTAGTTGGCTGAATTAATTCTCATCACAAGGGCAGTTTAGGTGTCAATTTCGTTTGGAGTTTATCAGCCAACTGACTTATTTTCAATTTGCTTTCCTGGTGTGAAAAAATCTGAATTCACCACATGATACCTTTCATCCAATCATCAGCTTCCATGTTCAAATCATTATCATAATTTTCCAAGAAGTCAATTCGGATAAAAAGAGGAGTTTCATCAACACTCTATGAAGGTTGGTCCACCAGTTAACCAATACAAGAAATTTGTTGCCACCTGGAGGCGAGGCAGATATAAATGTCACATAACACTATACATACATATTTCTTGTTAGTCCAATGAGAGAAAAAAGTAAATGCTTTAAAATGAATAGAGTCACAAGATTTATTTTTTTAGTTATTTATTTTTCTTCAACATATATTTCTAATGTTTTTCATTTCTTCAGGAACTTATAATGGTTGATGGTGGTGTTGCTTTTGACTTATACAGTGCCAACTGTTTTGATAAGGTTGTTGTTCTTTATACGCCCAGGATTTATCTGAGAATTTTCAAATTGCATTGTCTATGTAGGTGTTGTTTTTCTTTTTTTCTTTTTACCTGAATGTATACCATGTGTTTATGTGTCTGCGTGGGTGTTCATGTCTATGTATATACTTTAGGGTTTTTTTTTACTTTTCTTTCTCCTAAATAATCTAGAATAGTTAATATACCATAAGATTTACATATCTTCCTTCCTTGGTCAGTGTGAATATGTTTGGTGGGGGGGTTGTTTTTTTTTTATTTCTCTTTTCATCTAAGTGATATGTGATAGTTGATGTGCCATAAAATTCAACTGACTACTAACTTTTCTCCCAGTGTGTGTGTGTCTTGTCAGTCTAAATTTTCTTACAAATTCTTTGAGTTTTTTTTTCAATTCCCCTATATTGTTTTTTGAAGTGAGACATAATTTTAGTATGTTAATTTGACTTTTATTTTATTTGACTTTTATTCATTTTGTATGTTGACAGACTTATAATTTTGGGTTTAATGCTGTTAGTTTTGTTTTTTATTCCCCAAATCTCCATGGCTGTAGCCTCACAATCAGATGGTTTAATGTGACATGTAAGACACTCTTTGGAGGAGTGATTTACACTACAGCAGTCAGTGTATTCTACACCTTCACTGCTCACTTTAAGTAAATAGTGACATAGCATATAATTATAAAGTGAGGGATGAAAATTGATGCAGAAGATCATTGCTATCAACTCTTTCAAAGTTTATAGGCTTTTTACAAGTAGGACAATCTTTAAACCTATTTCTACACTTTTCACAACAAGTGAAATGCTTACAAGGAACACAGATATATTTAGATTCAGTTTCTAGACAGATTTTACACATCTTCATTAAGGCAATTTCAGCATCATCTGGAAAATAAAAGACATTTTTTTTTTTTAATTACAAGACAAAAACAGAAAGGGAGCTTGGTATAATGGTTATTGTCATAAGAAATGAAACCAACAACCAGAGCTCAAATGCTAAACAAAGCTGTTTGTATTTCACTTTGTGTTAATGGGAAAGGCATGAAACTCTTCTCCCTCCAGTATAGCGAAATAGTAGAGCTGACAGGGTTCTTTAATTTTGGTTAGGCAGCCAGTCTAGAAAAAGAAAAACTCTGAATTCAAACCAGCTATACTCTGCTTAAAAATTGACCTTTTGTCACATCCTGCTTGTGGTTGAGGTTTGGGTAAAATACTTATAAGACCCAGGTTTTAACAGAATATACAGGGATCTGGAAACCTACCTACCTTAGATACCATCCCATTCTGTGTGGGCTATTAAATGAAGGAGTTTTAATGTTTTGCAGCATTTTTCATTCAGGTAAGAGGGGACAAAGGTGAGTTTTTAATTGAAGATTATGCTGAGGAATTTGAAATGATTGATGACTGGGATTTCTGTTCCATCCAGCTTAAGTGTAGAGTCGTTATGCATTTTCCTTAGTTGGCAAAAATGCACACATCTAGTTTTACTTTTGGAAACTTTGAAACCATTTGTGATTGCACACTGGTTGATTTTCTTGATGCATTGTTGCACTTGACATTCTGCTGTGGGCACATATTTAGACCTGGAATCAACATATAGATAATCATCAATTCCAGGATTAAAGCATTTAGTGATGCTGTTGATTTTTAGGTTGAAGAGGGTCACTGACTGTATACTTGCCTGAGGGACACCCTCTTGTTGATTATGGAAATTGATCCGATTTGGACATGGAATTTGTTGTCCAAGAGGAAGTTCTTGATGAAACTGGGCAATTTGCCTTGCAGAACCAAGTAGTGTAGGTTTTTCATTATATCATAAGTGGTTTCATATGCCTTCTCTAAGTAGAAAAAGACTGTTATAAAATGTTGTTTTTGGATATTTGCCTTTCTTATGGAAGTTTCCAATCTGACAACATGATACATTGTAGATCTTTGGCTTCTGAAGTCATGCTGGGAGTTGATAATAAAGTTGTTGGATTCAGTGTACCAAACCAATCTTTCATCGACCGTATGTTCCATGGTTTTGTAGAATCAGCTTGTTTGAGGGTGAGGTTTTTGGTATGGTTTCCTTTGCTATTGAGACTAGAGTTTCAGTGAAGTACTTTGTTAAACTTGAATTGTCCATGGGTTTATTCGAAAATTTCGTCAATGCGCACCTCAAGGCAGCAGCGAAATGCATTCCAACAAAACTCAAAACGAAATATAGAGTCCCATGGGAAACTTTAGCGGTGAGAGAAAAACGTGTACTAGTGAAAACAGCCTCCAAAAACTATCGAAAAAACCCAACAAACACAAATGCCTTAAAACTAAAAACGGCACAATATCAATTAGCAGGCATATATATAAAGGAACAGACAGAATACATTCAAAATCAGATAGATAAGATTAGAGACTCGGTGGAAGATAGACAATCTAGGATAGCCTGGCAAACAATAAACGAAGTGAGTAGAAGAAAGAACACAGCCAAAGCAAAACTGAAAGCAGCAAACCAACAAGAAAGAATAAAACTGTGGAAACAGCACTTCGAAAACCTACTAGGAAACCAACTGAAAGTAACACATGAACCAATCACCAGAATAATTAGTAAACAATCAGACATTAAACTAGGACCGTTCACACAAGAAGAACTCGACTCGGTTCTCAGAAAAATTAAAAATAGGAAAGCTGCAGGGCTGGATGAGATTCCCCCAGAAGTATGGAAGACCAGACAATTCGACGACATACTGCTCCGATACTGCAACGCAGTATACAATCAAAATCTGATAGATGGATGAAGGGACGCATACTCCCCTTCCCTAAAAAGGGGGACCTCAGATTAGCTAAAGACTACCGAGGCATAACACTTACATCCATAGCAGCCAAAATCTACAATGCCCTACTACGAAACTGCATAGAACCCAAAATCGACAACATACTTAGGAAAAACCAAAATGGCTTCCGAAGAAATAGATCCACGACCTCACAAATATTAACCATCCGTAGAATCCTTGAAGGTGTACGGGCAAAAAACCTACAAGCGACATTAATATTTGTCGACTTTACCAAGGCCTTCGATTCCATTCACAGAGGAAAGATGGAACAAATCCTACTAGCGTACGGCATACCTAAAGAAACCGTAGCAGCAATAACGATTCTCTATAGAAACACCAAAGTAAAAGTACGATCACCAGATGGAGACACAGAATACTTCGACATTGTAGCAGGAGTACTACAAGGGGATACTATGGCTCCGTACCTCTTTATCATTTGTCTAGACTACGTACTTAGAACATCGATTGACAAAATCAGAGAGAATGGCTTCGAGCTGACGAAGAAAAGAAGCAGAAGGTACCCCGCAAAAACAATTACCGATGCCGACTACGCCGATGACATAGCGATACTGGCAAATACACCCGACCAAGCCGAAACACTACTGCATAGTTTGGAACGAGCAGCCGCAGGCATAGGCCTCTATGTTAATGCACACAAAATGGAATATATGTGCTATAATCAAACGGGGGACATCTCCATTCTAGAAGGAACCACTCTTAAACTAGTAGACAAATTCACTTACCTAGGAAGCAACGTTGAATCAACCGAAAAGGACATAGAAACGAAGTTAACGAAAGCATGGACAGCTATCAATTATATGGATATCAGACCTAACCGATAAAATGAAACGCAGTTTCTTCCAGGCAGCGGTCACATCGATACTGCTATATGGGTGCACTACATGGACGCTAACAAAACGGCTGGAGAAGAAGCTAGATGGCAATTACACAAGAATGCTGCGTGCAATCTTGAACAAATCCTGGCGGCAACACCCCACAAGACACCAACTGTACGGCCACCTGTCTTCTATCACGAAAACGATTCAAGTTAGACAAACCAGACATGCAGGACACTGCTGGAGAAGCAGGGACGAACTCATAAGAGATGTACTCTTATGGACCCCCACACATGGCCGTGCAAAAGCAGGACGACCAGCACGAACATACATTCAGCAGCTATGTGAGGATACGGGATGTTGTCCTGAATACCTGCTGACGGCGATGAACGATAGGGAGGAGTGGCGAGAGAGGGTCAGGGATATCTACCAGCGTGACATGATGATGATGACTTTGTTAAATCTTTGTTGTTTGGGTCTGTTGTCAAGAGCGGACGTAAATGACAATGTGAAATTGATTCTTGGAATTCCTTTCGCAAACTCCTGTCTCTTCAATGTACACCTCACACTAGAAACAATGATCGAATCCCAATTCTGTGTGTTGGTAGGCTGTGATAGATTTCGCAAGTCAGTTTCAGGGTGTATTGATCCGAGTGCTCTCTCCCTCTTTCTCCTTCGCTGTTCCTTCTCTCTCGCTCTTTCTCCTTCCTTCCGTCTTTCTCCCTCTCCTTCCGGTTCTCGCCTTCCTTCCTTAAGTTGTAACAAGTTCGTCAGGCGACGCACTCAGAACAAATCGTCACTTCCAGCCGTTACCATGCGTATTTTATGTTCATGAGATCTCGCAAGAATTTGCATACGTGCAAATTACCCCTCGCTGGTTCGAGATCTCCCATCGTCAAATATGCTCGAGGCAGCCATATTGGTTTCACTTTTCCGCTCTACAAGCCAGACACGTTCGTGCGCGCTTCGAATGCCCAGGTATGTTGCGTTCATTACCTTCCCAGGGTCTTTTATGAGTTTTTGTTTACAGAGGGTTTTGAATTTTTCCCAGTTTGCTTTATTTTCCACTGAGGGAATCTATTATCATGAAAAGGTTGTGATCTTTTGATAATGATAGGAAAGTGGTTGCTGCCAAAAAATATTGTTATATACCTTCCAGTTAATGTCCATGTAGCTTGAGATTTTGCTTAGGGTTATGTCTATGGATGAGTAGGTGCCTGAAGATGGATTGAGATTATGTGGGTAGGCCTTACATTTTGTCATATGGAAAATATTTATTTTGGGGATTTTTTCAGAATCTCCAGCTGTCCATCTCCACAAGAAAATTGTTATTTTTTTTTTACAGTTCTAGGGTTGCTTTTGGTTGAAGGAAGAGAATTTTACTTGGCAGGTCTCTTCCAAAGATTCAATTACAATGAATCTAAAAAAATCTGCCCCCTTTTGTTTTTTCATTTGAAAAAGCCAGAGGCAATGTTTATTTTTCACAATCCACCACAGAGTTTAATTTGAGTTGGGAATTTACCAAGGGGGAAATCTATTTGCCTAGAGTTGAAGTGGGAATACATTATCAGTATACTCAAGCTGTGAGTAGGATTTTAAGCCCCAGACAATTCTAGGTTTTCAGTAGACATTATTTATTGCCAGCTAATTTAGCAGTGGTCAAAGTGCTATTTTCTTAACATAATTGACCCTCAACAACTGTCTTCTAGCACTTATAAGATAAAAAGGGTTGGGAGTTTGCCACAATGCAGATGGAAGAATATGTTTGGGACTAAATATATAGGTACTAGGGCTTGATGTGACTGATTGATAGGAACAGATCTACCTGCCTGCCTGTCTGTCTAGCCCAATAAGGGCTGAAGTGGTGTGTTGCAAATTACTCAGTTGCCAAGTCAAAAATTGCTAAACCACCAGGATATCTATCTTAAGCATCATAGGTTATGATCCACAGCCAACGCGTAGCCTTGTAAGGGAAGAGGTCTTACCCTTTTGCAGGGGTGCAGTCAGCATATTCTACATCCTCAGCCAACAGGACATTATGATTTCAATCATTCCTATTCAATACTAATATTTGTACAGAGTCATATGGTTTCAAGTAACTATTACTATTTGATAATGAATATTTTTTGCATACAGTCTTAAGGCTTCAAGTAACTAATAATAAATATTTTTTGCATACAGTCATATGGTTTTAAATAACTAATAATAATCCTTAGAAAACAATTATAGTTTCAAGTAACTGTTCTAAATACAAAAAATTTACACAAAATTCTAAGGTATCAAAGTATTCTTACCTAATACAAATAATTTTTAAAAATATCTATTTGACCCATAAATAGGACCCTAACAGGTAATATAACTCAGGGTCAGAATAGACCAGAGAGTAATGGCAAAGAAAGGGGTACTCCACACTCCCCAAATCTTTAGAACCTCACCATCAGATGCCTTTTTGTATCATACCCAAGACTTCTTTTTTGGGTGAATCTTATCCCTCAGCAAATAGTGCTGTTGGCATATTCTAAGTCCCACAGAAAGGATTTCCAATCTAATAAAAATAATTTATACACAATTATCTGGTTTAAAGTAACAATTCCTATTAAGTAATAATCATTTATTTGCACACAGTCATATGGTTTCATGAATTCTTATCCAACATTGATAATTTTCAAACAGATCTATTCGATGCATACTGAATGGGAAGAATCATGCCCTCATATATATTAAGCTGATGCAAATGTTACACAAAGGTGAAAGAGAATTTAGGCTTATAGAGTAGAAAAACTGAAAAGGATATGTTAACTTAGCTTGAACTGCTGCCTGGCAAACATAGATAGAATGCTAAATTTCGATGAATTAAAATAAATCAACAAAATGCTAATAAAGCATTAAATCAATTTTTAAAAAGTAAAAAAGAATAATCTTATTAACTGTAAATAAGAAAAAAAAAATAGAGAAAAGCCACTGACTTATCTTGTATGGCTCTTTTATTCGGCCTGAGGCTGCTGCTTCTGCTCCAGGTAATTTACAAATCGCTTCAAAGAGACTTTCAGAATTTGCAAATGGTGTTTCTGAAAAATAAAAAATAAAGAAACATAAGAGAAAAAGATGTATCACATGGATGCTAATGAAATGCAAAGAGAAAAGGCTAGGAGGGAACTACCCAAAAATGCTACATGCTGTCTGAACAATTTTAGAAGCAGCACCCCACAAAACAGCAGCTGTACAGCCACTTACCTCCCATATCACAAACCATCCAAAGAAGATAAACAAGAAGCACATGAAAAAACTATAACAGAGTTACAAGAATTAATATCAATGACAACAATATTGGAATGACTGTGCACATATTTACACAAAATGCTATCAGTAGCTAAACTGATTGAGATAAGTGATGATCTTGTGAGACACAAATTTCTTCTGGCATTGCCATCAACAATATCATCAGTCATTGTGCTTTTGTTTATATCAACAACATTCTGACTTTCATTGTGCTTTTGTTTATATCAACAACATTCTGACTTTCATTGTGCTTTTGTTAATATCAACAACATTCTGATTTTCATTGTGCTTTTGTTTATATCAACAACATTCTGATTTTCAGCAATAATGAGATTTCAAACAAAGAAGACATTGACACCGTTTTTAACATTTTATATGAAAACAATTTTAAAATTTCAGCCTCAAAATATATTTTTAATGTGGCTTCCCTAAATTTCTTTGGTTTTCAGATTAGTTCAGATGGCATTAAACCTACAAGTAATAAAATAAAAGAATTAAAATTTTTCTCTTACTCTAATGACTCAAAAGATTCCTTGGTATGGTGGGATTTTATAGAAAATTATTAACAAAATTTTCAGAAATAGTTTTAGTCTTATCTGAGAGAATAAGACTATCTCCTAAAGGCTCCTTTATTTAAATGAATCTGAAAAACAAGCCTTCAATTCTGAGATTAAGGAACTCAGTGATGCATCCCCATTAGGCAACATTCACCCTAACTGTACAAATCAGTTAGTCACTGCACTGACAGTTGTAATTATGATGTAGGTGCTGCATTACAATAATTAGTGGAAGGAAATCCAATACTGGTTGGATTTTTCTCTAAAAAATCAACACAAGCTCAAACCAGGTATTCTACTTTTGACCAGGCACTTTTAGCGGCTTATTTGTCTGTGCTACACTAACATTATCTCACAGAAGGTTGCTAAGCGTTTCTTTTAACAAACCATAAGCCATTAAGCATTGCATTTCAGTTTAAACCTCGCTAAATCAAATAGACAACAGCAACAATTAGCTATCATTACAGAATTAATTTCAGATAGTGAACATGTAAAGGGCTGTCAGAATATCGTTGCTAATTGTCTATCCCAACCAACTCTTGCTGTACAAATAGATGCTTGCGATTTACCCATACTTGCTGAACGAAAAGGCCCGACACTAAAATTCAATACTTTCAAGGCTTAAAAAGATTCACCCTAAGTGGGGATAACCTGTTTATATTGTGATACATTTACATCCTACCCCAAATACGCATAAAACCATAAAAGAATCAGGCACATCATGCATTCGAAACACCATCTGAAAGATTTCACACTGTATACATTGATATAGTAGGACATTTAATAACTCTTACCTCAGCCTATACAGATATGTCCTCACATGCACTGATCATACAAGCTGTTGGTTAGAAGCACAACCCATCAGTGAGATCACTGCATTCTGTGTAGTTGAGGCCTTTGTAAACTAATGGATTGCACGATGGGGTGTTCCTCTGCATGTTTTAAAAGTATCAAAAGTAATTGTTTTTTTATCATATTTACCAACCCCTCCGCTTGTGCAGGATATGACACAAGGTCAATTTTTAAGCGGAGTTTAACAGGTTTGAATTCAGAGTTTTCCTTCTTCTAGACTAGTTGGCCTTACCAAGGCTGAAGAACTCAGTCTGCCCTACTATTTACCCATAGCTAGAGGGAGAATAATAGGATTCATACCTTTCCCTAGGGTATTAGTGCGATGTGAAATGCAATCAGTCTCATCCAGGATTTGAACTCATGTCGCTGTGTCCATTTCCTACGACGATAACCATTACATCACGGGCACCTTCAAATTTTTTATAGGCTATGTGCAACAACCTATCATCCTCAATGCAAAGGCTTGGTTGAGAGACTTTACAGGACCATTAAAACTGCTATTATTGCACAAAAAGAATCATGGCTTGCAGCTCTCCTAATAGTATTTCTTAGGATTCATAGCACACCCAAAAGCTCTGATTTTTCTCCCTTTTATGCTGCCATAGGCACTCAAATTTTTACTAACACAGCTACTAATAGACAGTACAAAAGAGGAGACTAACTCAAAGTTTCACAAGAGAACTACATAAAGCTATGTTACATTTTGACCTAAGAGACTTCTCCAAAAGATTTAACAAATCCCTAAAATCTTATATTACTGACAAGCTTCAAACTTGTGATAAAGTTTGGATTAGAGTAGATCATGTTTGAAAGCCATTAGAAGCACCCTATTCAGGTCTATATACAGTCCTTCAGCAAACGCCTAAAGATTTTCTGATTAAGACAAATGATAATATTAATACTAAAGTCTCTGTGGACAGGTTTAAACCATATATAGAAGTGTAAAAACTTGGAGAAGAAAAGGTAGATAAGAATAAAACACATGGTTGTTTAATGCAAGAAGAACATGTGAAAATTGGACAAGAAGATACTCTCATGATAACCTCAAAATTATCTTCAGTTTGAACAGTTTCCTGGAAAAGCCATAATGATTACTCTTACTATTAGTAAATGACCAGACCATTGGCCTAATCAGTACAGTGTTCGACAATGGCCCGGAAGACTGGGGTTCAGTCCCAGGTTGAGTCATACCAAAGCATAGTAGTTATTAAAAAGGGAGCCTTCAGGTCACCCTCAACTAAGGTCGCCAACTTTACTTATTAGTACACTGTGCTCTTGAGAGAAACTTCTGCAATAGTTTGAAATAATATAGTTTTAACCAAAAACAGATAAAAATATCTTTTTCTGAAAATATCCTATCTGTGAAAAAAGAAAGAAAGAAAAACATATTTCAAAAATTCTAAAAATAATTGCAAACTAAAGACTCTTTACACCATAACACATATAATTAAGTCACTGTTATTACTTGTTTCCAGTATTTTGGTGTTCCTGTTATTTTTTCTTTGTCAAAATTCTTTTTTTTTTTATTTCATTCCCAAGGGTGAGTTTAATACTACCTACCTCATGTAAGCAACAGATTTATCCAACTTCTCACCAAGTCAGATTTGATATCAGGTCATTTTATAGTGGGGTCACATATGACATATGAAGAATCTACAGTCCTGGTTATGGGGAATGTAATGGTTGCACACCACAAAACCCCATTCAGTGGCATCTTATTGCAGACAGAGTAACTCGACAAGACAGAATGTTCTTGTATGAGCAATAAGGTCACCTCTAACTGGTTGCTAAGTTATGTCAAGGTAAACAGTTTGATGGTTTGGTCTCTTTGGTGGATGACATATCAACCTTTGAGGGTTATTGAATTGAATGTCAAAGTCATCCTCATAGAAAGATAGTAGTGGTATGATTTAACTCATAGCTGGGGGTATAAAAGTTCATAACTTTCCCAACTGAGGAGATGCCTGTGGTGTAATGGTTATTGTCGTAGGAAATGGACACGGCAACACAAGTTCAAATCCTGGATGAAACCGATTGTATTTCACATAGCACTAATAGCCTTGGGAAAGGCATGAATCCAATTATTTTCCCTCCAGCTATGGGTAAATAGTAGGGCAGACTAGGTTCTTCAGCCTTGGTGAGGTAACTAGTCTAGGAGAAGGAAAACTCTGAATTCAAACCTGTTAAACTCCGCTTAAAAATTGACCTTGTGTCCTATCCTGCCCGAGCGGAGGGGTTGGAAAATATGTATGTATAATATCACAACTGGAGTTCAAAATCACTTAATATGCCACAGGGACTCCTCACAAACAAAATTTGAGTAGCTCAAACTGACTGGAGATGTTGCAGACTTTGTATAAGTGAAATGTTTAATTACCATTCTTGATATTTTGTTGAAAAAATGCACAGTCAATGAATATTCTATTGAATCCTTGAAGTAATAATGTTTCATTCATGACTTCATAAGATATACCTGAAGCTGAGGGGCTGGTTTCTACGATGGGTTCAGTAGCTAGACAGAGAGGAAAAATAAAGAGTGCTTGATTAGGACATCAAGATTATCAAAAGCAAAAAAAATTTGAAGTCAACTGAACTTCTTTTCTCATTAGGGTTAATATAAAAAGTAAAGAAAAAATATTCAGGCTTAATAATTATGTACCAGCTATGAACTGCAAGTTATTTCAAGGAGTATAAAATTAAATACTCCTGCAAAAATAAGAAAAATCAGATGGTTCAATTTAGTTTTTTTTGTTGGATTTCACCAAGGCATTTAATTCCAGATACAGAGCAAACAGTTCTGACATATAATTTTCCAAAAGAAACAGTTACTGCTATAATGATGGTCTACAAAAACACCAAGGCAATAGTTTGCTCACTTGTTGATATTGATTTCTTTGACATTGTTACTGGATTTTTGCAAAGAAATACATTCATACTATTTCTATTTATAATCTGCCTAGAATGTCAGCACAAAGAAAAGTTTCACACTAAAAAAAAAAAAGCAATAAGCAGAGAATATTCAGCAGAAACTATCACTGATACAGACTATGCAAATGATGACACATCAACTATCATTGGTTATTTAATGCTTAATCCTGTTTTTACACATATATTAAATATGATTTATAAACATTTTATAGAAACACACTTTTAAATAGTCAAACAGTTATATTTCTATCATTTCATTTTAGCATAAGTCAACAAAGATAAATTGTTCCAAGTACTGCTATATATCACTAACAGTTCAATTAAACATATCATTTGTTTACCCACAGTCAAATGATCAAACAGTTCTATTTCAAACAATTCAGTTTATCTGCAGTCATTTGTTTTCCCTTGCCCAAGCTGAATCTCTCCAGCATAGCCTTGAGCAGGCATCAAGAGATATCAATTCCAACATGAACTGAGGAGATTTGTTTTAATCAAGATGATGCAATCTCTTCATTAGATATTAAGCCTCTGAAATTCGTAGACAAGTTCAAATACCTCGGTAGCAATATCTCATCAACTGAAAGTGATGTCAATATATGCATAGGTAAGGCATGGACTGCTATTGACAGGTTAACAACCAAATAGTGATCTGAACTCTCTGATGAAATAAAATGGGAATTCTTACAAGCAGTAGCAATGTCAGTACTATAGTATGGTTGCACCACTTGGACTCTAACAAAACACTTGGAGAAAAAAACTAGATGGGAACACAAGGATGCTGCATGCCATTTTGAACAAATCCTACAAAACAGCAGCTGTACGGCCACTTACTTCCCATCTCACAAACCATCTAAGTAACATGAGGAAGACAAGCAAGGCACAGCTTGAGAAATAAAAACATTTTCCTATAGACTCTTATTCACAGACACACCAGTCGACCAGCAAAAACAGACATTCATCAGCTCTTGTGTGGACACTGGATGCCATCTTCAGGACTTGCCAAGAACGATGATCAATAAGAATGGATGGTGAGCAAGAGTCAAGGAAATCTGTGCTCTCAGTAAGCCATGATGATGATGATTCATTATAACCATAATGATATTTTCAAAGTTTCATTGTACTTTTTTTACTTGTTTATTATCATTTGTTTGCACATGGTTATATCTCCTTTCCTATGATGTTGAATTGTTATGAATTATCGAAAAGAAAAACAGTATAAAAACTTACCATTTGCACCAGAGTTGCATTGCTAAAAAGAAAATATAAACAGATAAATTAGAGGATAAATTATTTTAATAATTAAAAAAATTGCAGCAGTTAAAATATCTACAACCTTCATTCAATTTATTTCTATCTCTCTCTCTCTCTATATATATATATATATATATATATATATATATATATATATATATATATATATATATACACACATACACACACTAGCTGCACTTGCGAAAATTCCATTTACACAAACACACATATATATATATATATACACATACACACACACACACACACACACACACTAACTGCATATATGAGTATTCCATTTCATAATATATATGCACACATGAGCTGCACTTGTAGATATTCCACTTTATATATATATATATATATATATATATATATATATACACACACACACACACACACACATACAAGCTATAGGTGTGAATGTACCATATATAGGGCCCAGTCAGCTAGGACTAAAGAATATGTAGGTGAATGGACCTGTATTTAGTATTTATATATTTATGGTCTCCGACTATTTTACGTTAAGTTTATGTATATTGTTTATGTATATTTAATAAGGTTTGAATAAAAGTAGAATAGGCATATTATATAACACATGGATAAAACAGTAAATGAAGGAATAAGGCCAGTGAAATAAATGAGTGAAAGATATGAAACAAATAATGGTTGTGAAACGGCGCGGACAAAATGAACATTTAAAACAAGGTGAACGAACAAAACAAATTTATATACTATAATAACAAAACTTACATTAATACATAAAAATATTGCTAACTCAACTAACATAATAATAGTGTGTGTATATGTGTGAGCTCGTGTGTGTGTGTGTGTGTAACACAACTAAGCTACAAAAAGAATTGCAAATTTAAAATGTCCTTTTTCTATGGTTTGAAACAGGCAATTTTTTAGAGACGGGAAAGCGTCTCATAGTCCTTGTATATGAATGTCTGCGAGGCATGATGTTGTTGCTGCGGAGAAATTTGGTCAAAGCGAGTGTTGCCGCTGTGAAGAAAAATGGTCAAAGAGAAGGTGTTGCTGCTACGAAGAAATTTCGTCAAAGAGGAAGAAGGTGCTTGAAAGCGACGTATTTATAGAAAATAGGCGTCTTGTAAGTGGCTCAAGACGCAGGACTTGAATTTACGCGCGCCGACGTAGTTGTAAGCATATCACGTGGTCCTCCTGGCCAATGGTTTCCCAAGACTGAAGATTGAGCGTCCGCCATCTTTGTGGGAACAAGTGGCATACCGCCCAAAATAATTTATAGGAGTGTAAAGTCCTATAAATATAACAACTTCATCTCTGTAGAGTGGGTAAGACTCCCCAAATGAATGTCCTGGATATGACACTAAACAATTTGGTGGTGAGGCTGGAGCTTTGGGGAATGCAGAGTACCCCTTTACTGCACACATTAGCACCACTCATGAATAATCCATTTCTTTTATATATATATATATATATATGCACACACTAGTATATATTAGCTGAATATGCAAATATTCAATTTCTATATATATATATATATATACATACTAGCTACACTTGTGAATTTTCCATTTCCTTTATATATATAAAAAAAAAACTGCACCTGTGCATATTCCATTTCTTTATACATATATTGTCATCCACAGACTATTTTGTTGCATTACAACTCTTTACGGAGATATTCTATTTCTTTTATATATCATTGAAAACAAAAATGGAATAACCACACATATATATATATATATATATATATATATATATATATACACATCACACACACACATATATATATATAAGTTTAAAAAATATATCCATAAATACAGCTATTATATATATATATATATATAAAAATGAAGTATAGCTTGTATAAATTAAAGTTTTAAGAAATGGAATATCCACAAGTACAGCAAGCATTTGTGTGAGTATGTATATATAGATAGATAGAAAAATTGAATACCCACAAGTACAACTAATATATATATATATATATATATATATAACCTAATGGTACCAAATGAGATGTTTTACCATAACAAATGTATGATTGCACCACCATGTGCTCAAACGGCTTAATGGCTGTATCACTACATCTGAAATAATAGTTGAACCCTATTGTAACCTGACCATGGGAAAGTTGACAAACATATGAAAGTGTCTTAGTTCACTAAGACAAAAGTTTATAGGCTATTAAACTTTCTAAGTAGCTGTCAGGAGAAAGAAAGATAGTATGAAAGTTGAGTTAACCACATTAGTTGGACCAAGAGAAACAACATGTCCTGAGGAGAGGAAGAGAGGGCAGACACAGACGTTGAATTTGCTTTCTGTATTTCCTTGTGGTTCTAATGTGTTTGTTTGCTTGTTTCATCTTCACTGGTTCACATGTGTTATAAGACCCCTTTTCGCAGCCTACCCCCAAAATAGGGCATGTAAATTTTTGTCTGTCCTTACACCTTTGAGGCTAGTGTTCAACTAACATCTTTACCTCGTCACATCTTACAGTCAACTAACTTTCAAATCCAAGTTGTCCACTTACTTCCATCTGGTGTCAGAGGTAGGACCATTCTGTTGCCACACCTGTGTAGAAGGTTTGGGACCTAATTTTTTTTAATAGTCATTAATGTAGTCATTCACCTGTGACTGGTTGACCTACATCCAGTGCCTTGGACTAAGTCATTCAGAGGTCAGCTAGCTGTTTCTGTAGACCCACTATCTGCTTTTTTGTCTCATTATTTTTCCTTCTCTCTCTCTCTTTCCTCAGAAATTAGCCTCTTTGTTCTCTTTATAACTAGGACCTACCATATCATGTTACATAAATACACACACACACACACACACACACACATATATATAAAGAAATTGAATATTCCCACATATGGCGAGTATATATATATATAAAGAAATGGAATAAACATGAGTGCAGCTTGTACATACATAAATAAGTAATATTCACAAATGTAGCTCTTTATAATAATAATGATACAAGTCAGTCCAATTTTGTTTCAAATAGACATTTCAATACTACAATAAAAAGGGTAAACTTTTTTTTAGATGAGAGAATTTAATGGATAAGATAGGACAGTTTCAAAATATTGAAGGTTAATAAAGCTCCTATAGAGTCTAGGGATAACTTAAAAAGAGACATTGTTCTCAATGTTAAAACATTAGAACAAAACAAAGGCTTAAAGAAAAAACTTTTGAGGAAGAGGAAGCAATTATTAGGGAATTATAAAAAGAAATTCCTACCTTAAGGCAGAACTGAATTTGGAGGAGAGTGGTTTTGTAACTGAACAGAGAAGTGACTTTGTTTTTTAATTTGTATCAGTAAAGACTTCCTGTACTCCAAAACAAATTACCTTTCTCAAGTAAACTATGTTCTTCAAGGACATATGCTGCTGCATGATAATTATGAGAAGGGGGCTGTTATTTTCATGCATGCGTGTACGAATATGGAGAAGGAGAATAACTTCTTTATGTTACCTCTTGTAGTAGTCACATTACATTGTGGTGCTAAGAGAGTCTCCATAATTTACCTATTGGAAACTGGGAGCCAACATTCATACTTCACTAAGATAATGTTAAATGAGTTGAAATATTATGACAAGAATTCAAATCCTGTGAATTTTGAAGTAAAAACATACTTAGATATCTCAACAAAAAGAGTGGAACAAAGTGTGTCAGAAATGAAAGTGGGTAAAGGGAGACTACTTCCTATACCCGTTTTGTTAGATGATAATTTCAATTTAAAAACTTCAGCAAAATAAAAACCAACTTAAGCAGATTAAAATAAAGTTGGCATTTTTAAATAATAATTAAGATAATAAAATACAGATAATGGGTATATAAGGAATCGACATATTTCAGTTTATGAAAGGCTTGTTTTGTGAAATGCCAAATGGAATAGCCCTATTTGGGAATACTCAACACTTATAACCATCAAATTGTTCCTGTGGAATCAGAAACCATCAAAGTGCTTGACAATAATCACTTAGTAATTTCTGAGTACTACTCCTGTCCTGAACAACAGTTAAAACTCAGAATGGAACCAATCTGGAACTGTTCCTGAACACCTTTGAACTATCTATTGTGGAAAGAAATTTGGGAAAAAATGTTTGCTGTAAATTCAGCTGCAGATTCCTTTGAGGAAGAACTTATAAATGATTATGACAAGAATAAGATAGATAAATTTAAAGAATCTATTGAGTTGAAGATTAATTCTTATTTTATGAGGCTACCTTGGTTTGAAGACAAGATTAATTTTGCGCCATCAAATTACCAGGTGAATCTAAAAATACTTGATAAACCATGCTTTCACTAGAAAAAAAGAAAATTTGGATAAAACATACAAGATATTCTGCCAGCAAGAGACCGAAGAGATCATAGAAAAATTGAAGTCACCCAGCAAGACTTCAACAAATATAACTGGATACCTCATGGACCAGTTTTCAAATCTGATCAACAAGTAATAAAAGATCAGATCTGTTTTCAACTGCTTGTTGAAGATGGGAGATGACTACTCTCTCAATAAAACATCTTATCCTGGAGTAAATATGATCAATAACATACTTGAAGAATTACTGATAAATATATTCTATTAGGAGACACACAGAAGGGTTTTCTCATGATCCAACTGAGTTTGAGGAGGACAAAAATACATTTTGTTTTTTGTAAAAGATGGAAGCAAATTACTGTTTCCATGATACAACCTTGATATTTGGCTTTAATGCCAGTTTCTTTATTTTGAATTATGTTCTTAAGAATCATGAAAGTTGATTGCCAAATGATGCATGTACTCAAATGTTAAAAAAAGATTTTCTGTCGACAACTTGTGTATGACCAGTAATTCTTCTGAGGAAATAATCAGGTTGTAAAAGAAAGCCATACCTCATTTGCAGAAAGGAAATTTCCAGTTAAGGTCACGTAAGCATTTAAAACCTATTATGACTGAAGATGGTAAAATTGTACAATATGGCAGTGAACATGAGAAAGTCTGAGAGTATAAATACCATAAGTATTGTGAATTCTTCAGTTAAGAAGAACATATTCTCAAAAGAGATGTTTTGGCCAAAGCAGCCAAAATATTTGGCCCCCTCATTACTTTTTGCTCCTGTTACAGTTAAGATAAAAATACTTTTCCAAAGATTGTGATCACTTAAACAGAGTTGGGATGAAGAAACACCTGCTGACATAAAAGATTGCTGGTCAGATTTGGCCAGAGATCTTCCTGGTCTGTGTGATTATCATTCTTGAGACACATAATAGACAGTGATGAGTCATTAGAATTGTACTTGTTTTGCAATGCATCTCTTCAAATGTATGGCTTTGTTGTTTATGGAATGCTGAATCAAGAGTCCCTTAAAATATTTTCTATGGTTACAGTAGCTTCTATGAAAACCAAAACATTACCAACAGTAGAGTCGCTTACAGTATATTCAGCATTCAGAGCATAAACACTACTACTGAAATCTTACATTAACACTGACATTGAGAACATCTGTTTTTTGTGGATACACAGGTTGTGCTATCATGGCTACTCACTGATCAAAAAAAAAATCAAATATGTGTAAATATTCAATTTCTTTTAAATTTATGCAAATACACACACACTCTCACATTTTTTTAATATATATATATATTAGCTGCACTTGAGGATATCATATTTCTTTTGGTAAATAAATAAATATATATATATATATATATACACACACACACAAACACATACTAGCTGCACTTGTTCAAATTCTATTTCATATGTGTATATATATATATATATATATATCTCTTTTGACTTTTATCAAGTCTAGTCTTGATGAAAAAAAAGTTACTGATGGTAGCTGATATATACAATAAAGTTTTCTTACCATAATGAATTCATTTCCCTTTTTCAACTTCATGAATGAACATTTTGGACTAAAACGGCAATGTTCCACAAAGACATCATCATGAGGCTCCCACTGTTCAACCTCCAGATTACAAGCAAAACACTTAACTTTGTCCCGTACATCTGTAAAAACAAGAACTTCAATGAAAGCCATATCATTATTTAAGACAAAAATAACAGTTTTTTTTTTTTTGGTTTGAGAAGAGAGAAAAGACATCTGGGTTAACAAAAAAATTATATTGTTGAGGAGATGGAAAAGGAAAAAAAGATTAAGTGACGTGTAAAGATCACTGAATGCAACTTACACAAGGGGAAGGTTCAAGAACACATCAGCTGAAATGTGATAAAAAAACAAAAATGAAGATACTGGTTTAAATGTGTAGATGTCTAAAGATCACTGGATCCAATTTACACAAAAGAAAGGCTGAAGAACATACAGGCAGAAAAGTTATGATAGAAGATATACAGCTATTAATCTTTCTTCTAAATTGAAATAATACTTTATTGAAGACAACAATTAGAAATACATTGATATTAACTTATTTTTACTAATCTTAAGTATTCTCACTTCCATGCATTAGCAAAAAACCTATACCTATCTTGAAACTGCCATTTTATTATTCATAATTTCAGGTATCATTTGTTTATAATTGTTGGATTGTTGTTTTGGTATAAGCCATAAACAACTTACTGTATGAAATAAATAACCATCAATATTGCATTCTAGTTAAAATGAACCTTACAATTAGAAAAAACCTTATCCATGTAAGCCATCTAATGCAACATCTCCTGCATGGAAAAAGACATTTTGCTAATGTTGGATTTATAATTTGGAAATTTACTCTTCAGGATTTTTATATAAATTGGAAGACATAATCTTTATCAATTTGGGACTTGATACCAACTATTTGTGAATGAACTAAAACAAAACTTTTTTCACAAGTTTATTCTCTATATTACCTTTTAATATGTTACATCTTCCAACAATAATGTTCTGTAAATGATGCAGACTATAGTTTTCAGCCTGTATGCCTAGTTGGGAGAGCATATTTGACTCTTTTACACTTAGTAATATGAAGTTAAAATTATTTTACATGTTGTATAAATAAAATAATGAAAGCAACATACTTGTATAAAAAAATCCAGCATCTACAAGATTAGTAGGTGAAATAGGATGATCCTTGGGCCAATCTTCAAATGTCTTCATTCTTTCTTCTTCATATTGGTAACATGTAGGAAATTTAGCTACAACGATAGATAACTTTTCTTGCTCTTCATATTTTTCTTTTTGTAGAATTTCAATATATGGACAATCAGGATTCAGTTGACGGTGTTTCTCCAGGGGATCATCCCCGCTTAACCATTCATCTATGGTCAAATAACAATAAACACATTTGACTTTGTCATTTGGTCCAACATAAATGAAGCCTATGGATGCCAAACTTTTTATATTTACATATGGGTTGTTCCAGTTCTGAAAAGTCTCTTCCCGATTTTCCACTTTCCAAAGTGGATGAGGAATGTCATATCCTTCATCCTCATTCTCAAAGGTATCCATGTCTGATGTTAAGTAGAACTTTTCATTGTACCTAAAAAAGTTTGTAAATGCATATCTTATTACAGTTCATGGTGTAATGATTATTGACATAGGAAATAAACATGGCAAACTAAGTTCAAATCTTGGACAAGGCTATTAACATTTCACATAACACTTATACCAGGGCTTTATGGAGCCCTCCAAAAAGGAGCAAAGGAGAAGAGGGCTCATTTTATATTCAGCCAGAGTGGAATGTGAGCAACTCCATTTGGGGCTAATGAGCGTGGTTTTTGGGCTCAGCGCTCCAAAATTATTTGAATTTTTTTTTAAACATTAAACAATAAAAAAGAAAAGAAAAGAAAAGAAAAGAAAGTTTGAGCTAAACTCATTGGGTTTTATAACTGTGTTAAATGTATATGAGAAAGAGAGAGGGAAAGGGAATTACACGTGAAAATTAGACAAGAAAGTTGAAAAATTTGAACTTCTCAAATTTTTGTTTAAAAGCAAGCATGATTTATCAACTAGGGGCTACATTTCTGATGGGCCATTTTCCCTAGAAGACGAGACAGTCTGGAAAAAGTCTCTTTAAAGGCATCAGTCACTCTCTATAGCAAGGCTTTGGAGTCATTTTCTTAAAGATTTGAATTTTTCTTGTATTTATGACTTGTATTGTTATTGCTAAAAATAAATCTTTAAGGGTAATAATTAAAGAAATGTTTGTTTTTAAATAAGTATTCTTATTTATGACTACTCAGTTGTTTTCAAGCCAATAATATCAATATTTCTCTAAGTTCTTGTATCTTTTCAAATTATTATTAGAAATTATTATTTAATTGTTTGAAGTATTGCTATGTAACTCTAACAATTAAATTTAACATCAGTTATTTATTTATGCACAGTTAAATGGTCAAACAGTTCTATTTGACCCATAGATGAGACCCTATCAAGTAAACTTGTGAGGGTGGGGTCTTAACCTACAGGGCTAATGGGATTGGTCTCAAACTCAAAGGAGCCATTATGGTCTGCAGGGAGAAGCACAGAGTATCCAAAGTGAGATGTGGAGCATAATTTCTACTAGTTATAATGCTAATTTGCAATACAGCTGATAAACTGCCATTTTTTTTCATCAAAATGAATACCCATGTAATAAGTGGGATATGTGGATCAGTACAAAAAGTCGAGGAACAAATTTCCTATTTCAAATTTTCCTTAATTCTGGTGTTACTTTCGGTAAATTCCCTTGTTACCATTTTCACTTTTGATAAATTCCATTTCTTCTATTTTATTCTATTTCATGAGTAAATTACAATAAATTGTACTAAAGATATTATTAAAACAGAACAAACAAAAGCAATATTCAAAGTTTTTTCATACTTAAATAGCAGATATAATTTCTATTTATTTAATAATTCACTTTCAAACATTTGCTACAATTTTCCATTTAAGTGTATTATCAATCATCTCAGGTACAACTTCCCCAATGCCAATATGAGTCAACAAATATACCCTTTGCTATGTTCTTTTTTAATACCCATGTTTTGTTATATGAATTAATTTTTTATTAATCTCAGTCACTTCTCCACTCTTTCTGCAAACATCGGATCCATACTTGCATCATATCATACCAATTGTGGCAACACGTTTCAACAATGACTCTTTCAACAAACATTGGATCCATACTTGTATCATACCAATTGTGGCAACATGTTTCAACAATAACTTTCTACAAACATAAGATTAATACTGTCTGGAAACCAACAATCACATCAGTTTGCCAAAAAATCTAATAAAACTTAGTGAAGGCTATGTAATGCTTAATACCAATGGTACTTAATGGAATTTAATCCAACACAAATAAGTACATTAGTCACATCAGTTCAAGACTTGGAATCATCAATATTTTCTAATATTCTGAATCATTATAAGAATCACAAAGAGTTGTACTGGCACCAAAACATTCCACTTTAAATGAAGTAAATTATCTTCTGCAGAATATTCTAACACATCCTCATATTTATAAATCTACTGACACACTTATTGATCAAGATGACACGATTAACTTTACTATTGAGTTCATTGGAATCATCAGAACTATCTCCATGTAGACATGAACTGAAAGTTAAAGCTCTAATAATGTTGCTACAAAATTTGGATCAGCTTTGACTTTGCAATGATATCAGACTTCTGGTTAAGAGACTGATGCCATATGTTACTGAAGCCACTATTCCTAAAGGTTATGGCAAGGGAGATGTTTTTATTCCAATAATTTCTCTGACACCATCAGTAATATAATTTCAGTTTAAGAGACTGCAGTTTTCCATTCAAAATAGCTTTGCTTATTAAAGTCACAAGGTCAAACACTAGTGAGATTGCATTTAGAAGATCATTTTTCTTATGGACAAGTATATTCAGGTTACTCCAGGGTTGGAAGTCAAAATAGTCTTTTTATTTCTGCAATTTCTGGAAAAACAAATGTGTTATACACTGAAGTACACAGATAATGTACTGTAATTGTTTTCAATTTTTCTGGTGTACAGTAATGTGTAGCTTACTCCAAATTTGGATGTCTCAATAATCTTATTTCTGCATTTTCTAGAAAATCATAGAATGTGCTTTACACTGAAGCACTAAGATAATGTGCTATAATTGTTTTACATGTAAAGAGAAAAAAATACACCAATCACACTGCTTTTTCTATTTTGTGTTTTGTCATTTTAAATTGGCATCAATTTATTTCTATAATTAGTTCACTCAAAGAAAGTTTCAACATTCAAGTGTAGTGCTTCTGTAGCAGTTTTTTTGGTGTATACATTTACAGTTGGCAATAAACGAATGATATAACATTTCATTAGAAAATCCTCAATAGAATTACATTGCTTTTATAAAATTCAAATATTGCAATTGTGAAATTTTAACACTGATCAAACTGATGATGGTATAGATTTATTTTTGTGGCAGTTTCAGAAACAATGCATTTTTGAAATTAACAATTAACATTGTTGGGTTGATTGACTGTTGATCATCCGTTGGTCTATCTAGTGAGGACCCTGTTGTTAAATCTTACACCCAGCTGAGTGGGCATTTCACAAGTTGAACAAAAACATCCCAAACAAATAGGAGGAAGAAAGAAAAAACAAACAAAACACGGATTTAGGACAGCAAAATGTAAGAAGGCAAGATCTGTGGCATTTCTGGCACTGTGTGTGTGTACATGTATGGCTATTGCAAGAACTCTGGGAAAAACTTGAACAGCTACTAAAATGATTTATTCATCTCTCCTCTTGGTTTGGTTTGGTTTTATGGCATATCAACCATCTTAGGTTATTTAATGCCAAATCAGTTTATATATATATATATATATATATATATATAGTTCTATTTCAAACAGTACAGCTTAGCATAAGTACCATCCCTGTTTACACTCAGTAAAATGTAAAAACTTCTATTTCAAACAATTCAGTTTAACCTAAGTATGCATTTGAAGTGTCAAAAACAGTTCTTCGTAAGATGGTTTGTTTTTATGTCATATCAAATATTGCAAATTGTTCAATGTCAAACCCTGTCTAGATTTATATATTAAATACACAGTTTGTGATCATTTTTCTAATAACATTTTAAACAGACCTGAGCTCATTTTCCTTCACAGTTAAATGATTTCAAGTATTTCTATCCAGTACAAATCATTCTATGTACCTTTCCTCATTTGTTTGCACACAGTTAAATTATTAGGAGAGTATGTAACAGTAACAATTTAACATCAGTCATTTATTTGCACATATTTAAATAGATACGTATGATATGTAAGAGATTAAAATTTAAAAAGGTGAGTGAGCTTATAAGTTTGCCCACAGTTAAGTGGTTTCAAGTATTGTAGTTATTGATTATTTCTTCCAGATTAACACTGGCAACTAAGCAGTCTGTTTTGCTATCCATACTTTCTATACTATAGGTTCTTTGTAGGGGTTTTGTTGATTGGTTTGGTTTGTTTTATGACATATCAACTTCTTATGGGTTATTTCATGCCAAATCCTGTTCATGTATATATAAGGGTTTTGTTGATCCCTGAACATTGCACTGTTTGGTTCTCATAAGCGACTTTGTTCTTAAAGGCATTTAGAATGTGCTTCCTGGTCTTTCCTTGTTCACTTGGGTGTTCATCAGTATTTTCGCAGTTTGGCTAATGGGAGCTTGTGATTTTTGTTTAAGTTGTTCAGGTCTTATGGGAGACAAGTTTTTTAATCTGTCTTTAATGCTTTTTGGTGGTGGGATCGGTGACTTATGTAGTGGCTGTTTTGCTGGAGATTTTGCACTTTTAGGAGTAGTCCGTGTTGGAGTGGTAGATTCTACGTGTGTTTTTGTTTGAACTACAACATATTTCTTTTACACTCTTCCTCTTACTTTCGTTTTCTACTAATACAGAAACAAGCTGGATTTCCCCTAAGCTATTTTCAAGTGATTTTCTGTATCCGTTAAACCATTATTTTAACATGTAAGTACACACTTTAAAAAAAAGTCAAATACAAGATACATACCTATACTACCGAAAAATAAGGCAAGATAGTAACCCCTCGCCCAAAATGAAAAAGTGTAGCGGATGGGTTATAGATATTTGGCAATCGGGATTTAATTTTGGGATATCTCTAAACTAGAATTACTTTTATATTAAACAGAGTTGGAGATATAGTCACCGCTAACAGTTATAATACAACAAAATAAGTACTTATAAAATTAGAAAAAGGAGGTGCCGTGGATATCGTCGTAGGAAATGGACACGACGACACGAGTTCAAATCCTGGACGAGATTGATTGCATTTCACATAGCACTAATACCCTTGGGAAAGGTATGAATCCAATTATTCTCCCTCCAGCTATGGGTAAATAGTAAGACAGATTAGGTTCTTCAGTCTTGGTGAGGCAACTAGTCTAGAAGGAATACTCTGAATTCAAACCTGTTAAACTCCGCTTAAAAATTGACCTTGTGTCATATCCTGCCCGAGCGGAGGGGTTGGTAAATATGTTAAAATAAGAAAAAGAACACAAACTAGAATAATATAAATTATTAGGCTTAGATAATTAAATGATTAATAATATTGTGCAAAACTGAAAACCTGACAATATTCCCAAAACAAAACCATACCCACCCCCATTTTTTTTTTTTTAAATCAAAAAGTGGATTCTCAAGCTGAATGCTACTCTCTAAAATTTTTTTGTTTTAATCTATTGTGTGTATTTGGGCAGGGAGGGTGAATAAAAGCTGTAATTAAGAGTGTAATTAATTTAGCTTGAAAATTTACCCCTAAATTTCCTCCCCCATTGAATGGTTGTTGAACCCAGAAATAAAGGAAAAAATATTAAAAAAAAATATAAAAAATGTCTTCGTTTCTTATCTGTTACTATCTTTTTTTCATATAATTCTTTTACGGCTTTCTTATCCAAAGATGTTAAACCAACAAAAAACTGGGGTAAGAGTAGGATAACCCCGAATAAAAGTTAGATAGAAAACGGCAACACAGCTTGCCCTCTCGACCCCATAGATATTTTGTTGGGATACAGAACTCTGAAATTCAAACTATAAACACAGTGTTGTATTTATCCTACGTCCCACCAACGTACGAATATGGCACAAGGCCGTTTTTAAGGTGGGTCCTGTCGCAGGGCCGAAGCCCAACGCGATAGGCAGTTCCAAAAATGCCTCGGACCCCGTCGGCATTCCCCTTTGCGGGGTGCCTCAGGCGCCGGGCGATAAACCCAACCCCTCCGAAGAGGGTTAAAGCCTGGGGGGACGGCCCCCTGAGGCCAGAGGTGATGTATCCAGTGTCACCAGTAGAAAAGCAGGCCTGACATAATAAACAAATCTATTTGGTTACCAAGCTCGCACCACAACTTAAACACTATTCATTTTATAGTCTAATCTACTAAGAATATGGTTAATAAAAGAAACAAATTCAAATAGAAATTCAAAATTGACATTCGTAGATTAAACTTCCACTCACTGCATATTACTAGCATTGTTAATGTAAAAATACCGAATGAATAAATTTGATTGTTGAGATAAAGAATTTTATCTAAATAATTATTTTATTTTTAGGGTGTTTATTTATTTATTTATTTATTTATTAGAGGATATTTTTAAGGAAATACAAAAAACGTCAAAACGAAACTGCATCGAAAAATTAAAAAAAAAGAAAAATGTACATAAAGAAAAAAAAAAAAAATTTTCCAAGAATTCAAACTAAAAACCACCAATTATCTTTAGAAGAAAAATACGCATCGCTTGCTTCTATGGAAATTTTCGAATCAATATATCGTTCATTATTTGATGTGTTCCACTGTTTTGTTCTATTGGGTCCCATTCATCTCGTTTGTGCAAGCAGACGAGTACTTTGTGTTGTCCATCACTCAACAAATCTTTTGTTTATTTTTGTTTGTTATTTTTAAAGAAAATCCAATTTAAAAAGAATAGGGTGGGGCGATCATTATTTTAAAGGAAGACAATAGTTAACTCCGTCAACAAATAGCTGTTTGACGAAAAAGTAACACCGCAAAGTGCCCCCTTCTCATCTAAAAAAAAAAACAAAACAAGTAGGCAACTTTTCACGAATTTTTAAAAATGATCTAATAACTTATTTCTTCATTGACATTATTCAGGAGAAAAATATATAACAACAATTTCAGAGATAGGTTGGAGGTCTCTGAAATTTTTAGATGGATTTCATGAAAAATGTACACCCACTAACGTTTTAAGTAAATGATTTGCACAAATAAATAAAATTGTCATGTTTATAACTAACATGGAAATTATTCGTTGTAAGATAAATCTATTAACATCAATATTTCATTTTTGTAGTTACCTTTAACATACGGAAAAATATCCGTTATTCTTAGTTTTAGTCCGTTCACATTAAGTTCCGCCAGTGCGCGTACAGTCATGCGCAGTGTAACTTTATTGATTCGATCCCTCACCAAATATGTGCAGTTGATTACTATTAGTCTAAGTTTGTATAGCGAAAAGTGAAGGATTATGAACATTTTTCTTTTTAATTTACTCAAAGAATATAGGTAAATTTTTACCATTTAACCCACAGGATTTTTAGCGAAAACTAAAAATCAGATTCTTCTTTTGGGGGGGGGGCGAATACAGCAAGCATTACTGACGACCAGAGATATTTTTTTCAGGCTGTTTACATTTATTCGCAAAGAAAAAAAAAAAAGATCTGATTTTTAGTTTTCGCTATGGTTAAAGGGTAAAAATTTACCCGATTTTGGATCTTTATGGATCATCAATTACCAACCTTGTGCCACATCTAAGCACCCCCCCTAAAAAAAAAACAAAAAAAAAACAAACAAACTTAGTAAATTACAATGACGTTGGACTACCTATTTGCCACTGCCTCCTACCAGATTGGACTTGACACAAGGTCAATGACCCGAAGGTAATGACGCTGGACTACGCCAGCAGACGATTATTCTAAAATATAAATAAATCCTGTAGTAATTTTACACTTGCCCAGATGGAATACAAGTGGCGATCGTCGAACCAAAATCCTGGGTATTTAATTTCTCCACGACACCACTTTTTTTGTTGATCACATTTCCGTGAGATGTGTAAGGAGAGAGAAAAAAAAAAGACTCACTCTTCAGTGGATTGTTTATTTCGCCAGCGATTACTGAAGTTAACGTGTTAACTTTATATGGCCAGAAATACGGTGCTTGTAAGCAACGGCTCAGAAGGTAATTCGTTGCAACCTACCACCATATCCATGGCATAAGGTCCAAAAATACCTTGGTCCAGTCGGCATTCCTTTTAAAAGGTTCGCCTGGTAATAAACCAAGCCCAGGGATGGGATGCCCGCTGAGGCTAAGGGAGTGTACATCCCAGCCACTCGATACCAAAGGCTCGGCAAATCCCAGCAAGCATGTCGGGGGGCTTCGACCAATTTTTCGAAGAATACGGATCAGTCCGCGTACCAAGAAACACGGTTGTCTTTATGCGAGGGCGCAGTAGCTCAGGAGTGGTTATTTACTAAGCTTTTTGCTTAGATGTGTCACAAAGCCATATGAGAGGGGCTCCCGATGAGACTTGAACCGTGACCGTCGCAATAATACCAAGGTATTATTGCGACGGTCACGCTTGAACTCATTCGTGTAGGTTTGCTCGTCGAGCTTGCTAGTTCAGGAGTGGCGATTTAAGCTATTGGCTAAAGCAAACTTACGCTAAGATTTATAAGGACTGTGGTAAACAAATACCAACTACATTTATTGATGTGATGAAAAAATTCAAGTTCATCATTAATCATATTTATTTGCTTTGAAAGAATATTAGATTAAATGAAAGATTGATTAAACTTCCGAGACCAAGAAGATTCCTATTTGACATTTTTTAGCAGTGAATTTCTGACCCAAAATGTTTTTACAATACAAAAATAATGGTCAAGTCTGAAGAATATAAAATAAGCGTGTACAAGAAACACGCGTTTTTTTTTTATCGGCAATGTTATTGTAATATTCTAACAAAAGGGAAGTAACCTCTGATGCCACAGGGGTTACGGCCCCTACTACATCCGGGGGATTTAGTCAATAAAGGAATATACCAAGCATGGCGGCAGATGTTCGTTCTCCCTCTGTCTTCAATCATCATATCGATTCATCTTGGTAATAGTCCATACCTAGCAAGTATCCATTACCTCAGATATAAAGACTTTACAGTTATGATTTATTACTTGTAAGCCGTGGCCCTTTTCTTTTATAACTAAGATCAAAAACGTAATAATCCATGGGATTTATTATGTAAAAACTTCTCGGAAAAGGTTTTTACTCCCTTAAATGATGTTTTTATGTAGGTTTTCTTGCGAGCCTCCATAAAAAATATCGTCCAATGCAAACCCACCAAAAAATAAAATAATGAATTCTAAAAGTATAATTTGAATTAAAAAAAACCATCTATTCACTCAAATTTTATTGATTTAATGTTTTTACATTAAGAAAATACAAGTCACATGAAGTAAGGGGGAAAGTTTAATTTATGGATGTCAGTTTTAAACCACTGAAAAAGAAAAGTTTAACCTGAATTTGTGTCTCCTATTAACCCTTAGCAGATTAAGATAATAAATTAATTAAATCCCTAGAACAGCAGTATTGTACCTCATCTAACTTTTTTCTTTAAATTTTAAAACTAAGACATCCGTACGAACAAAATAGACAAACTGTTTTTAAAAAAAATGTAAAAATCTAATTCTCCATTGAACAATCAATCTAAAAATTAAGCGTGTCAAATTAAAATAATTGACAAAATGACAAAAAAAAGTCTTCAGAATTTTGAGGGAAAACGTCTTTCAAGAGAAATCTCATCTTTTATTGCTTTAAACACCGAAAGTTTTATAAAAATGCGATAATTAGCTCATTTTTAAAACAGATCTTTAGCAGTTGCGCGTTTATGTACACACGTAAAATAAATAGATATTCTTAATTTAACTGAATATAGAGACACTAGCACCGGCCCAGCTAGTGAGTTCGAGTTTCATTGAGTGCTCTTTACATTCGGCCTTGTGCCACAACTAACCAAAACGAAGAGATTGGTGCTTAGAGTAGGGTAATGGTTACCAAGCTAATCTGAAAAACATTACTTGTAAGTACGAGTCTCACTCGTTGCCCCATACACCAGGCCTTGTGCCACAATTAAACTTAGTAAATTGCCAAAACGAAGACAATTTTTAAACCATCGTAGAATAGAACAAACCTTATTAGAAAAAAAAAAAATAAAGCAATTGCAGACGTGTACCGTTGTAACCCCATATTTTTTTTTTCAGAATAACCAAGAACCTTTTTCATAATTTTCATTTTTGAGGAGTCTTTAATAGTAGTCGTCAGTTTCAGAATAAATTGTTTGGTTAACACCGTCGAAAAAAAAAAAAAAAAAAAAAAAAAATGAAGTTGTTGGAAATTTATGATCCTGATTCCACATAAAAGTAAGACACCTTTTTAAGTGCAGGTATTCATCTTCATATATTCCAAGCAAGATTCTATAAATCTTGCAACAAAGCAAAAACACAAGGACCACCTTTTAAAGCACGCAGGGTATTCTTTTCAGTTAGAGTATAACAAAAACTAGGGACACATAACCTGAACCTTATTCAAATGTGGGATCTGGGGCCCGGCGATTCTATTATCAGTTGCTCTAACAAGTAATTTCAACGGGTATGTCCTGTTTGCCGTAAACGTAACGCAGTAAACAGATTTTTCGTCTAAAAATTAAACAGGCAACTTTTCCGTAAAAATTTTAAAATGAAAGGAAGATTCCAATGGGACATGTCCAGCAAAATATTTTATCTATGAATATTATGTAAATTTAGGAGTTCTAAATCAATTCGTACGTAATGAAAGCTTTGTTTTAATAATTTCACCTGGAAATGAATTCCCATCAACTTGTGTGGAGGTGGGTGATAAAAATTTGGGTAAAAAATAACTAAAACCTTTCTGTTCACAATTTCCTTTTGGTCAAAACTGTATGTGACTAGGTAGAGTTCTTTAACGTATAAGAGTTGCCTCCGTTGCATTAAACCTGTATCATATCATTCGTCACTTAATAAAAATACAAGTAAAAACCTATCTCGTGCCTTCCTCGTTATACCCAATGTTCCACAAACTTATATTTAATATCACATGGTGGGAGCGGAAAAAAAAAAGACAACAACCTCAAGAAGAAGGAATATTGGATATAAATCTATGAAAAAAGTGAGTACATCATGATAAATTTTTATTAAAAAGATTAAAAAAATTTTTTTTTTAAAATGGCGACTTCAAATATTTCATTACCAATGTTAGACTGGACGAATGAAAACAAATGAAGCCTTCAGCGAATGGGTTGACTTTAAGTCATCCTACTTTGTAATTCATAATGTGGAGGAAAAATTGAAACATAACTACATATTAATAAGCACGGGACCAAAGGGTCGCAAAGTTATTAAAAATGCTCAACTCACGACAGAGCAAAAAGAAAATTCAAAAAACGTATTCAAAGTTTTTGAAACACAAAGGATTCAAAAACCAAATAAATGGGTTGAACGTTTGGAGTTCACTTCATTTGAACAGAATGACGAAACAATTGACGAATATTTAGTCAGACTGCAAACGAAAGCAGATAGATGTGAGTTCAGTACTAACAAGGACGAAAGACTCCTAGAACAAATTATAAAAGGACTAAAATGTTCAGACGAAAGGAGAAATTTAATAAGCAAACCTAACCTTGCACTAGAGATAGCTATCAAAAACATAAGAGCATACGAAGCTACAACCAAAAATAATACGCTCTAAGGACGCAAGCGAAATGAAAGCAGGAGTATACTACGAGATAGAAATGAGAAGGACCAAACCGTGCACAAGATGTGGAAGAAATCACGGAAAAAGAAAAGAAAACTTACGCCTTCAACAAAGAATGTAAGAGATGCCATGTACTACATCATTTTGAAAACTACTGCCTCACTAAAATGTATACGCGACAAAATAGTAAATACAGTCCAAATAAAATGAGACATAGAAACAGAAGTCAAAGCCCACACAACAGACACAGAAAGCAGAATATCGCTAGGAGAAATGTGAATGCCAATTATAAAGTAGAAAATGAATATACCCAAGAGGATGATTTATGCCTTTACACCATAAATAAAGAGAATAGTGACAACAGAGAAGAGATATTCGCCAATATAGACTGCGAAGATGCAGAAAAAAAGAGAATATAAAATAAAAATGAAAGTGGACACTGGGGCTGTATTTATCCTACGCCCACCAGCATACGAATATGGCACAAGGCCGTTTTTAAGGTGGGTCCTGTCGCAGGGCCGAAGCCCAACGCAATAGGCAGTTCCAAAAATGCCTCGGACCCCGTCGGCATTCCCCTTTTCGGGGCGCCTCAGGCGCCGGGCGATAAACCCAATCCCTCCGAAGAGGGTTATAGCCTGGGGGGACGGCCCCCTGAGGCCAGAGGTGATGTATCCAGTGGTGGAACACACCCTAACAGACTGTGCAGCTCGCAACCACAGCTGGTCGAGAGCGCCCCACCACAGGACACAAAGCATCGCCAAAAAACGAGCCAAAGTGGACACTGGGGCTGTATTTATCCTACGTCCCACCAACGTACGAATATGGCACAAGGCCGTTTTTAAGGTGGGTCCTGTCGCAGGGCCGAAGCCCAACACGAGAGGCAGTTCCAAAAATGCCTCGGACCCCATCGGCATTCCCCTTTTCAGGGCGCCTCAGGCGCCGGGCGATAAACCCAACCCCTCCGAAGAGGGTTAAAGCCTGGGGGGACGGCCCCCTGAGGCCAGAGGTGATGTATCCAGTGGTGGAACACACCCGAACAGACTGTGCAGCTCGCAACCACAGTCGGTCGAGAGCGCCCCACCACAGGACACAAAGCATCGCCAAAAAACGAGCCAAAGTGGACACTGGGGCAAACGGAAATATAATACCGGACAGGATTTATAAAAAAATGTACCCGCAAAACAACTATGGCAGCATAGAAATACCGAGCAATGTAAAAAGGGAGATAACCACTCTATGGGCAGTAAACGGTACCAAAATAGAACAATATGGTTCTATAATACTGAAAATCAAACACAAAAATTCACCTACTATAAAGGCAAAATTCTTTATATGTGAAAATGACACAGCAATATTGGGTTTAAGATCATCCATACAACTGGGATTGGTACAGATCAATTGTAGTATAACAACAGTTGATACAAAAAGAGAAATAAAAAATATAGAAGACCTGGCAAATGAATACCTGGACAGATTTCAAGGTATTGGAAGCTTCCCAGGGAAACAAAAAATACACATTGTTGATAATGCAACACCAATCATCCAACTTCCAAGAAAATACCCTGTTCACATAAGAGAAGAATTAAAGAGAGAACTTGAAAAAAATGGAAGACATAGGTGTGATAAAGAAGGTAAATGAACCAACAGACTGGGTGAATGCAATTGCATGTAGCAGGAAGAAAAATGGTGCATTACGAATATGCTTCGACCCAAAACCCCTGAACAAATGCATCAAAAGAACACACCACAAAACCCTAACTCTGGAAGAAATTTCCCATAAACTGGCAGGTGCTAAACACTTCACAAAACTAGATGCAAAACATGGATACTGGGCTATACATCTAGATGAATAATCGAGTCTGCTCACATGTTTTAATATTCCGTTTGGTAGATACAGATATTTAAGATGTCCGTTTGGTCTAAAGATGTCACAGGACATATACCAACAAAAAAGGGATCAAATCCTGGAAGATTGTGACAGAGCCATCGGAATATCGGATGATGTCTGCATATACGGCAAAACAATTGAAGAGCATGAAAGAAGATAGAGAAAGACAATGGATACAGTCTGAAAGTATGGACTTGTTTTTAATAAAGAAAAATGCAAAATAAGACAAAAACAGATAAAATTCTATGGTCTTATTTGGGATGAAAATGGTTCACACCCAGACCCAGAAAAATGTGACAAAATTAAATCAAAGCCGATACCCGCCAACCGAGAAGAACTACAACAGTTCTTAGGTATGATCCAATACCTAAGCCCTTTCATACCAAAACTCAGTTCCAAAACAGCCCCACTGAGGTCATTACTCAAGAAGGACACTGAATACCAATGGAATGAAACCTTAAATATAGCTTTTCAAAATTTGAAAGACCATATCCATGAAAATATTTGTCTAGCCTACTTCAAGCCAAATGCAAAAACAATGATTCAGGTAGATGCAAGCATGTCAGGACTTGGTGCAACGTTAATCAACAATAACAAAATTGTTGCGTTCGCCAATAAAAGATTGACTGACACTGAATCATGATATACAAATATTGGAAGAGAGCTACTAGCAGTGGTATTTGGTTGTGGAAGATTTCATACATATGTATACGGAAAAGAATTCCAAATAGAATCAGATCACAAACCACTAGAAAACATACAAAATAAAAACATTGCACAAGCACCCCCAAGACTGCAAAGAATGCTATTAAGATTACAACTATATGATCTTATACAAACCAGGTAAAGAGATGAGAATACCAGATTATTTGTCGAGAACACAGCCAACACAAGGTGAAGAAATTGAACTTGACCTAACAATACATACTGTTGACATAACAGTACAGAAACAAATAGAACTACAAGAAGCTACAGAAGAAGATGAAGAATTGAAAATACTAAAACAAGTAATAGTAAATGGATGGCCAGAGGATGTAAAGGATACACATAAACTTATAAGAAATTACTGGTCAATGAAAGATTGTTTATCTGTACAAAATGGATTAGTGACTAAAGGTGAATATATAGTCATATCAAAAAGTATGCAAAACACAGTCCTTAAAAGAATTCATGATGCACACCAAAAGATAGAAAAATGTCAGCTAAAAGCAAGAAATACCATTTAATGGAGAGGAATAAACAAAGACATAGAAATAATGGTAAGGTCATGTGAAATATGCAGGAAACACCAAAGAAAGAATACTAAAGAGACTATGATTATTAAAGAACACTCAACCAGGCCATTTCAGAATATTGCAGCCGACATCTTTGAATTTAATGGCCAACAAATTTTACTCGTTGCTGATCAATACAGCAAAGTGTTGTTCATAAAGACAATGAAGAGTGTCACAAGTACAAGCTGTATCGAATACTTGAAAGCAATCTTCGCTGTACATGGTATACCAGAGCATCTATATACAGATAATGCCGAGTACTTCGTATCAAACGAGTTCCATAATTTCGCGATAGAATGGGAATTCACACATATCACATCAAGCTGAGGTACCCACAGTCAAATGGATTCATTGAACAAATGGTCCAAACAATAAAAAATACATTAAACCTGTATCATATCATTTGTCGCTTAATAAAAATACAAGTAAGAACCTATCTAGTGCCTTCCTTGTTATACCCAACGTTCCACAAACTTATACTTAATATCACACTGTACAAAAGGAGGATAAAAAACGGTGTGATTTAACAATTTGCAAAAAGATTGTATAGTAAGCAGCCTGATTTTTTTTGAAAATCGAAAACTAGCCAAATAACTGAGTTTTACATGAAAGTTATTTTAAGAAAATTTTTAACTTTTTTTTTTATTCATAGATTTTGGATTATTTCTTTTTTAGCAAAAATAAGGTAGAGTTGAATAAGCTAATCTAAAATCATTTACAAAAAAATTATACTTCGTTCAAACTTTCTTCGAAACAACTTATTTTGGATCTTTTGTAGAAAAGCCATACTAAATAAAAAACATCCCCCGCAAAATTCAGACAAAATGGGGGGGGGGGCTTAGCAAAGTGACGTTTAGTTATTGAAGAGGATGAAATTCATTCATTCCAATGAGTATTCACATAAAAAGATCGTTTTCCTTATATTTCAATTCCACAATGTGTTCCACAGTGGCGTTTATTCTGCATCTTGTACAGATGCCAAAAAGATTTGATGATTTGAATGTAGGCCCCACACCCCGGTTCGACAAAATTGGTCATATGGTTTACAGTTTGGTGAGTGTAATCCATTTCCACCCTAATCCAAATAAATCGATTACAAGTAGCTCGACTTATCTTAAGGGAAATAACTACATTCGATCTATCCGAAGATGCATTTCATTACCGTTACAACAAAGGCATTAGATCTGAATGGGCTTGTAAAAAGCGAATTGCTGACTCCTTGTCTGTAACACGATTTGAAGGCATAAGGGGATTCATCCTAAAGAAAAACATTCGAAATAAATCTTATGAAGGGTGAATGGGATTTTTTTTAAATGAAACACTAAAAATATATATAGGTCGTAAAGAAATTGGTTACGTCGAAATAAAAATGAATATTCCTGTAACTTGATAAAGGAAAGTAAAAAGGCGATGATCACCCACTTTCAGAATAAATATTACAAAAAAAAAAAAAAAAAAAAAAAAAAGAAAGAAATTGTCTGGCTTTTTTTTCTTTCCCAATGCTGTCCTGGAAATGAGTAATTGTTCTACATTGAATTAGAAGTGAAAGTGAGCCTTAATAATTAACTTTATTTTTCTCGGTAAAAAAAAAATTTTCTTCGAAAATTGGACCATTTTTTCTTTGAATTTCATGGTTTACATTTTATTGGTTTTGAAAATTGTCATTAAATTTTTTTTTTTTTTTTCACAATTAACCATTTTTCAAATTGTTTAAAATTACAAATTTCAAGTTCTGAAGTTAGACTTTCATAAATCAATATTATTTTGCTTTATCATTTTACATAAACAGCCATTTCTATTTGGACTTTGATTTAACTAATTTTTTTATGACGTATATTTTTGCATTAAAAAATATCACCAAAAATATTGGTAATTTTTTTTTATTGGTAATTTTTTGGTAATTTTTTTTGAAGTTTAAATGAAGTAAAATTTTCATTCTCTTGCAAATTTTAGGGTAGCTTATTCAAGTCTATGAGGTTCGTGATAGGTTTATTGTATATGGCAAATTGTTGGGAGATTTTAAGGTTTAGGTCACTCTTTTCTTCTTACTCCATTCACCTGTTGTCTTATTATTATCTGTCAAAGTTCTTAAGGAATTAACGACAGGAAAAAAAAAAAAAAAGAAACGACAAAGATACCTTTAGACTCAAACTTTATCTTGGGGGTTTACAACTATTCTGTGGAGTGAGGTTTTCCTGAACCAGTAGAAATAGTTGCAATCTACCAGATAAGACATTTGAAGTATATCATGGAATCATATTCGGCATTTACAAGTTTGAGGGTCTATTGTCTCTCACTGCTACTAGCAGGAGATGCAACACACTGCTAGACCCCATAACTCAGCTAGCACGTGCGCTTCCAACTAGCAGCTGAGAGAAAAAAGCTTTTGAGCTAGAGTTTCTCTTTGGCATCAGGAAGCCTCTCTTTTTAGGCAATGTGGTGATTTTGGTTCCTATCAGAGGCCTCTTTGGAGGTGTTACTTTTGCATTTATTTATTTTTTGTTATTGTCTTTTTTGTTTCTTTTTAATCCCCCACAACTCAACCGAAAAATAAATAAAAACTTAAGAACAAGATTTTTGATTTACTTTTTAAATATAGACTGTTGAAACTGCATTTTTTTTTCATACATACCTGTATTGTAGACCAATCATCATGATGAACACTTATTTGAGAATGAAATCAAATTACTCTGCTTTCTCTGTAAAATAAAGAAGATTAACATTTTTGCTCACTCACGTTTGAATAGTTGTATTAGTAATAACATTTATTTAATTTTTGGTTGTACAGAAAAAAATAGTATAGAAATAAATGTAATACATTCACTAACCAGATAAGAATAAGTTTGTGATTTTCTTTATTATTTTTACTGTACATTTTAAAAATAAAAGTTAGAAAAATACTTTGTCAAGAGACAATTTCAAAATTTTTAGCACCTTTTTGGAGCCACCACTGATTATATATATATATAAATAAATAAAATATCCAAAGATGAATTGGGGATGAGTCTCTTTGAGAATATATAAGAGGATTCTTATAAATATCCAGGAGTGCTAAATGTATGATAACACTGGGCAACACTTTTTTACTTTTTGAATGTTGTCTAGAATTCTACAACTGATTTAGGGTATTTTTGCACTGCTGAATCAAGAAATGGCATCCGTTTTTCATTAGGTCAAGTTTTTTTGTGAGGTTGATTTGAAAAAAAAATCAGATCTTTTGACAAAATCGATTACATTTTTGTGGCATCATCAGCTGATTTTTGTCAACACATATCATCCTAAATATGTTTTTAAGAGAAAAAAATGTTTTGTCAACAACATATATTGATTACCTGATAGAAACATTGATTACTGTAAACTGAATGGTAGGCATTGATAAAGGTAAGTACACTTAAATTGCATGTTGTTTCACCATTGTTCAAACTTCAGGGCTTGAACTTCTGTTTCTTCGAAATCCTGGAATGCTCAGCGGCAGGGAGGTCTCTCTTCAGATTCCAACTGTAGTCAGCCATCATGACTGCGTCCCAGCGACCCTGATACCTGGTCTCCATCTCTTTCAGGTCCTGATGGAATCTCTCCCACTGCTCGTCACTCATTGAGCCCAGGTTCTCCGGAAACCAGTCCATATGTGAAAATAGGTAGTGCATCTTGACGCCCATGTTGCAGCCCAGGTTTCTGAAAGCAGTCAGCATGTTGTTGACAAGTTCTGTGTAGTTTCTGACCTTATTGTTGCCAAGAAAATTCTTCACTACCAGAACAAATGTCTTCATCACTTCCAGTTCCACTTCATTCATCGAGTTTCCGAACTCTGGATCTCTGATGAGCTGCCGGATCTGAGGACCGTCAAAGATGCCAGCTTTCAACTTCTCCATGGTCAATCCTGGAAAAGTCTGGCACAAGTAAGTGAAGCAGTTACCATCCTTGTCCAGAGCCTTGGTGGGCTGCTTGATTAAGCCAAGCTTGATGTGCAGCGGTGGGAAGAGTATTCTGTCTGTCCACCAGATGGTCGTTGATGACATTCCTTTCCTTGCAAGGCACTAATTCCTCCCGCAAAGGCCAGTCTTTCATGTAATGCCGAGCCCGGTCCCTACTATCCCACATGCACAGAAAACATGGTTTTATGACTTCAAACTGATCCTGTTTCAACAATCACCCAGAACTATCAGAACTGAATACTTATCATTAAAATAATCATTTCCAATCAAAACAATTATTCAATATGGCATTTTACCCCAACCAACTTCTTCTAAAATGCTACACACATGCATAAATGTGAACAAAAACTTAAAAAGCAACGTGTAGCTCAAAAATTTGACCTTATTGAGCAAAACCAATGTGATCTTTGGATTCAGTGCATTAGATTCGTCCTAAATCAACTAAAAAAACGCTGACAACAAATTTCTTACATAGCAAATTTCTATATAATTGAAAAACTCAAATCGTCATTCAGCAATTATAAATTTATTTCAACTGACAAAGAGAAACCAGTTTTTTCAGATAGTCATCACACAATGGAGAGACAAAAAATTTGTTGTATTTTTTCTGGACAATCTTAATAATGCTGTAGTTTGGATGATCTTCACTCTTGTTCTTATTTCCAGTTCTTCCAGTCCCTTTACCAATCCTTTGGTGACTACCGAGAGCACTGATTACAATTGGTATTACTGTCACTTTCATGTTCCATTGTTTTTTTACAGTTTCCTAGCAAGCTCCATGTACTTATTTCTCTTTTTACTTTCTTTTAATTTTAGTCTGTAGTCTGCTGGTATGGCAAAGTGCACAATTCAACAGGTACTTTTTTTTTGTTGTTGTTGACTGTTGCTAGGTGTGGTCATCTGGCCGAAATTAGGTGATTCATTTGTATCACAAAATCCCAGAGAAGTTTGTGCATCTCATTCTTCGGGATGGACTGTATTGTGCATATAACATTCAATTGTATGGTCAAATTTAAACTTCTTGCACAATTCCCAGTAGATCACCTTCCCTACCCAGTTGTGTCTTCTCTTATACTCTTTTTGTGCTATTTTGCTGCATTTGTTTATTATGTAACTGATCATTTCATCTATTACTACATAACCTACTTCTATTATTTTGCTGCATTTTATCTATTCTTGTTTTGGTATAATTGGTCCTTATGGTGTTATTTTGTGCTGCTATCAGAAGAGATTCAGTTTCTCTCTTAAGGTTTCCCTTTCTCAGCCATCTCCAAGTTTTTCATGTGAGATTTTGCTTGTTTGTCTCTTGAAGTATCCACACTTGTTTTTTTTTTCTCCATATTTGTTTTCTGGTTATTTTTGCTCAGTTGATCCTTGTGTTTTCTGTATTGTTTCTGGCCGCTGTGATCAGTCTTCCTCGTTGCCTTTTTAGGTGTATTGATCCTATTTACCCAACCCCTCCACTCGGGCAGGATATGACACAAGGTCAATTTTTAAGCAGAGTTTAATAGGTTTCAATTCAGAGTTTTCCTTCTCCTAGACTAATTGCCTCACCAAGGCTGAAGAACCTAGTCTGCCCTACTATTCACCCATAGCTGGAGGGAGAATAATTGGATTCATACCTTTCCTAAGGGTATTAGTGCTATATGAAATGCAATCAGTATCGTCCAGGATTTGAACTTGTGTCCATTTCCTACGACAGCCATTACACCACAGGCACCTCCAAGGTGTATTGATGTATCAATACTATCTTCAATAGTGCAAGTCCTCTTTCTACTTCTTTTCTTGACACATACAGTCTGTCTATGTCATCTCTGGAATGTAAGGCCTTATGTATTGTCATTAGTTTTCTTGTTTAAGTTCTTCCTTCGTCCACTTCAAGAATGGTCCCGAGTATCTTATGAAGAGTCAACCCAGGTGTATTTCCCTTTGGGGAGATTCCTGCTATATTGTTTGGTTTTGAGTAGTTTTCTCATTCTCCTGAGATACTCTTTTTTAATTTTTTTCTTTCATCTCCGCTTGTTTTAGGGTGTCCACTTCCAATATTCTCAAGTATTGGTAAATTTCCCTTTCTCCAAGTATTTTTATTTTTTCTTGATTTGGTAGTTCTATTCCGTCAGTCATGTGTTGTTTCCATTATTAGCATGGCACATTTTTCTATGCCAAATTCCATCCCAATGTCCTGACTGTATATTCTTACTGCCAGTATAAGGGTTTCTTATTCTTTTTTGACAGATTGATATTGTCCCTGTGCATTAGATGATTGATTTTTTTTCTTGTGATTTAGTAAGTTTGTATTCACCTGTGCATTTCCTGAGTATGTGATTGAGTGGCAAATAGTAATGGTGATAGCACATCTACTTGGAATATATCTCTCGGGATTTTTACCTCAACTAAGCTTTTTCCTCCTGCTGTCATTTCCACTTTTCAGTTTTCTATAGTTTTCTCAATAAATTTTATGACTTTGTACATTTTGAGACAGTCTATTATCTAGCATTGAGGGACCATATTGTAAGCCTTTTTGTAGTCAAAACATGCCATAGCTACATTTTTCCATCTTGTTTTGCTCTCTTTGAGGATGTGTTGATCAATATATAGTAGCTCTCCTGTTCCTCTGGTTCCCTTGCGGCACCCTTTCTACTCCTTGGAATTTAAAAAATATGCCCGTGGCTTATTAACGAGTAGTAAATCTCCTCCCTAATTTGTGCTGTTAGTATTTTCCATGCCATTGGGTGGCGATCTGTAATGCTTAAGGATGGTTGAGCAATACTTGGCCCGGCAACCAAGTGGTCAAAGATACTTGCAACACACCACTTTGGCCCTTACTGAGCTAGACGGGCGATCCCGACTGTACTTTTCAATCTGCACTTGCAGAGAACAAATATAGACCTCTTGTAGGGAAATTGATCCAGTTGGAACCGAATGATTGGCCAATGTTTTAGAGCACCTGAAAAACCCCACTAGGCTGAATTTCAGCAAACTCAACAAGAGAAATCCAATGAGGTAGTCCAAGGAAAAACACACATAGGATTTACCACTCCAACATAAACTCCTCCCCTCAAAATTGCAAAATCTCCAGCGAAACAGCTCCAACATAAGTCTCCAATCCATCCCACTAAAAACTGTCAAAGACAGATTAAACTTATCTCCCAAGAAGCCGGAACCACAAACTCCCATTGGCCAAGCTGGAAAAATAAAGATGAACACCAAAGTGAATAATGAAAGACCAGGAAGTGTATTCAAACTGCTCTCAACCAAATTCCATACAGTCCCCTCAACACCAAGAACAAAATCACCTATAAAAAGGAATAAACAGTGCAATGATCAGGGATTAACAAAATCCCTACAAAGATATAATAGAAAGTATGAATAATGATACAAACTGCATTGTTGCCAACCTTAATCTAGAAGATATAATAAATAACTAAAATACTTGAAACCATTCAACTGTGCGTAAACTGATAAGCTTAATCCCCCTTTTTTAATGCTACTTCCAAATCACCCAGATGGACAGTAGTGGTACTATTTAACCCATAGATGTGAGGATAAGGGGGTTCATACCTTTCTCAGGGGTATTTGTTCCAAATTGAACATAAGAGAGCAACTGAAGTTTGAACTTGCGTACTATAATTCCTCAATCCAGCGCTTTAACCATTACACCACAGGGTGAGCCACCTAGTTCATTGGGATATTTTTAAATAAGTCATATATATTAGTGCAATTAAAAGGAAACTCAAACCTGGTTAAATTGTCAAATTTATTTTTCCGGAGAATATTATTTTATACTCTGTCTCATCAGATGACTTATGTTAGACTTGAGGTTGCAGAACAGCAAATGTGGATTACAGTTTATATGTGTATGGGGAGAGAGGAAAAAAAAAAAAAAAAACGATATAAAATTTAAATTCTCAGGCAAGAGTAAAGGAAGTCAAAACAAAAAGGTGTGAGAAACATTAAGAAATAAGAACAGGGTGTTCCTGTAAATAAACACATCCCAATTTGAGTTTTGTTTATATATATATATATACTCCCCTACCCCCGTAGGGTTGAGTTCTCTAGCTAAGAAGTATTCGTGTTGCCATTAGCGCCTTTGCAAGTCTCTTCGTATTTGAATTGAGATCTCGGCGGCCGTTTGAACGGATGTATGTAAACAATACTAATTGTGATTCATAACCCGTTTAAAAATGTACTTCGTAGCTAATTTCTCCTTGTAGCTAAATGGTTAGAAGCTTGGCTTGGTGTTTCAGTCAACCGGGTTTCGATCCCAGCTACGGGGAGATACTGTCTAGCCACACTGATGAGTTCTGATAGAACGAAACAGATCGGTCTGTGGATGACAATAGAGATATATATATATATATATATATATATATATATATATATATATATATATAACAAAACTCAAATTGGGATGGGATCTGGAAGGAAAAATGATGTAACAATAGCCATACATCGAGCACTCACATAGATTTATATGATATTCCTCACATATTCTATACATGAATAATCCACACCCATTGTCTTCTGATGTTGACTAGCTATTACTAGAGATTATATATATATATATATATATATATATATATATATATATATATATATATATACATACACACACACTCATATATATAAATAAAGTAGGCGACTGCAGTCAAGAGTAACCCGAAGGCTCCTTCTGATGGTGTGGTTCCAGTGATGCTGGCAGTTTGGGGAATGCAGAGCACCTCTATTGCCATCACTCCCAGGTCCACTCTGGCCTAGAGTGGTAGCACCTGATAGGGCCCTAGTTATGGGTTAAATAGAACTAAACTGCATACTTATGCTGAACTGAATAGCTTGAAATAGAAATGTTTTTGACAATCAAACTGTGTACTCATGCTAAACTGAATTGTTAGAAATAGAACTGATTATTTGTATTAAAAGGGATTTGGCATTAAATAACCTACAAGGGTTGATATGCCATAAACCCAAACAAAC
Source organism: Sepioteuthis lessoniana (assembly GCA_963585895.1). Classification (NCBI taxonomy): domain Eukaryota; kingdom Metazoa; phylum Mollusca; class Cephalopoda; order Myopsida; family Loliginidae; genus Sepioteuthis; species Sepioteuthis lessoniana. The sequence goes on along the minus strand of OY757905.1, from coordinate 133,992,924 downwards.
ACTATATATATATATATATATATATATATATATATATATATATATATAACGACAACACTCTCCATATTATATTTCACTTGGTTCAACACTTACCCATAAAGTGATTTAGTGACTAACAACACTCCTATAATATATATATATATATATATATATATGGGGAAAACCGAGACTCAATATTCCTCTTTTTATTTATGCTATTTCTTTTACACTCTTCCTCTTACTTTCGTTTTCTACTAATACAGAAACAAGCTGGATTTCCCCTAAGCTATTTTCAAGTGATTTTCTGTATCCGTTAAACCATTATTTTAACATGTAAGTACACACTTTAAAAAAAGTCAAATACAAGATACATACCTATACTACCGAAAAATAAGGCAAGATAGTAACCCCTCGCCCAAAATGAAAAAGTGTAGCGGATGGGTTATAGATATTTGGCAATCGGGATTTAATTTTGGGATATCTCTAAACTAGAATTACTTTTATATTAAACAGAGTTGGAGATATAGTCACCGCTAACAGTTATAACACAATAAAATAAGTACTTATAAAATTAGAAAAAGGAGGTGCCGTGGATATCGTCGTAGGAAATGGACACGACGACACGAGTTCAAATCCTGGACGAGATTGATTGCATTTCACATAGCACTAATACCCTTGGGAAAGGTATGAATCCAATTATTCTCCCTCCAGCTATGGGTAAATAGTAGGACAGACTAGGTTCTTCAGCCTTGGTGAGGCAACTAGTCTAGAAGGAATACTCTGAATTCAAACCTGTTAAACTCCGCTTAAAAATTGACCTTGTGTCATATCCTGCCCGAGCGGAGGGGTTGGTAAATATGTTAAAATTAGAAAAAGAACACAAACTAAAATAATATAAATTATTAGGCTTTTGACAGACATGCAAAACAAAATTAAACACATAACAAATCAAAAGAATTATATATGTGCAGCATTTCTTCATTAATACATATTTGATCGAACATAACAGATGGCTCAAATTTTGGCAGAAAGTGCTTGAGAAATAACTAATTATAGAAGATTTATCAATCAATTTCTTCCAGACAATTTGTCTAACACTAAGGGTGTTCTTTGGACTTACAGTTGTTAATTTTCTCACGTTCAGTCATATATTTAATGCAGTTAAAAATTAGTGGCTTTTTAGATAACAAGTGACAGCAAGTCTTTGTTCAAACTTTATTATTAAATGTATGTCTATATTTATTTCTAAACATTTTGAATTTAAGTTCCCATAAAAGAAAAAGGGGAGGAAAAAAAATGAGCTTAGAGTTTTAAATTTTTTTTTTTTTTCGCAAGCCATCCTTTAGATTTATCATTAATTTTTAGTGAATAGCGGAAAACAAACATTTTTATTCATTATACGTGTAATATATTATGTTGAGTGTGTGTGTGCGTACATACGTAACGTTATTTTAACTATAGCAAAGGTTGTCGCTTGGTTTATTCATTATTGTTTATCGCTTGCTCCTTCTATATAAAAGAACAAGCACGATTTTATTTAATCTTTTTGCAATCCGTTTGTTATAGTCATTTTTTTTTGTTCAAGGAATAGAGTAAAACACACGCTTTTATTCGTCATATATTACATATATGATGACTGTGTACATGTGTAATGCTTTATTTTAAATATAGTAAAAGGTTGTCGCAAGTTTTATATTTTTTCCGAAATTAACTGGTGAATCGAAGAGAACTTAAGCACTTGGACTTGGGTACCGAGTGATTTCCTCTGCGGGTGGGGGAAGAATTTTTAAAGGAAAACTTAAACTATCAAAAAATACCTGAATGGCTACTGTCCGAAATTAGTAAATACCAGAAATAAATTCGTTTTTTAAAGCAATTTTGAATAAGATTCCTCGTCGTGAACAGTATGCAGGGAAGGACTGCCGGTATGAAAAGTTAGAAATATAAAATCTGGTCCAACTCGGTCTCAAGCGATGGGGTCTGATGTTACAAGATACGAAGTCCCCCCTCCGGGGGGGGGGTCAAGAAAAAACATTACTGACGATCTATACCGGCGCATTGAAAAAAAATGTTTGAAATCAAATTTTTTCATAATTCCCACCCTAAATACGTTCCATCTGAAATTTTCGTAATTTCATATCTTAGAAACAGTCACAAAATACAATCATTTTCGAATAAATTTAAAGGTGAAATTATACAAAACAAATCTAATTGAAAAAATTTAAATACTTGATCTACATAACAAATCGCAAAAACAAAATCAGAACTTAGAATTAATATCGTAAAATATCACACTAACCAGTGCTTTCCCAAGTGGTCTAGTGGTTAGGATTCCGCGCTCTCACCGCGGCGGCCGGGGTTCGATTCCCCGCTTGGGAAACTTTTTTTTTTTTAAATAATTATATATTTTACTGTCTTGGCTCTTGAAAATTTCAATACTGCTTTACTGAATTTGAAGAATTTATTTTACGACCAAATAAATAAAATTTTGCTACTTACATAGAATAGTTTAACTGGCTTCTCTTACTCTGCTATACCGGTACGTTATTTTTATTTCCAATTTTAGTATATGTAAAGCCGAAGCTGGTACGTTTTTTATTTTCGCTTCATGGCTTACCAGCAAAAACCTACGTTTCTGTAGGCTCTGTCTCGACCAAGTGCAACGGCCGAATAGACTTTCACATACAAGCAACCTATTAAGTAATTATAGTTTTATTTTTGTCACTCATTCTTTGTTATGAGGGTCGGGTAAATATTGTAGTGAATTGTTAGATTTACCGAGTTTGTAATGGAAGTTTTTTTTTTTTTCAGGTGCAGTGATGAAAAACGAAGGGTCAAAGGAATTATCAATTAAAACAAGCAAACAACTAAGTTAAAAGTGAGTTGAAACAGACGTTGTCATATATTGTTAATGAGCAACAGCTTCCAAACTTGAGTATTGACCTTATATATTATTTGAAGTGCTGACTTGCTCATCCGTCCCGATATTTCTTAAGATAAGGCATACTTACTTTCGTAAAGTTTTGGAATAACAATTTCCACGAGGCTACAACGGTTTCCTCTGGGGATTTTTGGTCCGTCTTCCCGTAACCACTTTTTGGGCGTAAGATAGAAAGTTTATGTGTGGATCAAGGACAGTTAAAATTTCGTTATTTAAAACAAGTAGTAGGATTCGTTTGGCCTTATTCAAAGAGAGAGTTGACGGTATTCGGAAAACTCTTCACCGGTACACATTTGGTCTTTCACCGCAGACCACGAGGTTTTGAATAAATTCAGTTATCAATTAAGCTAATCGTTATATTAATATACAATTTTTGAATATTTGAAATGAAAGTAAGAGTAAATCATCATCCAATCTTTTGACTGAAAAGTGGCTTCAACCGGTCACCTGACAAACGAATCAGCCATTCGTAACAGGATACGTTACAATGACGACCATAGTTCACATTCCACACAGTCATCCTTTGGTTATTTATAATACGTCCCACCAACGCAAGAATATGACAAGGCATTATTTATTGTAAAAAAATACAAATATGGCACAAGGCCTTCACAGTCATCCTTTATGTTGGAATTTGTAAATTTAGGAGTTTATATGTGTTCGAATAGGATTGGCTGTTTTGAAGTTGTGCAGTTATCCACACCCCTACTGTTATTTAAGTGAGACCAACCAGTGATCTCTCTGGCCTTTGTTTTTTCTTTCAGCACTTGAGTATGAGTATTTGTCGCTGCCTCCCACCAGACAGGACTTGACACAAGGTCAAAAGCCCGAAGGCCGATTAAAGTGGGAATAAAGGTGAGGGGAAGGTCGGGAACGAGCCGAGACTCGAACCCTGCTAGTCATTGACTCATTAAGTGCAATGTGAGTCTAATGGGTCAAGCAGTATCACGGACCTAAATTTAGATCCAGGAACGTATGCCAGAATATAGCTTGAACTAGACCGTGATGTCTAGTGCTATACAAGTAGTACAAGGGGGTCTGAAAAGCAGCTCGTCCACCCGAGGGTGGCCCAACCGAAGTTGAGGGCCTTTCGGTTTCGATACCCCATCCGACACGAATGCCAGACGGCCTAGCCAAAAGGCTAGGTAAGTATCTCAGCACTTGAGTAGAAGGAACTGCCTGGCATGCTCTTTTAGCTTTGTAAAGGTTGTCAGAATAGAATTTAAACGAGAATTGCAAATAAAATTAAGTAATCTCTAAATATTGATAGTTATTTCCTTTGAGAAATTATGACTACAGTGAACAAAAACATTGAATACACACTATTAGCTTGCTAATTGGATTGTAAGTTATTTTATTCTTTAGAGAATTTTTAACACTAATAAAAAAAAAAATAAAAAAAAATCACTATGATGTGCTTTATAGCATTATTCGAGCAAAACTGGATAATTATTCATTGAAACGTGTAAATACTGGAAAAACAAGTCTGCCCTATCGGTGATACTTAGAATATGTTGACGGTATCCCCTGCAGAGGAGTAAGACCCCATTTAAAAAAAGATAAATAAAAGAGGTGTCCTGGGTATAACACTAAACTGCATCTGCTGGTGAGGTTCCAGTTTTGGAAATCTGGTGTACTTCTCATTGCCATTACTTCCGGGTCCACTCTGATACGGCATGATAGCGTCTGTTAGGATCCCATTTATGAGTCAAATAGATATGTTTCCAAATTATCTATATTCGAGGAAAATACTTTATATCATATAACTCACGAAACAAAAAACAATTCATAAGAAACTATAGCACAACATGCGCAACTCCTTAACTTCTAGGCCTAAAATAAACCTAGATTGGTTAACATGGCATTAAAAATCAATGAATCATGAAAACACAACTATAAAAGGTGACTATTGTTATTTGTAAAAATATTTATTTAACGAATTAGAGTTAAACTTGTGAAAAGGAAATATTTTACAAGGTCCGTTACCTTTAAAGTCTTTCGGATATTCATTTTTGGCGCGTTTCCTTACACGAGTTCACCAATATCTTCATCGACGGTAAAGAAATTTGTCTTGTGTGTTCGATCCATTTTCTTTAGCATCTCTTTCAAACATATTTCTTTCGAAATATTTGGTTTATTGAAATTCACACACGAACCTATGTGCTCTTTCAACCATTCGTACAAGTCTTTTGGGAACTTTTCGTTGTCTGGAATATAACTTGAACTCTTATCCGCACCTTTTGACGAGAGTAAGCATTTCCTTAGTTTTAGCACTGTCGTATAGACAGCTATCATTACTTTGGCTACAGAATTGCACTGTGTCCACAAACGGCTCGAGATGGAGATAAACAATAGATGTTGTGGGATATTATGTGCTTGAGTAGAGAGATAACGTTTTGAAGTAGCAAAAACTTTTGAACAGTAATAAGCCGTGGTACCGAATAAAGATACGGAACTCATAAATCGTATCAAGAAATATTCTACTAATCTGATCGAAGGTAAATATGTAAATCGTTCAGCGGGTTCGAAGCTCTCTAAACAGTTCTTGAGTTTTGTAAACAGATTGGGAACGTTGAGAATATTAATTCTTTTACAGCACTGTAAGATTCGTCGAACTCCAGACCAAAAATAAAATGGACGATACTTGCAGCTGTATTTATAACCCATTTTGCTGAGGATGGCCGTTTCAACGGATAAGCTTTTGTTTAGCAAGTCGAAATCTTGTGCGTGTCTGTTTAATTGCTTGATCAACTTAGAAACAAGTTTGGGTTTGTCGACGCTGAGACGGGCTCGGCACATTGATGGAAGAGGAAAATTTTTTTGAACGACGAGAGACAAAAGCGTTGGTGCCGATTCGGCATCTGGATCACAGTTTTCCACTGTTTCCTCCATGATTCCTTAATATGAAGGCGTTTGTAAAACTACGGAACGAAAAGATCCACGTGTAGGTGTATTGAAATCACAAAATGGTGTACACCGGTCAAGGGAGATAATTAAACATTTTTAGTTTATCTTAAAAAGGTGTTTGTTTATTTAGAAATAGCAAGATTGCATTAACTTGTATAACTTTGCTTAATCTGGTTCAAAGTCCCACTCGTAGAATATCCACCAAAAATCAAACTCACGAGAAGTACATATAAATTTAAGTTGTATGAATATTCATTTTTTATTCCGAAATAAAATAGGCATTCTTTAACGTTAAGAGCCTAGTGCATCGTGATTTATAATATCCACATAATTAATTTTAAAAATCTAAAAAATAAAAAAATAAATAAATAGAATTAAGGTTTTAGAGAAACCTATGTTACTGAATTTTATCATTTATTTGGTAATAACTGAAAACCATTGTCGGTATAGATATTCGTAAGACTGGACTTGTAAAATGACTTATTTTAAGAGCAGCCAAGCCAATGTCTACTGATTTGTTAAATTATTATGTTAATTCACAGGTAATTGTTTAAAGAGATGTTTGCATGTACACACCTATTTACTTATATAAGGAATGTTGTTTTAATTAAATAAAATAAATGGATAAAATTATTTTGTATAAAATTTAAAGGAACAAATAATTAATGTTGTCATAATAATGAATCCAAAGCAGTACTTTAGATGTAACTGAGATGAAACGAGCAATAATATTTATAAAAACGTATAATTTCAAGCTGTAGTCATTGTTTTGAAAAGTGTATGTGAGTCTTTAATCAAAATGTATAAAACTGTGTAAAATTGAACTTTGTTTTTTTAGGAGAATTATAGGATTTAAACTCCTATATTTTTTTTTCAATGGAAGTGAAGTCCACATGAGTTAAATCTTTTAGTATGGTAGGTTGGGGAAAAGGGAAAAGGGACTTACTCAGAGTTGGTTCCAGTCATCTTCAATCTTGTCTTTACAGAGATGTGCGTACTTTTCACATGCAGCGACCACTGAACTCTGGAACCTGACATGAATATGTCACGGAACCCCTAATAATGGGTCAATCCCGCAAAGAGTTATTAGTTGTGTGTGGTGATTGATAGAGGACTGGACAAATGACAGAGACAAGTGGATAAGTTTAAATTCAGGTTTTATTGAACGAATCTTACACAAAAGAAATATGGGTGTAGTATTCTCAGTTGTTGTATCACGTAGGTGTATTTTCTGTTGGGTGTTGAATGTCTGTGCAGTAGAAAGTTTCAGACTCAGCTTTCTATTAATTTGTAGCGACAGCATGTCTAGAAGATGAGGATGATCTGTGTTTAGTGCAGATTGTAGGTATAGCTGTATGGTCAGGTTGTAGATGTTGCTGGAGATAGTCAATGATGTAGATGCATTGGTTGCGAAGGCTGGATGATCAATGTCCTGGTTTATGCAGTCCTTGGTTAAGTGGGTGTGTGTCAATGTGGCCTCAAGTGTTCGTGCTAGTCCGAGCAGTAAGTCACTCATGGACTAGATGCTGCAGATGCTGGTTGCAGAGACAGTGTGATCGATGTCCCAGTTTATTCAGTTCTTGGTTGACCAGATATGTGTCGATGAGGCCTCAAGTGTTAGTGCTAGTCTGAGCAGTGAGTTACTTGTGAACTAGATGATGCAAAAGTTGTAGCTAGGTTGCACAGGAAAGGTTGCTGGGTTAAGCTGGAGCTAGTCTGCAGTTGGTGCTGGTTGCTTGGTTGCACAGGAATAGTTCCTAGTCTGCAGTTGGTGCTGGCTACTGCATTGTCATTTCATGGTCTCTGCCAGGAAGGTGTAGTGAGGAGACTTTCTGAAGTTAGCACTTAGAAGAGCTGCTGAATGGTAGACTTTCTGAGGTTAGCTCCAAGAAGAGCAGTTTGAATGAGAAGAGCAGCTGTGATTGACCTGGTTGGCTGTGCTGGGTCTGCGACTGTGGTTGGTTGGATTCCACGTCTTCTGCTTCATCTGGTTGTAAGGACACAGATCCCTGCATTCAGCAGCTTGGCTTGGTGGTGAGAATGCAGACCCCATGCTGCTGGGAGAGGAAACAGATACTTCTCCTCGGGGCTCTGGGCAAGCCTGCCACTGATTCAACTTTTGGTTACTGCCTGTTGTGTTTATATAGCCACCACACTGCTACTCCAAGTGAAATGTTTCTGTACACAGAAAGTTCCTTTATTAAATCTAAGTAACAATGAAATACTTCATTATACTTTGAAAAGGAACTTTTAAATATAATATATTTTATCCTGTTCATATTTTAGTAACAGAAGTTCTCTCATGATGTACAATATTTTGTTGTCTGACATCATGGGTGACTCAGCATTTTTTTCTGAACTGGGGATTTTGGGTATCGTAGCCAGAACAGCTACGATAAATATGACCATTACATCCTGTCACTGGTTGAGGAGAGAGAGTGAATACCTTTTCTCCTGTGTTTTTTTTCCAAAGGCATATTTTGAGAGTTCCAAAAGGTGTCATAACCCGTAGGAACTCCTCTAAACAACCCAAATGGAAGTGTTCATCTGCACAACCACAGCTCATACAACAAAGATGAGCCTAAATTCAACTGGCTCCATGCACCCAATTCCAGAATGAAGACAAGAGAAAAAATAAAGTGCCACAAAAATATTTTCTGATCTCACTGAAACTGAGCTATGTATCTCTGATTAGCAAGCCAATCAGAGATACTTGAGCACTTTATAAGAAAGTCTGATTTGACCCAGCAGTCAGAAAGGATCTAAGCAGTAGAGGGAGATTACATCCAGCAAATACCTCTGTTGGACTATCTTGGGTATAGGTATCTATCAGGCACCTCACGTATACCAGAATATGGCACAAGGCCTTTTTTAATGTAGGTCAGAGCACAAGGCCATATCCCACACATACCTGGCAGTCACAAAAATGCCTCTGCCCTGTTGACATTACCCTAAAAAGTGGTGTGTCAGGTGCCAGGTAATAAACCTAGTCCCACCAGAGTGGGTTAGAGCCTGGAGGGATGGCATCCACGTCAAGGAGTCTTGACTGACTCAAACTAATAGACCAGAACCATACCCAACCAGATCATAACCCAAGAACATGGTTGGTCAAATAAGGACTTATCTTAAGTATAAGCTGTACAGATGATCGTTGTTCCTATTTATGAACTTTCCCACCACTTCCGGTAAAAATTGGCCAATCAGAGACAAGGACTGAAAGCATTTAAAATCAGTCCAACTATCCTCAAATATAAAGTTACTCAATTGCTGGTTGAAGTTTCTACCTGGAAGATGTATCTTTTGGATTAACAACACTGGATTCTTTGAACAAAAGATCAAAATGGTGACTAGGATATTAACAACCTCATCTATTATGGTTGGTGTGACAAGCCATCAGCAGTCTCACCCATAGGTGCCTCTGGTGGTGTAATGGTTAGCAAGCTCGACTAGCAAACCTACACGAGTGAGTTCGAGTCTCATTGGGTGCCCCTTTCATATGGCCTTGTGCCACATCTAAGCAAAATCTTAGTAAATTTCCATCAGCAGTCTCACCCCACATGGGAATTTCCTAAATGGTTCTTCCTAATTACAACTCTTGTATGTACCATGTCCCTGAATAAACAAATGAACAACATCCTGAACAAGCATTAACAAGATTAAAACCTTTCTTTTTATCTTAAACACATCTCATTTCCTTTATGGTGTTACTTCTCACTCTTTTCCAGTTAGTACAAGTTAGAGTAAACCTAGATGATTACATTAGTATAAGCCTATCTTCACTGATAGGTACTAAAGCAAAGGCATTCACTTGCTTTTTCATTTTTAGATTTTATTCTATACCTTTTTTTGGTCAGTATTCTCTACGGTATCCACTGATTAGCTACAAAAAATGAATCCAGATCAACTATCACTCTAGCCCAACAGAAGTTAGTTTTTTATTAAGCTGAGCTTAATTTAGCACAAGCTAGAGGAATGTTGGGAATTTGTTGACTTAAACCCTTAAAATTAAAAGAGACATACCTTTTCTTTCTGGCAAGCACAGTTAGTCATTTAGACATGAGATAACTTCCAGTCAAATAACGAAGCAACACATCAGGACTGCTATCAACACATGAGGTGTTTCATTTATTTTATAACAACAACAACTTAACAAACAAAAGTCTAAGGGCAGGTAATTCACCCCTACAAGAAATGCTTTCGGGCAGATAACCTCTGGTCCACTGTATTAGAGTCTGTAGGTATTAACTAGTTCTGACTAAAGTGAATTTCAACAAGGAATGGGCTACCCAGTGAAAATTAAACTGACTGACCATGGACTGCTAGTCTTGCTAGTTAAGCATTACACCACAAGAAGTGCTCTTTAACCAATCAGGAGTTGGCACAGAAAATTTTACTTTTCACCTGTAAGGAATAAATAATAAAAAAAAAAAATTCAAATTGAATTAAAATAATTATTAAAATATGCAGAAACTCCCAGAAGCCTCTAACAGGAAGAGGGGCGACGCATATGCAAGGAAAAGGGACCGTCTGGACAAAAAGGAGGAAAATCTCTCACTCTCTCTCTTTCAGCTGCAACCAGCGGAGTATCAACACCTTGCTAACTGGTGGAGGACGCCATGTGTTCGTCTTTTAGACGACACATTGGCTAACCCTTCCACTGGTAGTAGTCATCATCTTTCACTACCAACCCATGACTAAAACACCCAATTTAGACGAACTCCCAAAAGTGACTAACACCTCACTAAAGCTTTATATACTGGACACTTTGTTAAAGCTTTAAATATCAAATAAGGATACATATATACCCAAGAAATGGCTAATGCATTTTGAACACCTAGACTGGGATATTCAACAATTTCAATTGTATTCAGGGAGAATTTCCTCACCCATTGAATGGTTGTTGAAACCCAGAAATAAAGGAAAAATATAAAAGATGTCTTCGTCTCCTATCTGTTACTATCTTCTTTCCTATAATTCTTTTTATCCAAGAAGTTAAACCAACAAAATAAAAGTGGGACCAGGATAGAAAAACCCAGAATGGAGTCAGATAGCAAACGGCAACACAGACCGGCCATACGCCCAATCAGTCTTGACTAAGCAAAGATGAACATAGAATCTTCTTAACTGATATAAAACTGACATTCCATCTCAAGGGAGACAACTGTCTCTTACAGATGGAAGCTCAGCCCCTTGCAAAAAATCAGCGTTTCTTTCATTTAATATCTGGTCTGTTAATACCTACAGCATACACAAACTTTTTATGGATCTTTGAAATGCTAATTAGAACCCTTCACTCCTTCCTAAATAGAAGCATCAATATCATCATGGACCTCTACTATGTAATGTATTGATTTAGTTTGGTTTGGTTTTCTGGCATATCAACCTTTGTTGGTTATTTAATACTTAATCCTGTTTTTACATGTATATTAAATATATGGTTTGTAAAGACATTTTGTAGATACACAGAATTAAATAGTCCAATTGTTGTATTTCTAACAATTCAATTTAACAAAGTTGAATGTTTCCAAGTACTGCTATGTATCACTAACATCAGTTAAAAATCAGTCATTTGTTTACACACAGTTAAAAGATCAAACAGTTCTATTTTAAACAATTCAATTTAGCACAAGATATTTGTTTGCACTCAGTTTAAATGTTAAACAGTTCTATTTGAGTCATAGATAGGACCCTATCAGGTGCTACCACTCCGGGCTAGAGTCAACCTGGGAGCAAATATTTTCCCCATAGAAAATAGAAAGGAAGAGAAGGTTTATATTGAAATCTCAGCTGGATATTGGAACCAGAGGTCTACAATTATAGACACTCTTTTTCCAACCCTTTGCTTAGAAACCAAACATCACTATCAAGGTGTTTTTTGGAATTTGAGAGATGGGGTCCTAACTCCACAAATTAAGAGGAGATTTATTAAGAAATCTTCTACTCCGGGAAGCTTTAACAGTCAATGTAACCTTTGCTTGGAGGAAAAAATAAGCATAAAAATAGATTTAAACTCATATGATAAAGGTTAATTATAGAAAAATTATTAGCCCATATCTTTTTGTTACCCCCCATCTTTCTTTCTTTTCAATGAGTAAGAATCCATTGAAAGAATATTTGTGTAATTTTTTCTTTCCATTATATGTTGACCATCTGAAGAGGTTGTTGGTTCCTCATCTGAAGTGACCAGCTGAAATAAATTCATAATAACCAAATGAATGTCTGTTGAGTTTTTTTTTCCAATTATATATATATATATGTGTGTGTGTGTGTGTGTGTGTTGCTTGTTTGGTCTTTATGGTATACCAACCTTTGTAGGTTATTTAATGCCAAATCCATTTTTATACAAATAGTTCTATTTCAAACAATTCAGTTTAGCATAAATACTCAGTTTAATTGTCAAAAACATTTCTATTGCAAGCTATTCAGTTTAGTCAAACAGTTCTAATTCAAACAATTAAGTTTAGTATAAGTATAAATTTTGTCCACACGCAGTTAAATGTCAAAACAGTTCTATTTCAAGCAGTTCAGTTTAGTGTAAGTACACAGTTTAATTGTCAAAAACATTTCTATTGCCAGTTATTCAGTTTAGTCAAATAGTTCTAATTCAAACAATTCCGTTTAGTATAAGTATGCAGTTTAGTTTTATTTAACCCATAGTTAGAGCCCTATCAGGTGCTACAACACTGAGCCAGAGAGAACCGGAGTGCTGTGGCAATGAAGGGGTGCTCTGCATTCCCCAAAGCTCCAGCATCACTGGAACCTCACCATCAGATTGTTTAGTGTCATATCCAGAACACTCGTTGGGAGAGGTCTTACTCCTCTCCAGAGGTGCAGTCGGTGTATTCTACAGCCCCAGCTGACTGGGCAATGTGTGTGTGTGTGTGTGTGTGATAAATAGAAAACTTTTCAGAAAACAAAGTATGTATATATGAGTGGAGGTGCATGCGGTGTAATGTCTACTGTCATAAAAAAATAAACTTGGCGAATCAAGTTCAATTCCTGGATAAGGCTGTTTGTGATTCACTTTGCACTAATGTTCATGGGATGAGCTTAAATTTATCTCTTCTTTCCTCAGCAATGGGAAAAAAAGGAGGATAGACTGAACTCTTTAGCCTTGGTATGGCAACCAGTCTAGGAGAAGGAAAACATTAAATTCAAACTAGCTGTTTAAAAATTGACTTTGTGTCACATCCTGCCCATGGTGGTTGGGTTGGGTAAATACATATGTTTAAAAAAAGAAATAGAAAATGTCTTTATTTTCTATAAATGAAATACAAAATTTGAGCTCTTCAAGGAAATTGTGATCATACTTTAAATATTTCTCTTCTGCCAAACTCTTTAAGAATATAAATTTCCAAAAGAAACAATAAACAAGAATTGCAAAAAAAAAATAGAAACAATTGTAAAAAGGAACAAGAAAAGAAACAAGATTTGTCAAAAGAAATAAGAATTATAAAAAAAAAAAGAAACAAGAATTGTAAGAAACTAGAAAAAGAATTGTAAAAAGAAAAAAGTATCACAGAAAGAAACAAGAAACAAAAAATATAAAAAGAAACTGGAAATAAGAATTGTAATAAGAAACTAGAAAAACGAATTATAAAAAGAAACAAGAATTGTTAGAAGAAACTACAAAAAATATTGTAAAAAGAAACAAAAAAAATTGTTAAAAGAAACAAGAATCACTGAAAGAAACTAAAAACAAGAATTATAAAAAAAAACTAAAAATAACTGTAAAAAGAAACAAGAAATAAGAATTGTAAAAGGAACAAGAAACAAGAATTGTAAAAAGAAACAAGAATCACTAAAAGAAACTAGGAACAAGAATTGTAAAAAGAAACAAGAACTGTAAAATGAAACAAGAAACAAGAATTGTAAAATGAAACAAGAATTGTAAAAAGAAACAAGAAACAAAACAAGAATCATTGAAAGAAACTAGAAAAAGAATTATAAAAAGATTGAAACAAAAATTGTAAAAAGAAATAAGAATTACAGAAAGAAACCAGAAACTAGAATTGTAAGAAGAAACACAAACAAAATTGCGAAAAGGAATAAAAAGAAATAAGGAACAAAAACTACAAAATGAAAGAGGAAATAAGAATAATGAAACAAGAAACAAAAACTACAAAATGAAAGAAGAAACAAAAATTAACAAAAGAAACAAAAATCAAGAATTGTAAAAAAACAAGAAACAATACTTACCAAAAAGGAAGTAGAAATAAAAATTATGAAATGAAACATTAAACAAGAATTACTAAAAAAAAAAAAAAAAAAAATTATGAAATGAAAGAAGAAACAAAAACTACAAAATGAAAGAAAAAACAAAAACTATTGTAGCAGAAAGAAAGAATTTCAAATTATTATTTAGTGTGGGAATCATTTTGCCATTGGGGATTTCAATTTATATATTTCGTCCCATGAGAATGAATCATGCCATTCTGCCTGGATGACTTCCCTAGACAATATAAAAGGCGGTGTAACATTCTTTTGTCCTCTCTTCCTCACATATTTTTCGAGCAGGACAGACAGACCCTTTTCTCTTTTTCACTGACTCTTTTTGGCGATTCCAGCTGCAGTAACAGACCATCATAACATGAGATGAGCACATTCAACTTTTCGGCTTGTGTTCCTTTAGGAGTTCATTCTTTCATCATTTATTAATTCCTCCTAGACTCACTGGTCCTCAAAACTTTAAGGTTAGATGTTTAATTCCAGTTCTATCATTTGCAACTGTTTTCTTCCATGTATGAACTCACAACACAAGGGTTATCTTTCTGGCTGTCATTAAACTTCTTGAAACTCATCAATATTTTCTCGTCCTTCTTCCTGTATTTCCGGTCTTCTTAATATAACAGGGCAGCCTACAATTTGCCCTTTTGTTAAACTATGAAAGGAAACAAGAAACAAGAATTGCAAAAATAAACAAGAAATAAGAATTATGAAATGAAGCAAAAAGAAAGAGAAATAACATTTTTAAAATGGAAAAAAAAACTAGCAAAATAAACCCAAGGCAATAAATTTCACTATGTGGCACAGCATTATTGAATTTATAGGGATTAAAAAGACAATAAAAAACAGAAAAAAACAAACAAAACAAACAAAAGTGACAGCTTCTCAGGAAGCCTCTGACAGTAAGTAAAATCAGTGTGTACCTACAAAGAGGGGTTTCTTGGTGCCAATGAGAAACTTTTTCTCAGAAGATTTGATCACTTCGGCTGAGATAGATGCACCTTTTCCTCTCAGCTGCTTGTCCCAAGTTTAACAATGCATTGTGTCCCCTACTAGTAGCAGCTTCTGTTGAACATACCCACTGGATATAGAGACACATAACGGACCCTCAAACTTATAATTTGCTGAAGATTATACCATCATATATTTCAGATGCCATGACTGAGAGCACAGCAGTTTCTATTGGTTCAAGGAAACATTCCCACCTCAGAATGGCCATAAACCCCCAAAATAAAATTTGAGTTTAAAGGTATCCTTGTTTTTTCTTTCCGTCCTTAATATTCTTGCAGCTTCGACAAACAAATAAAAAAATAACAAGTGAATGGTTTAAGAAGAAAAAGGAATCAGACACAAACCTCAGAATATACCAACAATTAACCACTACCTCGATAAACATTTCATCAGCCTCATAAATTATAGTTTTAACATTCAAGATTAACCTACAAAATCAATGTACCGGACATTGACATAATGGTTAGAGTATTCGCCAATGGCCCGGGAGACCTGGGTTCAATCCCAGGTCGAGTCATACCAAAGACTCAAAAAATGGTACTTGATGCTACCTTGCTTAACACTCAGCATTATTAGGTAAGGATCAAGGGTAAAGTAGGAGCAATCCAGGGAAAGGAATAGTACGCATCTTGGTGAAGTAGCTATTGAAAAGGGAGCCTTTGGGTCACCCTTGACTATGTTCACCAACTTTACTTTACTTACTAGATTATTAGATCATATCAGGGAAACAGGAAAATATGAGTAACTGGAATCAGAAACAAGACATAAGATCAAGTAAAACAAAATAAAATAAACAGTAAAAATCCTCCAGATGAACTCATTCAGAAACTAATTAGTTTACTGATAATTTAATAGAAAAATTAAAACAAACATTATGAAAAAGAAATGATAGATAAATAGACAGGTTAAAAGTAATCTAGTTTTATTTTATTAATAAATGAATTTGAAATATCTTACTACAAAGGAATGCTATGGATGAAAACAGACTGTGGTTTCACTTGCAGTAATGACAGAATGAGCATCAAACCCACTGTGACACCTGACATTGCCAAAAACAAGAATTAAAATGCAGACTTCTGGCTCCCAGGAACCAGAAAGCAGATTTTGGTTGCTTGGCTTAGAAATTTGTGTTTATTTAATTTTAAAAATGTAACCCAAAGGAGTTGAATAAGTCAACTACAATCTACAAATTAGTGGAATAATTGCAGGCATTTTACTTGTCACCACATTTCAATCGAAATTTTTGCAGAGAAAACACCTTGTAGAAAGCTGCTCCATCACAGAAGTCATCCATATACATACACACATACTAAGAAAGGATGCATGATTAAGATATCAATTTTCAGTGTAGGAAATGGAATTGGCAATGTTAGAAACTATTTCGTCGAAAACAGAGGAAACTAGATATTAAAGCAAAGTTTTTTTTTCTGAATAATTTTTCTGATTCTTTTTTTCGCAGGGTAAGGTGGGGCAATATCCATGAGGTAGTAGCTAACGTGTTAAATTGCTACATTGTAGTAAAAGGGTTTGAACTCCAGGTGCACTATTACATTCACTTTTGGATAAAGTTGAGAAAATTATGAACCCCTTTATCCTCCCAGCTTTGAGTTAGATAGTACCATTACAGTTCTTTTATAGCGATGACTCTGATATTAAATAACCCACGAAGGTCGATTTGCCATTGAACAAAGAAGCCAAACGGATTTTTTTGAATTGCCCGTCGTAAAGTTAATTGTGGGCCAAGGGAAATAATTAAGCTAATAATGTTAAATTACCTCCCTTGAATCAGCGTCACAGCTGGGATAAGCATGGCGTCCGAGGGAGCTATCCGTAGTAAGTTCGCCTTCATAATTTTGTTGTTTACTTTTTAAGAACTTTGTAAAGGTTTTTTGAGAGCTTTCTATTAGATTTGAATCTTTTTCAAAATGTATTTCTTAAAAATGAGACAAGCATTTTACTTGTCTCATATTTATTTCATTTGTTTGACTATTGGTCGTACCTTGACTAAACTGCTTTGCTGAACACCGTAGTAACACGTCATATGAAATAATAAACAAGTGAGTGTTAAGTAAAATGTTTTTAAAAAGTAGTTTATCCTTTTAAAATTCAAATTTGTTTTTGGATTAGATTTTATCAAAATGTTTTATAATTTCATTTAAAACAGCTTAAACTTTTATCTCTTTTCAATAAAACAGTCATAATTTTGATACTTTCTATAATCTGTAGTTGACACTTAAAAAAAACAAAAAAAAAAAAACAAACGAAAAACGATGTTTTTTCGATGTTTCTAAGGAAATAAACTAAAGTTTCTTTTTAGATATCGCAAGTTTTTAAGTCGATAGATTATGATTAATGTGATCGAAATTAGGGATATTATGTGGGCGAGGGGATCGTTTATAGGTTTGGATTTTAATTCTAATTAAATATTTTGGTTTAATTAGATTGAACACCTCTATGAGCCATAACCCAAACTTTTGTGCAATTCATTTGTAAAATAGATAAATGAATTACTGAAATAATTGTAGATGTTATTTCCTTTTCTATTCTTCCTTAATAATCTTATCTAAAAAAAAATTAAAAAATAATAAAAAATACACAAATTAATATTATGAAAATAAAATTATTCTTGTACAATCTATGTGTTTAATAACATAAAAAGCACCTAATTAATATTTCTTAAATTACTCGATAATTTTGTATTTAATTAGATTTAAAAATAACCTTAAAAAATATTTTGAAAAAGTTTTACACTTTCATAAAAGCAATAAATTCTCATAAAGTTTGATGGTGAAACATTCTTGATTGGTTTTGAATAAAAACAAATGATTTCGATATTTTCAATTAATTACCGAATCAATATAAAACCGAAGACAAAAACTTCTCTCGGATTTTTACACTAGTCATCAGTCTCAAAAATAATTTATATAGTTGATGTTTAAGGCGTGTTCGAGGTCATACCTAAGTTGTTAAATAAGTACCTAGATTTTAAATCGTTTAATTATATTTATAACTTCCTTGACATTAAACATCTTTACATGTTTATTTTATTTTTATTTTGAATGGTGAATCATTCTGTAATTTTAAATCAGTATCTTTAATTTTAAAACCCAGGACATGACTCGGTTTTGTGATGTCTGTTGCATGTGCGTGTGTGAATAGCACGGAAGTTGAGTTGTTGACAAACAACGTGAAATTCATAATTCCAACAAATGTATTTTATTTTACTTTGCTTTTAATATTAAAACAATATTTTTCCTTGGTAGTCACTTTCGATTTTTCTTTAAAAATAATTTAATTTACACGCGCCTGAGAATTTCTAATAACGACCTCCTAAGACCTTCTTGTGTACCAGGAACTGTTTATGTCTTAGATTAAAAAAAAAATGGTTATTTATATAAAAAACAAAACAAAACATGAATCTTTTTGATAAAGCAATTTAATCACCAAGTCTTTCTGCTAGACGTTTTTGAGAAACTTATATTGTATGCTAACGAAAGAAGCTTTTTATCTGACTCCTCACAAGGCCAGAATGTGACACTAGGTTGGTTTAAGGGGGAGCGCTCCGCCTTTCACGTGGCAGTTTTAAAAATTGCTTAGATTCTCATTCAGAGGCACTTTAGGCACCGGGCATCGAACACAGGCCTTACCTGTTTTAGGTGAGTGGGCTGGTGTTGCATGGGAGAAGGATGCCCTCCTGGAACTAAACTGTTAACTACATGTGCTTCCTGAGCCGAAGAAATGGTAATTAAAAAAATTTTAAAGGAAAAAAAATGCGGCATGAATTTTTTATTTCATTTAGCAAAATTCAGCATCTTTCATCAAAACAAAGCCTCCCTTTCTCACTATTTCTGGTGTGATCATCTCATGCTCATCTCCATCAGAAAGTAACAAGTTAGGTACTCTTGCACTAAAACGTATTTGAATTTATTGGATACACAATCTAGAGGTCATGTGAAGTCCATGCGGAACCCCTAATCAGAGTGCACCAAATTTCTTATTTGGCCTTGCATTCAACATCTAACTGTGATTCTGTGTGGACTGCTTTCTTGCAACAAGCCCTAGACTGCATCCTCCATACTCTACCCAAGTCAGCTGGGGCTGCAGAATACATTGACTGCGTCTCTGCAGAAGGGTAAGACTCCCTCAACGAGTGTCCTGGATATGACACTAAACGATCTGATGGTGAGGCTTCAGTAATGCTGGAACTTTGGGGAATGTAAAGTACTTCTTCATTGCCATTGCTCCCAGGACCACTCTGGCCCAGAATGGTAGCACCTGATAGGGTCTTATCTACTGGCCAAATAGAACTCTTTGATATTTAAACTGAGTACTTATGCTAAAATGAATTGTTTGAAATAGAACTGTTTGATCATTTAACTGTGTGTAAACAAATGACTGCTGTTTAATTCAATTGTTAGTAATACATAGCAATACTTGAAACCATTTAACTTTGTTGATATGCTGAACTGAATTGTTTGAAATAGAACTGAAATTTAAACTGTACTAATGCTAAACTGAATTGTTTGAAATAGAACAGTTTTTACATTTAACTGTGTATTTGTATTAGATAGAAATAAGTGAAACCATTTAACTGTATGAAAAAATGAGCTTGTTTTAAAATATTAATCATACATTTGATATATATGTATCAAAAGGATTAGGCATTAAATAACCTACAATAGTTGATATGCCATAAAACCAAACCAAACCTAATCTACCAAACTCACAAGATTTAGTGCTTTTTTATTCAAAATTGTTCAAAGTTTCTAATGTTATTATCTGAGTACATTTACTTTTGACCTTCATTGATCATTGTTGAGGATGTGGGTCTAACTACATTCTGGAGTTAGGGATGTTATATGTGATAAATGATTTTTTTTTGATAGGAGCATTCATCACATGCAGATGACACCATGTTTGATCATGTACACTGTTGGTGGGGGTTTGAATGTGTAGAAATCACAGATCAGGATCATTTGACTGTGAATAACTGAAGCTTTAGGACTATTCAACTATGTTAGATGCATTTAAGTATTCCTGCTCCCAAGCTAAAAGTGACTTTATTCAGTGTTGGATACCTGTTTTTTATAGTTATCATTTCTAATATTTGAAGTCTTTTTTAAAAAATTTGTGCTATATAGGCTTTTTGTGTTATCCACTAGAATTTTTTTATGTATTTGTTGGGATGTTGTGGACTTGTGTGATGTGTACTTGGATGGCATTGGCATTTGATAAATGACAAGTTAGTCTCTGGGAGAGGATGATGGTTCTATGTCCAATGTAGGAATTAAGTGATGTTTTTTCATCATTAGTGTTGGAGAGGCAATCACTCAAAGGGCATGAGAATTGATACACAAGATTAGTTCTTACATAGCTGTTTTTTTTGAGATGGATCATTATTACCAACTGGCTCATTGGCCCAGTGGGTAGAGTGTTCGCCAATGATCCGGGAGACCTGGGTTCAATCCCAGGTTGCGTCATACCAAAAACTTAAAAAATGGTACCTGACACCTCCTTGCTTAACACTTAGCAATATTAGGTACATATCGAGAGTAAAGTGGAGCAATCTCGGGAAAGGAGTAGCGCTCTCTCCTACACCTCGGTGTAGTAGCTAATGAAAAAGGAGCCTTCTGGTTTCCCTTGACTACAGCTGCCAACTTTACTTACTTATTATTACCAACAATATGGTTAACTGTTTAAAGTTTTTTTTAGTATATGATGAATCTTAAATGTTTATTGTTATCTGTAGGATATATAATTCTTATTTCAGTTTCTAAGTTTGCAAATAAATTTGTGGTGGATAAAATTAATTTGAATTTTTTAGATGAGGTTTGATGTGTATCATTTTGGTTGTGATTACTGTTGTCTTCATCTTTATTGTGGTGAGTTGAAACATGTTTCATCCACTGTATCCTTTGGCCTTCCTCAATTGTCACTTGTTTATCCAGGAATAGAAATGGTTCGACCTGGGAAATAATTTTTGAAGTTTGAAGATCTTCATAGTTTTTGAATGCCTTGTTTGATCAACAGTCAAACTTTAAAAATGATTTCCCTGTTAGAATCATTTCTATGCCCAGATAAACAAGGGATATTTGAGGAAGGCCAGAGGATACAGCAGCCAAAACGTTGTTTCAATTCAACACAATAAAGATGAGGACAACAACCTGAAAAATCACAACTTAAAATCTATTTATAAAATCTATACAATGTTAATATGACATGTTTAACTTTTGGTGAATAGATTTACTCCTTTTTATGGTACTAAATAATCCTTGTTAAGTTTATGATGGTAAGTAATTTTTATAGGACATAAATTATTCCTTGCCTTTTTAAAGATTGGTTTTAATTTATTTTAATTTTAATTTTCAGACCTACCTCTTCATGAGATGGATACAAATCTCATGTTTGAGAAGTTTACAATTCAGGAAATTCGGGAAATAGAAAAGAAGAACAGGTAAGTCAACTTATATATTTTTTAAATTTATTTGTTTGGTGAAATTATTTCAGTTTTGTTTTCAGTGAATCATTAAAAAAAAAGTGAATTTGATAAAGTCTTCATAAATAAGGTTGGTTGGTTATTTTGTTTTAATGGCAAATTAAGTCATTTTGATAAAAGTTTCAAACAATTCAGTTTAGCATAGGTACGCAGTTTAAATGTCAAAAACAGTCTATTTCAAACAATTCATAGTGATTAAACCTTTTGATAATCCTATTGATAACATCATATACACAACAGTGTATAAACCAAATGGAGTTATCACCCTCTTGGTGGGACTTATGCTGACTGTATCCCCTACAGAGGGATAAGACTTGGAGTGGTAACATCTGGTAGGATCAAATAGAACCGTATACTTTTAAACCGTGTGCAAAATGACTTTAAATTAGAACTGTTTGATCATTTAATTGTGTATAAGCAAATAACTGGTGTTTAATTGAATTGTTAGTGTTAAATAGCTATACTTGAAATCATTTGTGTGCAAACAAAGGATTAATAGTAAATAGAATTATTCCTATTAGATAGAAATAAATGAAACCATTTAACTGTGTGCAAAAAAGAGCTCAGGCTGATTTATGAATGTTATCAACAAAATGTGTTTAGAAATCATATGTTTAATATATATATAAAGATTTGACATTAAATAATCTACAATGGTTTATATGCTGCCATAAAGCCAAACCATGCTTACATTTTAAAGATACTTGATTTGCATTTAAAGATCAGAAATGTGGAAGACATTGATGTATTAATTTCAGTTGAAATTCGAAACCTTCATTATCAAGTGGAATGAATTATTGCACTTGCAACAGTAATTAGTGGTATTTGCAGCTACGTTATTTTCAGGTGGATGCACTTTACATAGCCAGTGCAGATTTCCAATTCCAATCTCATTGTCCAGAGCAAAATTTAATGTATCATGAAATTCCAATTTTATTAAGTTACTTGCAGCAGTGTTTTTTCATTGCAATTCACAAGGTGCCAATGGATTATAAAATGGTGATGGATACATTGGACAATCTTTTGCAAGATTTGATGAATAATTAATTACTGGAAAGGTTATTGGAATGGGATGTGGTTTTTAACAGATTTTACCCACTCTACCACATGTTTCTGGTGAAGCCATTGCAAGCCTGATTATCAAGAATTCAATGATTTGGAGACATTGTAGTATGATAATTCACAGATTTGTCTGTGACATGATAGCAGATTTAGATACAGAAGGTTATGCTAATTTTCTTTCTAGTCTTTGGGAAATAGATTGATTGATTGAATGTAAAGCAGGAGGTGATACTATACAGTTAGACATCTGAATCATATACCGAGTGGAATCTATGCTGGATTAAGTTATCAATGATATCTACCCAGACATGGACAAACTGACACAAAGTTCAATTTTTTGCTGGGAGAACTATACTTACTTACTTACTTACTCTAAAGAATGATGTGCATAAAAGCAATGAATTTTTGCTTGAGAGATTGGAAGATCAAGGAATGGTTGACCTAAATGCAGATTTGGTTGACAAAGTGGATCAGGTTGACTCAAGCTTATATCCAGTGAAATTTTTGAATTCCCTGAGTATTGCTGGACTACTCTTTTACCGTCACATTGGTATTATTGGTTTTTCTTATTGTTCTTAGCTTAAATATATTATACCAAATATTTCTATTTTCACAGGGGGTGTCCTCGTGGTGTAATGGTTAAAGCGATGGACTACGGAATCGTAGTAAGCAAGTTTGTACTTCAGTCGCGCTATTATGTTCACTTTCGGGCAAATACCCTTGGGAAAGGTATGACCTCTCTTATCCTCCTAGCTATGGGTTAAATAGTACCACTATTGTTCTTCTAGGAGGATGGCTTTGGCATTTGATAACATACAAAGGTTGATATGCCATTAAACAAAGAAACCAAGATACCATCTATTTTCACAGTTTTCTATGTATTTTCTGCTGCCCTTTTCAAAATATTTGCTTCTCTAATAAAAGTTATGAACAAATAGGTTGAAATCCATTCTTTGTAGTGATTCATAATGATAATCATTTGTATGTTTGTTTTAATGTTTAGGAATATTTATATAATTTAGTCTTCTTATAAAGATTGAACTAATGTTAATGTTTTATTTCAGAGTGGATATAGAAAGGAAAAAGGAAGAATTAAGAGTCATGGTTGGGTAAGTTTTTAACTTATTGATTTGTTGGTTTTTAATGTTTTTCCTTAATATGATCAGTTAGTTGGTTCTTTGAAATTATTGTTTCTTCTGAATGGCTGTTTAAATTATATTATTTTCATCTGAGATTTTCTAATAAATTAATAGTCTTTTTGTTGTTGTTGCATATTAGTTATTATCATAAGAACTGGACACATGAACTAAGTTCAAATCTTGAATGAGGCTGTTTACATTTAAATTTTTTCAGTGTTTCAAATGGTTCATTCGCCAGCTGTTTGCAGGTGACTGTGTCCAGTGTAGATTTTCTATTGGTTATGTTCTGCTTGTGATCTGTATATTGTCAATCAATGATGAAACTTTAAAATTGGACATGTTTATGTTTATGGACATGAGAATTTACCAACTTAAATATAAAGAATAAAGACAGCAATTGACTAAAAAATTAACAGTAGAAAACTAGAATGTACATTGAAAATAAGAATAAGAAAATTTAAATCTAAATTTTCATCAACATTTGTAACAGCGCTGTAATTACATTTAGAATCAGTGGCCATCTCTTTCATTACCATATTATTTATTTTTCAATGATATTTTTGCAAAATTACAAGATTGCCAGAAAGTGAAGAAAAAAATCCTTTTTTTCACCTTTAAATTTGATTTTTCACTTGACAAATTTGAGAACCATCTATCTTAGTCGGAAAAGAAAACAAAACAACAAAAAAGAAAATTAGATACCTTATTTTTTTGTAATATATTTTTCAAATTCTGATATGAGGCTCACACATTTTTTGTAATTCTAGTACCAAATAATTAAAAAATTTAGGCCACATTTTATTTTCTTGCTAATTATAAAGCATATCTAGTGTTTGATTCAGTCTTTATTTCCATTCCCACTTTTGTTATGATATAGATTTAAATAGAAAATGACTGATTCGTGATAATTGTCATATTTATAACAAAGCTATTTGTAATTAAAAAAAAAAAAAATTGTTGTAATATAGGGGAAATAACTCATCAATTTTGACGTAATAGTTACTTCCCTTGTAACTGAAATCCAATGTGTTATATAGTACTTGCTATTATTGTTTTTCCTTTGTTTTCCGTTTTAACATTTTTCCCATTTTAATTTACAGAGAAAGGTACCGGGATTTAATTGAGGCAGCTGACACAATTACAGAAATGAAGAACAGTTCTCAGAGTGTGAGTTATTTTTATTTACGTATTCTTTACACCTCTTAGTTCTTAAGAGTCATTAAAATTATGTACAAGGCTCATTAAATAAGTTTCCAGACTTTTTTCGTATGGGCGCTTTTATTGATAGTACACACATGAACTCTAGTCCCCTTTGAAGTAATCTCCTTCGGCTACAATGCACTTGTTGTACCGTTCCAACAACTTCTGGAAGGCCGCATGTAAGTCCTCTTGTGTGAGTGTGTCAATGATCTTCATCACAGCTTCTTTCATCTCCTCAATTGTCTCATAATGACAGCCTCTAAGGTTTTCCTTGAGCTTAGGGAATAACCGAAAGTCACAGGGAGCAAGGTCTGGACTATAGGGAGGGTGAGGAACTGTCTTGATGCCCATCTTGGTCAAATAGTCTGTGACAAGAATGGAGTTGTGGACTGGTGCATTGTCATGGTAGAAATGCCACTGACCCAATTTGAAGAGTGCTGGCCTCTTCCGACGGAATCTCTTCCTGAACTCCCTTAAAACCTCAACATAGTATTCCTTGTTGACTGCCTGTCCAGTGGGAACCCAGTGCATGTAGATCATGCCAGTGCTGTCAAAAAAAGGGATCATCAAAAGTTTGTGGGTGGATTTACTCTGTCTGGTCTTCTTGGGTCTGGGAGAGCCAGCATGCTTCCACTGAGAACTCTGTCTCTTGGTCTCTGGGTCATAGCAGTAGATCCAGCTTTCATTGCAGGTCACCAGAGCATCAAGAACTGCGGGATCTGAGTTGATCAGCTCGACATGACAACGTCTTTCTTTCTGATCTTCTCTGAACACCCTTAGAACAAACTTTGTGCAAATCTTCTGCATCTTCAGTTCCTTGCAAATAATTGTGTGTACAGTTCCCACACTGACATCAAACTGTGCACTTATTGTCTCTATAGACACACGATGGTCCTTATCCATGAAATTCTTTATTTGGCCAATCAACTCTGGTGTTCTGACTTCCTTACTCCTCCCACACCTCTCATCATCCCTCACAGACTCCCTGCCTTCCTTGAATCTCTTATGCCACTCAAAAACTGATGCTCAATTCATGCAAGATAGTCGAAAAGCAGTCTGAAGCATTCCATACTTTTCTGTGGCATTTTTTCCAAGTGTAAAACAGAATTTTATTGCATATCATTCTTCGAAAATGTTAGATTGCATTTTTGAAATTGACCAGCTGTGATAATCAGGCTTTAGTAGTGTGTATTCCAATTGCTGCTGTAGCTGTTCATTTGAACCTGAAATCATAAAAATTGGTCAGTCATCTCATAAGATGTTTAACAATAACATACTGAATTTTCAAGAGTCTACGATAATTTTAAATACCTTTACAAAAAAAGCCTGGAAACTTATTGACGGCACCATGTAATTCACAGTGTTAGCTTTTTGAGTTAAGTTTTAGAGCATTCTAACAGTAATGTGCTGGCAAAAATCTTGCTAAAGTAACATGTATACAATAATTGGATCCTTAAAATATAGATGTTGAATTTTTATTCCATTTAATAAAATTTGTAATTGTAAGTTGAAACTTTGTAAACTTTTCACTTTGTACAAATTCAGGATATTTTTGTTAGAAGGCAAATTTTCAAATATGTGATTGATATTGGATTTTTGCATAAATGGTTACCTGCAAAACTTAATAGCCAATAGAATAAACTGCACTTATGGTAATTTATTAAATATAAATCTATGATTACTTCATATGGTAAATTCAATACTAAGTCATCAACCATTTTGTATAGAATAGTCAGTTGCAGAACACTGTAGATGACAACTCATGACAACTGGTCATCTAAGTAGTAAATGGTATCATTTATGAAAGATAAATCCCTGAAATATAAGATGCTAGTTTAAATGTTGAACAAATCTATAGTCATATTCTGAATTCTTATAATGTATGTACTTACCTATCCCTTCTGCCATGTACAGGATGTGACACAAAGTCAATTTTTAAGTGGCATACAACTGGTTTGAATTTAGAATTTTTCTTCTAGACCAGTTGCCATACTAAAATTAAAGAACTTGGTTTGTCCTGTTATCTATAGATGGGAGAGAATAGATTCATGCCTTTCCAAAGGGTATCAGCTCTTGTGAAATGTAAAAAGCTTTATTCAGGATTTGAAATATAGATTGCTGAGTCCATTTTCTATAATGATAACTGTCTCTCTATGAACAACTCTGAATCTTCATAGTCTACTTTTATAGCTAAAGAATTGATCAGATGAAAAGCAACAGCAATAGATAAAATATAACTGTGTTATCTCATTATCATGTCATGCCGCTAGTACAGATATCCCTGACCCTCTCTCGCCACTTCTCCCTATCGTCCATCGCCTCTGGTAGGTCTTCAGGGCTACATCCTGTATCCTCATAGAGCTGCTGAATGTATGTTTGAGCTGGTCATCCTGCTTTTGCCCGGCCATATGTGGGGGTCCATAGGAGTACATCACTTATGAGCTTGTCCCTGCTTCTCCAGCAGTGTCCTGCATGTCTGGTTCGTCTAACTTGGATAGTTTTCGTGATGGGAGGCAGGTGGCCGTATAGTTGGTGCCTTGTGAGGTGTTGCCGCTAGGACTTGTTCAAGATTGCACGTAGCATTCTTGTGTAATTGCCGTCTAGTTTCTTCTCTAGTCATTTAGTTAGTGTCCAAGTAGTGCATCCACGCAGCGGTCGTATCGATACTGCTGTATAGGAGGCAGGTGGCCGTATAGTTGGTGCCTTGTGGGGTGTTGTCGCCAGGACTTGTTCAATATTGCTTGCAGCATTCTTGTGTAATTGCTGTCTAGCTTCTTCTCTAGTCGTTTAGTTAGTGTCCAAGTAGTGCATCCATACAGCAGTATCGATACTACCGCTGCCTGGAAGAAACTGCTTTCATTTTATCGGTCAGGTCTGATAGTATAAATTATTGAAATACAAATTGTACACATACACACACACACACACACTCATTTTATTAAGGATATTAAACTTTATTCAACAGCTGTTTTAGGACTAGTGTAACACTTCAGGTTACTACAAAAGGAAAATACTCATGGCTGTTTTAAATTGTTGATATATGGTTATTCAAACCAATTTCACCTATGGTCCAACCTGAAAGTCCTCAAATTTTAAAGACTTTGAAACTTATTTGCTTTAAAATGTTGATGTGTCAACTCTACAATAACAATTATATCAATAGCAAATGGGGCCTTGTATTTCCAGAACAACTTTCTTAATTCAATGAGTTATGGTACTGGAAAATACTATGGGCACATGTGCCACCTGTATGAGTCAAACTCAAAGTTAATATATTACCCAACTATTATGGCTTTATGTCACAATGTGTTAAGATTGTATATTTTATGAACAAAAGCTATCTATTATTTAGTAATTTTTTAAAGAAAAATTCAAGATGAAAATCCCTAACATAAATTCATACTTTTAGACTGCTCATAATAAATAAATAACAAGTATTTTCTGTTTCTCTTGTTTGAATTTTAAAAAGAAATTTAATAATACCTTCCTCACAAAATACATAAAAATATGTAAAAATATATTTTCACAATGTTACAAGACGAGATCTTTCCTTGATTTGAAAAAAAAAAAACAAAAAGAAAAGAAAAAAAAAAACGGAAGTTACCACTTCGAGTTCTCAACTCAAAATGAAAAGTTAGTCGCTCACGCATCGGCTCCGCACAACAACAACACACCACAAACTATGAGCTTCTATTATGACAGCAGTCACTTCGGGACGCCACAAAATCCATCCGGACCTTTGAACCGGGCAGCGATGTAAACCGCTTCATTACCGACCTTAATAAGGCTTACACCATACATGTTAAGCCAGAATTAAGGGAATATCCTGCAATGGAGAAGGAGTTTGTCAAGCTGGCAAAGCAACTACTGAACGAAGGCATTTTCCAGCAGATGGAGGACTCAAGACAGCCCACGTCCACGTTCGAGGAACTAAAGGCTTACCTTATATCCACCCACGGGAGCCAAATGACAAACTTTCAGTACCTAAGCCGAGCACGGGACCTTCAGCGACATGAGGGAGAGAAACTCACTGATTTTGCAGACCTACTTGAAAACACAATCCGAGAGGCCACAGTCCACATCACGGCAAAATTCAAGTCGGACAGACAAAATGCTGAGATGACGGCCAAAACTGCGTTTTCCCTAATGGGGGCCATGCTCATGAGTGAAAAGATCAAGGCATGGACACCTAACATCTATCCACACCTCGTCAAAACCATGGACAGACACTACTCAGCGGGTGGTATAGCCAGCGATGTGCAACGCTATCTTGATCGTGGTATCAAAACGGACATCACCACCGCCGCTGAAACCACTGCGCTGATGGCGAGCCAACCTACACACTCTGACAAATCTCGTAGCCTTGAAAGTGACAAGATACTAGCCGACGTACAGCTACAGTTGCTGGATCTGAACAAGCAACTGCAGCAAACCCACAGGCGGAACCCATCCATTGTTGACTGGAAAAGTCGAACCGCCCCCACCTACAACATGAAGCACAACCGGGCACAAAGAAGTGCTGGCCAACCCAGCCAACAAGCAATGTGCAAAAACTTTTTACGAGGCTGCGCATGCTTTAAGGGCAACAGGTGCCCATATTTTCACCCCCCTCATGCTCAAGCACACATAGTGACCACTGACACCAGTTTACCTGGAACAGATAGCAATCAGCACAACCATGAATACGCGACGCGCTTCGATGAACTGGATTTTCAGTTGGGACCGAACGAGATGTGATGACTTGTTCCCAGGTCCATGTATCCACTCAGCATCATCACACATTTAACTTTCAAATCCGACCTGATCTCCGATCGCCCCTTATTCAGATCAACCTCCGCAACAACGGCATCACTTTCTCCGGCATGTTGGATTCCGGATGCATGACTTGCATCATTCCCATTTCTCGCTTACCTGAAGATGCAAGAAGACACATGTCCAAATCCAACATCCGAGTCAAGGGAATCGGAGGGAACATCTCTATTCTGGGCAAGCTCACCTGCGACATTACCTTGGGTGACGATATTTCCCCCGCTTTCTGCATCGTCGACACACTGATCACGACATCAGACATTCCCATCTTGATCGGTCAGAACATACTCGGCCACCACACACTGTTATCCTATACTATCGATAACCAGAAGGCGACTGTAGAACTTGCGCGCACACTCCCATCTGGCAAGCTCTCCACAACCGTCCATCCAAGGATAAAACCGACCCACAACCTTTCACATGGCGCCCTAACCATTTCCAACGAGGAATCACGAGCCACAGCCAGATCATCGCCTAACGGGTTGACTCTCAACCAAAAACTCCATTGGCTTAAGCAAACCGTAGGCCTATCGCTTCCAGACCATCATAGCCGTAGTGAATTAGAAGCTACCGCCGATTTACTCATCAGCTATGCGGACATTCTCGGCACCGACGACAATAGAAGGAGCACTTTCATCAAGCCCATATGCATACCAACCAACGGCCAGTCCAGGAGCCAAAAACAGCACCCTATAGCCCAAGCACTGGAGGATGATGTTGACGCGGAAATTGCCCGCATGGCAAGTGAGGGCGTTATCGAACCTTGCAACGACCCTAAAGGATTTAACAGTCCCGTTTTTGCCGTCCGTAAGAAAAACGGAAAGATTCGAGTGGTCGCAAATTTCAAGAGAACCCTCAACAAGGTGTTAGTCGATCTCGACCCATACCCAATACCTACCATTGACTTGACATTCAACAAGATTGGCGAAGGTAACAAGTACTTCTCAACACTCGACCTCCGCAATGGCTATTGGCAAATCGTCATTGACGAACTTGACCGCCATAAAATTGCCTTTACTTGGAAAGGACGCTGTTTCCAATACACCCGTCTGGCCTTCAGTCTAACATCCGCTGGACAAATCTTCTCGCGATGCATAGCTGAGGCTCTCGACACAGTGGCCTCACGCGCGAACATATCGTCATATATCGACGGTAATCTTGTCCATGCCAAAATCTTCGAGGAATATGTGACAGCGCTGGAGCAATTATTTATTGCCCTACGCAAGTTCGGATTAAAACTAAACCCGGAAAAATGCATTTTTCTTGCGTCCAAAGCTAAATTTCTCGGTCGCATCATGAATAGCGACAGGTTCAAGGCCGACCCCGAATATGTCCGCGCCATTATCGACATGAAACCCCCGACAACGAGAAAAGAACTACAAAGTCTCATCGGACGTCTCGTATGGATTCGGCAATTCATCGAGACATGCCTTAACGAGAGCATCAGAACCGACATGTTCTCCAATCTAATGGCCCCCATAAACGAACTAAACAAGCCCGGACGGACATTCGTCTGGACCGAAGGGGCCAACAAGGCTTTCAATAAAATTAAGAAGCGCCTCGCTTCACCACCAATTATTTCATTCCCCGACTTCACCGGACTCTTTACCCTCACCACCGACGCCAGCGATATCGCATGCGGGGCCATTCTCATGCAAGAGGATAAACACGGCCAAAAGAAAATAATAGCAGTGGCCTCACACACCTTTAACGCGACGGAGCGCAACTGGTCAACAACTGAACGCGAGGCATATGCGATAAAATGGGCCATCACCAAATTCGATTACTTCTTGCGTAGTCGTCCCTTCGTCGTCCTCACAGATCATCGATCTCTCACGTACTTGGATCAACGTGAATTCAACAATGCGAAGATACGACCATGGCAGGAGGAAATATCGTGCTACAAATTCGTCTTGGAATATGTAGAAGGCGAATCAAATGTCTGGGCAGACATGCTCAGTCGGAGATATGGCCACAGCAAGGACAAGCTTACGGCAGACCCGACACCTGCAGGGAAGCGCTTCAAACTCCAAGGCTCCAGTCTAAACATCTACGTTCCATCCTGGTGCATGGACGAAATCAAGAGCTCCCAGCTGCTCCCTGGGACTCACACAACACGGAACATTCAGCATCATCTGCAGGCCATCGATGCATTCCTCGCGTTTCATGCCACATCGACCATCCCGGTTGAAGAGATAGCTGACTACATGGGTATTGCAGCGGAACAAGCCTCTGATGATACACTTTCAAAAATCATCAGAGCTCTTCAGTTGGCAACCCCAAGACCGGACGCTACCCTACTCGACCCCAAAGATCATCGTACCGGGCTATATAACAAGCACATGCACCAATTCTACTTGGAACCTGGTACATCTGTATTGATGATCAGGGATACTACAAACACACCAAAACTGGTAGTACCCTATAAGCTCCGGACAAAATATCTCCACCAAGCCCATGACTGTGTCAACCACTCAGGGATCTCCCGCATGCAAGAACACCTATCCAGCTACTGGTGGGAGTTCAAAAATCGCGATGTCAGGGCGTATGTTCAGTCATGCCAAACCTGCGCTAAACGCAAGGGAAATTATGGCATGCGCCGAAACTGGTCCACGGGCCATTGCAAGAGAGGCGGAAAACCATTCGAGGTTGTCTACATAGATTTTGTCTCAATGCCCCTCTCAAAGGGCAAGCGGTACATCCTTACTATTCTAGACAGCTTCAGCCGCCACCTCATGGCCATACCATGTGCCAGAGACCGCGCAATCGACGCAGCCCATGGACTCTACCAGTTCTTTCTTCGTCACCGCGAGATTCCCGCATTGTCTCCTCCGACCGAGGAACCCACTTCACTGGTGAGGTCTACAAGGAATTTTGGGACCTAACCTCGATCACCCGGGAACTTCACTGCCCATGGCGACCACAAAGCTCGGGGAACATTGAGAGGCAACACCGGACCTTAAAAAAACGCCCTTTACATGATCTCCGAAGACAGAAACTGTGAATGGACGGACGTTCTCGAATCAGCAGTTTCCTCAATGAATGCCACAGCCAACACCGCCACTGGTGCATCCCCGCATTACATTATCACCGGCCGCCAACCAAACATTGGTCTACCGAAGATCCCCTGCCAAGACATTGTTAACAACAACCCAGGTGCTTACGGTATGCAGATAAACGCTTTGCTCCGACAGGTGCATCAAAGAGTCGCCTTGGCGAACAACTAGGCTGACCACAAAATGGAAGCCAAACTGAACCGCAGCATCTTCAAAGACCCGATACAAGTCGGTGACAAGGTGCTACTCCACTGACCGCAATCCGCAACAGCCCACTTGTCTCACCTGCCTTGGATAGGTGACTTTGAGGTCACCAAAACGAACGGTTTGGTGGTCCAAGTGAAAAACGAAAACTGTGAAACGCATTGGGTTCACCACGGACACGTCCGTCAACTCGTACCGCGACCAAATGACCTGCAGCACATGCATCGACCACCCCCACCTCCAGCTCTATCCCCACCTCACCAAATTCCCAATCACCCGTCGACACGACCACTCCTACCTCCTTGTCCACCCCGGCAACCTACCCATCACCCGTTGTCACGACTCCCTACACTTTCGTCAGGGGAGCATCTTGTTGCAAATGACTGCAGTTCCGGAGACAATACCCAAAACCCAACGAAACGAACAACACGCGGGCAACTCCCAGCACGCTTTAAAGACTTCGTTATGTGCCAAAAAACAAAATAAATAATACACACACCAACAAACAAAACAAAACATGCACGCAAGCAAGCACTAACAACATAGCAACCTCAAATCATGGTAAGATCTAGGGGAGCTGTTACAAGACGAGATCTTGCCTTGATTTGAAAAAAAAAAACAAAAAGAAAAGAAGAAAAGAAAAAAAAAAACGGAAGTTACCACTTCGAGTTCTCAACTCAAAATGAAAAGTTAGTCGCTCACGCATCGGCTCCGCGCAGAACTTCCGTTTGCGATAAATTAACAAAAAAAAAAATACATTAATAAATATCCAATCGGAATGCTTCCCGCGGGGCACAAAAATTGCCGTTTCTGAGCCTACGAAAAATATATAAATAGACGGACCAGATAATTATCAGTTAGACTTGTTCTTTCACACGACTCATGTTAAGGATTCTTCGCCACCGTCCGGCGCCTGTCATCCGATACATCAAACGATCGCCACTGCTAGGAACGCTGCCCTAGTTCCGAGAAAACCATCCCTTCACCATGAGACAAGGGCAGTACATGAACTTTGTAACTACTACCACTGAATTCATTCTTTAACTGTGAACATATTTCTCCATTCTATTCTCTGTACTTAATCTATTTATAAAAATTTTCTATAACATCATTACTGTGTTATTGTGAGTATCTATACGTTCTTTGTTTTGCAACCATACGCATTTCTCGCCCACAACATTCATATCACAGATATCAACAACTCAGAATATAACAACTATAAGTGGAACACAACTCAATTTTAAATAAATAATGCTTGTCGTTTTAACTGAGACAAAGGTCAGTTAACTGGATTTTGTTAATTGTTTGTTTAGTTAGAATATTTCTACTGGGCAACAAGTGTGGAATGAATGCTCATATACTCTTGAGAGTCTCCAGTAAGGGATACACCATTTCACCACAATGAGTCTTGGAACTACTTTAGATGTATGGGGAGATCCATCTTGCAATATGCCTTCATATGTTGTGATCAATATCTGAGTCCTGAATAACTATTTTTATTTGTATTTCTTTGAATTTATCTCTAATATATGTATGTCTTTGATTAGTATAATATAGTAGTTATAAAACTTATAATTGAACAATGTATTGTCCCAAGAGAGAATGTTTTGTGCTTTTTCAGAATAAAGAAAGCATGGCATTAAAAATTGTATTTCATTGTAGTGATAGAATAGGTTTTCATTTCCGCAATGTTTGCACATGTTTAGAGATCTTTAAGTATTGTCAATAATAATGTGCTTTGTGGTTACCTTAATTTTTCCTTTTCCATTTTATCAGAAAGATAAATTATGAGTTGTTCCATTGAAAATCTTCTTAAGTTGATTTGCAATCCTGGTAAGAACAGAAGTGTTGCAAAGATTGATATTTATGAATTAACTTTAAAGGAAGTAGAGTTGTTAAAGTATAAGAACAAATATTACAGGCACTATGATAAAGATTGGTATTTTAGGATTGTGAATTATGTTCCAGTTGAGAACTTTGATGTGGATGTCAAGTTTCTTCATCCCAAAGGGCTAGCTTCCTAGTTTTTTTTTTTTTTTTTTGGCTGAGTTGAAACGACATCTGCTAGATTCTAATAAACGATGTCTGTAAAATTGAGTCACTATCATTTGATAGTACTGGGTGATTTTATTGCTTTCAATCTGATGACCTTAGTCATTTACAAGGCTTGATATGATTTTTATCCTAATTTTATTTTATTTAAAATTGGCTTTTAAACTTCATGTTTTTGAGACATTGGAGAATTTTATATCAACCCTTGATAGTTAAGTAAAATATCAACTTTAGGTTTGATCCATACAGGTGACACACATGAGTCAATAGTTTTTTTCTGTCAAGTTGACACATCAACATTTTAAGGCAAATAAGTTTCAGAGTCTTTGAAATTGTCACACATGAAAATCTAGATCTTTGCAGTTCAGTGATTTTTGTAATTTTTGAATTGGTTCACTTTTAGGGCTCTTTAATCAAAGATTAAGATAGATATCCTATTTACCCAACCCCTCCGCTCGAGCAGGATATGACACAAGGTCAATTTTTAAGCAGAGTTTAACAGGTTT
Source organism: Sepioteuthis lessoniana (assembly GCA_963585895.1). NCBI lineage: Eukaryota > Metazoa > Mollusca > Cephalopoda > Myopsida > Loliginidae > Sepioteuthis > Sepioteuthis lessoniana. Next base: position 133,957,336 of record OY757905.1, on the reverse strand, counting down.
GAATTCAGAGTTTTCCTTCTCCTAGACTAGTCGCCTCACTAAGGCTGAAGAACCTAGTCTGCCCTACTATTTACCCATAGCTGGAGGGAGAATAATTGGATTCATACCTTTCCCAAGGGTATTAGTGCTATGTGAAATGTAATCAGGCTCGTCCAGGATTTGAACTCGTGTCGTCGTGTCCACATCCTGCGACGATAACCATTACACCATGGTGATTTTAAAACACTTTAGGATGGAGATTAAGATAGATATGAATATTTTATTTTAAAAAATTTAGACTCGCCTTCAGATATACTTTAAGAATATATTTAGTTTTCTATGGTTTTCATATTTTTGTGAAGTGTTATCGAGTTCCAAAAATTGAAAAATATTCAATATTTTCCAGATTTTTGATTTTCTTGAATGTTCAAAGCCCTCTAAATAAAAATGGAAGACTCTTCTAATCAAATGTGCTGGGGATATTTGGTTGACTACTCTCAGCCTATTATTAGTGTGCACTAGATGGAGTGCTTTAAGTATATTGTCATGGAGCAAGAGCTACTTTGAATCTTTTGAAAATTACACCTTAGCGTGTTTTTTTTTAAAGACATGTGACTGTTAATTTTTCAAAGGTATCTACATTAAGACAATTATTTTTAAGTGATTTTAAAACACTTTAGGATGGAGATACAAAAATCAACCTTGTAACAAACCTCAAAATGCAAGCCTCCAAAATTGGAAAAAACTCAAAAAGCAGCAATTTTTTGGAAATCCCTTTATATTTTAAATGGTCTTAAAATAAGAAGGTTGTTTAAAATAAATTTTAGGAACTTCAGGACAAACTCTAGATGAAATTGGGGGTAATAACACTAAATAGTTCACATTACTGTAATATGTTTAGATTAAAAAAGAAAAAAAAGAACACCTAATATTTATTCTTTTTTTGTCTGTTTTATATGTAGCATATATGTATATTATAATGGCTTTTGTTGAAAATTTAAATTCTTTTTGGTCTCAGGTGATGAAATCTATTTCAAGGATGGAAGAGCTGTGCAAGCAGTTGAAACAAAATCATATGGTCAGAGGTGCCTCTTACACACAACGGCCATTTGCAGACAAAGCCAGGTCAGTGGAGACCTTTATTTTGAATGCATTTAAATTTTTTTTTAATGTAATTACTGAATTTCTGTTTGAGAAATACAAAATAGAATACTTCTGTTTTAGTATCCTATGTTTTGGGAGACTTTTCTTTAATTGTTGGAAGGCAGGTTGTGTATGTCACCATACCAACATTGTTGTGTAAAGATGCTAAAATTGTACAATTAAGTAAAAAGCTAGATGTAACCATAAAGATGCTTCTGATGATGATAGCTGTTAATCTTGGAAGACTATGAACCCAACGCCTTGATCTTAATGCTGGCCTGGGCAAAGTTGTATGGAAAGTCAGCTGTTGCTGATTGTGACAATTTGCACATACCTAAAGCAAAAAGACTGCACTATTTTGTGTGTGTGTTTTTTTTGTCAGTGGCCATTTGCAATATAATCTGCGTATGCATAAGTTGTGTCCATCAGTGATAGACAGCAGTTTTGAAAAAAATGACCATTGGAAGTGGACCAGAACAAGTGATATTTGGTTGGAATACATAAAACAGACCTTTGTGTGTAAGAGAGAGAGAGAGAGAGAGAGAGAGAGAGAGAGAGAGAGAGAGAGAGAGAGAGAGAGAGGAATACTGTCATTGAGGGAACCAGACTTTATTGTGAAGAACAAATTTTATTTGCCTTTGTCAATTAGAGGAAATGCAAAACAAGTCTTGTGGCATTGTTTACTATAAAGTAACAATTCTTTCAGCATTATTTATTGCAATATAGTAATAAATAAACATAACATTGATAAAGATGCATAGATGTGTTATGGAATGTTTATAATAGGTAGATATGAACAAAATAATATAAATATCAATGTATATAACTTGATAGACTGATGTGATATGGATTTTTTCCCTTTAAATAGATTTTCAAACACTAATTATATCACACAAATTTGAAACAGAATTCCACCAATGGGAATATATATATATATATATATATATATATACACACCTTTCAACCATTGAAACATTTGAGGTTGTGTCTATTCATGATACTGATCTTGTTCAAGGGAAAAGCAATAAACAAAGCATGCTTGCATGAATGTTGCAGGAAGTTCAATGAAATTGAAGACAGTGTTCAGATTTCCTTATAGACTTCAGCTCTTGGTTTTGAGTTCAGCATTATCCTTCTACCTTACTATATATTTATAGGATGGTGTCCATATTATCTTATTATTATGGGGGAGTCCCTGCTATAAGTTAAATAATATCACTGCTATTCTTCTACAAGGGTGGTTTTGGCATTAGATAACCCAGAAAGGTTGATATGTTTTTACAAACAAAAGATACATACCATACCTTATTACAATGGAGATTGTGTCTGTCTATCAGTAATCAAAACTACATCACCACCAATGTCATAATTCTCTTAGTTATTTGTTATATTCTCAATGATTATTAAATAATCATTATTTAATCTTAATTAGTATCTTATTTATTAACAATGTTGCTATTAAAGTCTAGATTTGCTTCAAAACAGCCCATGTGATTAATGCATTTAAAATCCTTTATTGTGTGTTATATATCATTAAGTAATAAAGGTTTACATCGTATATGGTATGGATCATTTATATGGTGGTTTTAACAAATAATTACTGGATGTAATTGATTTCTAGAATTATTGTTTATTTCTTATATGTACCAAAAGCAATCTTATGTATAATTTTATGTAGAAATCAATAAAAGTAAAATAAAGATAAGTGTAATCTTTTCATATTGATTCTTATTTAGTTTTTTCAGTTGATCTAATTTAATAGAATATTCTATTATTTTAGAATTTAAATACTTGCACCTAATGGATGGTGCATATTTTTCTAGTACCAACAATTATGATAGTGTGCACAAACATTTAAATATACGAGTTCATATTATTAAATATTAGTCTGAAGTTTATTGTCCTATTTATAACTCAATCATTTATACAATCCCACCTTTTTTTAAGAGTATTATCCACATTGTATATGTGAATAATTCAAAATTTTATCCTATAAATCTATTCATTCCAAATAATTTCTATAAGATGATATTTTTGTTTTAGTTTCAATTAATCTAGAGTTGATAATTGTCATAATTTCATATTAAAAAAAAAAAACTGTTTAAATTTTCCCAATATCTTTTGGGGTAGAAAATAAGCAACAAAAGTTTACACAAATGAATATTTTATCAGAATCAGAGAAATAAAGCAAGTAAATCAACTTGTGGCTAATTATCATAGAGATTTTTGTCTCGGTGTTTTGACATGGGATAATGGTTAGTGTGCTAATCTAGCAGACCATCCCTGTTGGCAGGACTTAGAATATACTGACTGTATCCCCTGCAGAGAGTTAAACTTTCTCCCCAAAGAGGTGTCCTGTTTGATGATTTTCACTGACCTGCTTTGGGAATTTTATGTGTAAGTGGCCATTTGCAATATGGTTTGGTTTGGTTTGGTGTCATCAATCAATGTCGATTATTTAATGCCGAATCCAGTTTATTCTTATATATTTTAGATATATATGATTTGTAAACATAAGTCAACAAATATAAACAGCTCCAAATATTGCGATGTATCACTGACAATTCAATTAAACATCAGTCATTTGTTTACACGCAATTAAATGATCAAACAGATCAATTTAACGTAAATTGTTTGTTTGCATTCAGTTTAAAATGTCGAACAGTTCTATTTAACCTAGAGATAGGACCCTTTTAGGTACTACCGCTCCAGGCCATAATGGGACTGGGAGCAGTGGCAATGAAGGGGTACTCCGCATTTCCCAAAGCTCCAGAGTTACTGGAGCTTCACCGTCAGATTGTTTAATGTCATATCTTAGACATTCGTTGGGGGTGGGGGGTTCCCCTTCTGCAGGGGATGCAGTTGGTGTATTTTACAGCCCCAGCTTACTAAGTACTCATGCAAAAAAAAAAAAAAAGAAAACTTGCTAAGACAATCTTCAGTGTAGAGTTACTATTTTAGAATTTATATTATAATTGATAGTAAATAAAGGGAAGTACTCAAAAATTAGCATTTAATAGTTATCTCCCTTGGAAAATGATAGTGTATGTAAACATTGAACCCTTATTATTTTTATTAATTTGCAAATTGTTTGAAAATTGTTTTATTCTGTAAGGATAGAAGACTTTAATGTTATAACACTAATAAAAATATCTCTGATGTGTCATTTTTTTTCTGTCTTATAGAAATGTATAAATATTGGATCATTATAATATTGTTATGTGAAATCCTGTGATCAAGTTATAAGTTGCAGTGGCAATCAGTTGAAAATTACCAATTTGTTCCTAATTATTTTAAAGATTTGTTCATGTTCTCTCTCTCTCTTCTTTTTTTTTTCTAAAGAAATATCTATCCAAGATATGAGGTTTGGTTATTATTATGGTATCTGCATTTGATCTAAGTGAATATTAAATCCTCAATTCAATTTAATTTTATTTTTCAGGAAGCAGACAGAGAATCATTTTTATACTATTGCTTCTCAGATTAAACTGCTACTGGATATGCCAGAAAAGGTAACTGTCTTTGTCTAATTTAAAATTATATTGAAATATATTTGCAGAATGAACTTAATTTTTAACTCTTAGGGCCCTGAATTTACATTCTGCTATTTGAGCATGATCTCTGTACTGGTAAGTCAGTGCTATGATGTGGGAGGAAATAAAAGTATCACTGGTTTACTAGTGTAACAGGCTCAAAGGGTTAAGTTATAAACTTTTAATTTTCTTTTTATAGGGAAATTTGCAAAAAAAAAGGATTTTGCTTTGTAACATCTTCTAAAATCTATTTTCTTGTTTCACAAGTAATAGTTGAATTTTCTGCAATCAATTATCTATATAAGGTTAGATGACATGACTTTTCATTCATATCTGTAAATCACATGACCTTTGCCCAGGAAGTCAGATTTTTATTGCACCTCTAATTGAGTCAATCTCTGGTTACATTTCAGTGATTGGTGTTGGAATATTTTATTCTGTTGTTTTTAGCCATTACTGAAATTGCTATTTGTTAAATGTTAACTTTTTTGTGTCTTCTTTTGTATAAAGTAGCAAAGATCTAACTTTAAACTATCTGTGTTCAGTTAATATTATTTCTTAATTGGTTATATTGTGCAAATATAGAAAATGGCCATTATTTCCTTGTGTTCTGCCTTCTTCTAAGGTTCCCCTTCTCCTCCACACACCTCTCTTAGCTGTTTAGATCCATCCTTGTCTGTCGTGGTCACCAGCCTTTTAGACTCATTGGTCAAAATTTGACTAGCAACAAAATAGACTATCCTTAGGTAACTTAGCACTATATGCAGTTCCTTCAAATTTATTGCACAATCCAGATGTGTGTTTGCATCTCCAAAACCTGATATTTTCATAATCTTTTTTTTTTTATCATGAGGCTTTTGAATAATATTGAACTCTTTTTTACTTTTTCATTTTCTTCTTTTTATGTCAATAACAACTTACCTTTACACAATATCTACTGTCTCGGATTTTCTTTATATTATTTTCATTCATTGTTTTTATACTCTTTCATTGCTGTTTGGTTAAACTACTGCCTTTGTACTTTGCTGCAAGGCAAATGCAGAATACCTCAAAACTTTGCTTTTGTTCCCTGGATAAAACTATATAACAAAATTTGGACAGTGTATATTATTTCTTAATTGCTTATATTGTAAAAGTATAGAAAATGACCATCATTCCGTTAAAATAAAATTATGAATAAAACATATGAATCAAAATTTACAGGAATTTATACTAAAGTTATAAAAAAAAGGAATAAAATGTTTAATAAGTTCTAGAAAATTCTGTATCAATTACTGAACACTGAATCTACTTGGTTTATCCTGGAAAATGGGTAAATTTGAAAATTTCAAAATTCAGGTCACAAATGCAAAGTTTGAAGAGAAAAATATGCCTTTTCAATTTACTTTAGGCATAAGCAATTGATAAATAACACTTTCTGCTCAGAAAGATGTTAAAATAAAAATTGATCATAGATTAAATTTATCATCTTAGTATTCATTACTCATAGTCACTTGAAAACCATCTATTGAAGCTGAATAGAAATGAGTATTCACTGTTAGTTAAATTTAATGTAATTGTTATTAGGATTTTATGATGTTATTTCATATATTCTACATTTGAATAGGCATATCTCATTGAATGTATAAAGTTTTTGTTTTGACTTTATTTGATATAAATAATTCTATAATATCATTGGATTAGTTTGGTGCTAGATATTTAGTTAAATCCCCACTAACAAAAATCCAATATTAGAATTAGTACATCCAATGATGCACTAACACTGAATAAATGGAAGAAAAGACAAGATAAGCTCATTTACATGTGCAAGAATATTCAATACATAATATGCATACAAGAAGTATTAACAAGAATACACAAATGTGGCACCACATTAATCTATGAATGAGCAGTATATGAAAGGGATACAACAATGGTAAAAGTTTGCATTAAGGCTGTGGTTTAGTCATGTGGGCTTTATGCTTCTATGATGAGAGGAGAGACAACATCCATTGTTAGGGTTGGAGTCTCTCTACTGTTCAACGAGCAGAGATAAAAAGGCACATCTTAACTGTTGAAATAACAGAGTTGAAGATTGTCTTTATCATTCAATGAACAGGTAGGAAAGAGAATGAGAAAGATTCTGGTTTGGTTTGGCTTGATGGCATATCAGCCATTGTAGGATATTTAATGCCAAATCCTCTTTATATAACTATATTAAATATACATATGATTTGTAAAGACATTTTGTAGATAACATTCTTAAATGAGCCTGAGCTCTTTTTTGCATACTGTTAAATGGTTTCAAGTATTGCTATATAGCAGTCACAATTTAATGTCAGTTATTTGTTTGCACATAGATTGTTCTATTTGACCCATAAAGAGGACCCTATCAGGTGCTACTACTCCATGCAGAGTGGACCTGGGAACAGCGGCAATGAAGAGGTACTCCACATTCCCCAAATCTCCAAGGCTGGACCCTCAACATCAGATTGTTTAATGTCATATCTAGGACATTTGTTGATGGGGTCTTATTCCTCTGCAGAGATGCAGTTGGTGTATTTTACATCCCCAGCTGACCGGGCTCAAAGATTCTGGAATTCTTGTATGTTCACAAGGTGTCCAAAGGACATGCCTCCTAAATCCAAATGAGATATTTATTGTCTCCCTACAATATAATAATCTCTATATCATTATGTTTTTTATTTTGGTTTCAAGCAATCCAATATTAAAAATATTATCCAAAAATCTTGACCATAGTATTTTAGATTGCAGAAACTTTTATTAATAATAAAATACACAATTTGTAAAACATCAATATAATCAATTCATTTTGACATAAATTCATCATCTTCAATGTTGAATACTTAATCTTTCTTCTCAGGATGTTAATATAATAAACTGCTTCAACTTCATTTTTTTCTTTGGCTGGTGATTGTTATCTTAGTGGTAGGACTATTGAAATACAATTTTAGTTTTTGATTTATTTAGAATTTTGGTTAAAGAAAGAGAGGCAATTTGAACAGAGGGCAAAATTTCTTCTTTGTACATCTAATTATTTCAACAGTATTCAAATACACTCTATCCCAGGCCATATTGCTTGGGATGTCTCTCTTCTCTAATGATCTCGTCTCCTCTTGTCTTCTAATATAAGTTTCTTATTGATATTTTTCTTCCACTGCTTATATGACTTAGTTTAGTTCTTCATTAAGTTAGGCATTGTCAAATCATATAATATCCTTTCAAACACATTTTCTTAGCTATGCCATGCCACTAAATATATTACAAACATTTATTGATAAGATCCTTGTCTCAAGACATCATCTTGAATCATTGATTTATAATATTTCTGTTTATATATTCGTACTTGATTTTTATTGTTTGTGTATATTTACATGATTAAGCAGATGTAATTATAATTTAATGAATTGGTTCATTCCTTGCATTCTTTTGTGCTATTTATAGATGTGGAGTGCTGTTGACCAACAAGATTATCTCCTGGCTACTCAGTCCTACATGCTGTCTCGTCATGTTCATACCAGCTTACAACTGGAAGCACAACGGTCAGCTAGTATTCTCTCATGGTTTCCTGTCCTTAGTCGCCAGTGGACTGCCATTAGCCATTTTAAAGCTACTATTCTTCAGGTAATTCATTTTGTTTTTGTCTTCATAAGTTTTTATTTTTTTTGCATATATGATTTGGAAATGAAACTTATCCTAGTCTGAAATTTATAACTTTTTGGTGATTGTAAAAACTAGTTGTAGCTCTTTTTAGTGAGGCTTAGAATATGATGACTGTATACCCTGTGGAGGAGTAAGGCCTCTGCAAAACAGGGTGTCCTAGGTATGATGCTAAACTTATTCTGGTGATGAGGCTCTAGTTCTGAAGCTCAAATTGTTATTGTTAAATAGGAATATTTACTTTAAATGATTTGTGCATGAATTATTAGTGTTACTTAGTGTTACGTGTGCTTGTTGGGGCTGATGAAGGCGTTTGCGCAATGATAACAAAAATATGCGAGATTCCCAAGTTCAAATATAAATAACAAAGGAATGCAGGGGATGGGAACTCCTTGTTATCTTAGTGAGGGAAAACACCCGATAAACACACTTGTGAAATTACAAAAGACGACAACGGTTATAAATTTCAAATACAAACATTCATTTATCAAAACAGAGAAAAGAGTAGGAAAGCAAAAACAAATTTTAATGAGGGTAAGAGATCTAACCAAGATGTTTGACCTACGAGTAAAGAATATATTCATACAAAAATATCAGTTTATGAGGAAAAGAGAAAGTTCACTTACAGTACATGAAAAGGTGGATTTTGAGCAGAACTTAAAACAGAATTAAAAGAGTTCAGCATATATGCAAGTCTTCTCTATAGGAGAAAGATGATATGTCAAAGTCACTTGGAAAAATAGATGGTATTATAATGAGTGCAGGGCAAGGTTGATCTCAGTTCTATGGTTACAGAAATGGAGCTAGATTGTCTTCCTTCACAGTTGGTAGAATTTAGTTATTCATTTTCTGGGAAATTCAATCAAAATGTTTTCTTCTTTTTCCTTTCTTCACCAATTATTAGGATATTCCATCCAATATTTTCTTAGCACGAATAAGACATTATTTCCTCTTTCTTCCCTGTCTTCTCAGGACGCTAGATTTACTTTTCTTTCAGTACGAAGGCGGCGATATCCTTCCCGCTTTCTTTTCTCTATTTTTCTGTTCATCATAGAAACTTAATTGGGATGTCTCGCCATCTTGCTAACCAGCCAGACATTGTGTTGGTGACTTTATTTTTGGCAGGAAAACTTTGTTGCCAGTCATGTGATCAGATTTGCATAAATACAGAAAAAAAGGCATGCACTATAAGCTCGGGCTGTTGTGTATACTGATCTTGAGGGTAATGCCAGGTTAACATCAGACATCATATGATTCTGATGAGGGAGGAAAGAAAAATTTGAAATATTAAGAAATTTACGTTCTTGCTCATATTTAATTTTTGACTAAAAATTAAATATTTTCTCTCATAAACTGAAAGGTAAAAAAAATGAAGAAATATAAATGCATTTTCGCTCTGGCCATTTTACTATTTTTCTTATACTTGTAAAATCTAAGATTGTTGTTATAATAGTAATACTACATCACAATAGGAATACTTGGAACTATACAACTGTGTGTAGATTATTAGTATTTGGTAGGAATACTTTATATCATAAACAAATAAATCAGACATAAAAAAGTGCAATGGAACATGAAAAATATAATTAAGATTACAATCAAATATTTACAAATGAATCTAATTTTAGTATTAAATTGCCCATAAGGAGTTGATCTGCTGCTAAATAAATAAATCAAATCAAAAATCTATTTCATGATATTTCTTACATTTCATTATCATCAAAGTGTGCTAACTGCATGGATTCTCTTGACTCTCTCTCACCCTCCATCCCTATCAGTTATCTTTCTTGATAGGTCCTTTAGACATTGTTTGCATAGAGCCGGTTAATATAAATCTTTGCTGATCAGCTAACACTGGTGTGTCCATGTGTTGGAGTTCATAGGAAAATATTGCTTATGAGTTTGTCCTTACTTCTCCACTAGTGCCCAGGATGTCTTGTTGATACTTGGATGGTTTGTGAAATGGGAGCTCAGTGGCTGTACAGTTGCTGTTTTGTAATGTGCTATTTCCATGATTTGTTTAAAACAGCACATGGTATCCTTGTGTTATTTCCATCTTGCTTTTCAGCCATTCTGTAGTAATATTCACATGACTACAGCTTGCAAGAATTTCTGTTTTTATTTTATCAGACAGATCAGATTTCCATGTGATTAATAACCTATCAATATCAGTTCATGCTTTACCTATGTGTATATATTGACATCACTTTGAGATATTGCTTTTGATGTATATGAACTGGTTTACTAATTTGAGAGGCTTGCCATTTAATAAGGAGATGGTGCCATCTTGAATAAAATATATAAACTCTGTTTTATCTAAATTAATGAGGAGACATATACCTCTTGCTGTTGGCTCTAGGGTATGCAGCAGAAATTCAGCTTGAATAGGAGTATTTGCAAGACGCAGTAGATCATACATGTCATCTGCATCAGTAATAGTTTCCATCGGATATTGTTTGCTTCTTGCCTTATTAGTGGGAGACCATTTTATTTTATTAGATCTATTGATGTTCATACCACATAATCTAAGTAGCTTATAAATGCGAATTGTGTTAATGTATCTTGTAAAACTTCAGCAACAATGTTAAAGCAGTCTTTGTTGCCATTGGGTAAGTGAACTATTGCCTTAGTGTCTTTACAGAGCATCTTTATAGTGGTAACAATTTCTTTTAGAAAACCATATGTTAGAAATGTTTGCTCCATCTTTTCTCTGTGTATGGAATCACATGCCTTGGAGAAATCTACAAACAAGTGTTGCCTCAAGATTTTTTGTGTGTAATCTTTGGCTGATTCAATGAAATTCAATTTCTCCAAAAACTGTTAAGATTTTTCCTAAGTACTTTCTCAACTTCAGGTCAGATGTGATTAAGAAGCAAGGCATAATAAACCTTAGCAGCTATACTTCTGTAATTTTTAGTGATTCTCACACTGTCCTTTCTTCAGGAAGGGAAGAATGCAGCCTTTCATTCATTTTTCTATTGTGTTTTAGTTATATACATTGTTGTATAATAGAAGAATTATGTCATCAGATTTTCTTTTGTAGATTTGGTTTGGTTTCTTTGTTTTAATGGTATATCAACCTTTGAACCAACTCTATCCCCAACATGTGTCCTGGATATGACGCTAAACTATCTGAGGCTTCAGCAATGCTGGAGTTTTGGGGAATGTGGAGTACCTCTTCATTGCCATTACTTCCAAGTCCACTCTGGCCCGGAGTACTAACACTTGAAAGGGTCCTATCTATGGGTCAAATAGAACTAGTTGACATTTAAACTGTGTGTAAACAAATGACTTATATTAAATTGAACCGTTTAATCATTTAACTGTGTGTAAATAAATGACTGATGTTTAATTGAATTGTTAGTGATACATAGCAATACTTGGAACAATTTCATTTTGACCTATGCTAAATTGAATTGTTAGAAATAGAAGTGTTTGATCATTGAATTGTGCGTAAACAAATGACTGATGTTAGTGATAAATAGCAATACTTGGAACCACTTAACTTTGATTTATGCTAAATGGAATTGTTTGAAATAGAACTTGTTTTTCATTTAAATATGTATCTAATAATATATATGAATAAACCAGATTTGGCATTTAATAGCCTACAATGGTTGATATGCCATAAAACCAAACCAAACAACCCCAAATCCTTGTAGTGGAACAGTAATGGTATTATTTAATCCATTTGCAATCATCTCATAATGTGCTTGTTTATGAATTTGGGACCAAGAAAGGAATTATTTCCACTTTCAATTTTTCTTGATTTATTGAGATGATTTATTTAAATCACAGGAATTAATGATGACTTAATTTTACCAGGTAAAATATTTCAGATAGTAATTATGTTATTTCAGTTATTAATTAATCAAAATGACCTTCAGAATGTTAAGATTCATAAATTAAACTAAGTTGGATATACAGACAACAAAGAAAATCATAGGTAAAGCATTTTTTAAAACTTTCTTTTGTTTTAAATTGTTATTGTCTGTTACCTTATGTTCATTTTTATTATTATTTGAAATAAACCAATGGAAAAATAAAGAACTTTTAAAGTAAAACTTGTTAAACATGATTAATACCAAATCTGATCAATAAACCAAGATAGTCTACCTATGAAAATACATTCTAAATCAATTCTTTAGAGAATGGACTAAAGTGGGGAAAAATTGAAAATTACCTGAATGAATGCAAAATTAGACATACTAACTTTCTTTTGCATTTATTTTTAAGCCTTTTTGAAAATAGAAAATATCTATTTCACATGGCTATACAGAATTCTTAGTGAAGATTTATAAGTTATTCATAAGAATTTCTTGGCCACTGATCTGAGAATAATAGATAATTATATTTGACTTGACTTGTACAAGTGAGTCAAATATACTGCCTATATATTCGGCTTTTTTCTCAAATAGCCCAAGTGCACTTTCATAAAAATAAAATTTTGTTTATCATTATTTATTTCTTTGAGAGTTTTTCACACCAGCATTAACTGGTGGTTTCTCACTGGATTTTGAGTGACAGCAAGTCTAACAAAATCCTGATAAAAGCAAAGAAGTATGTATTTACCCAAATCCTCCACCATAGGTAGGATGTGACATGAGGTCAATTTGTAAGTGGAGTGAAGTTGGTTTGAATTTAGTTTTCATTCTCCTAGACTGGTTGCCTAACCAAGGTTAAAGAACCTAATCTGTACTATTATTTATACATTGCTTGTAGTGTAATGGTGATCATCATGGGAAATGAACACTGCAACTTGAGTTCAAATCCTGGACAAGACTGTTGGCATTTTACATTAATACCTTTGGAAAAGGTATGAATCCAACTATTCTCCATCCATCTTTGGGTAAATAGTAGGGCAAACTGGTCTCTTTAACCTTGGTATGGTAACCAGTCTAGACTCTGAATTCAAGCCTGTTAAACTTTCCTTAAAAATTGACTGTGTGTCTCATTCTGCCTGTGTAGAGGGTTTGGGTAAATATATATCCATTGCTAAAGAGAGAACAGATGGATTCATGCCTTTCCAAAGAGCAAATGCACTGAAGTAAGATAATGATGCTAAAAATATTGTGGTCATTGTTGGATTGTTTGGTGGGATGTCTGAGAGCATATCGTAATTTACAAAGCGCTTTGCTTCGATGTGGCACAAGGCCGAATGAATGGGGCGCCCAATGAGACTCGAACTCACTCGTGTAGGTTTGCTAGTCTAGTTTGCTAACCGTTACACCACCAGAGGTGCCCGTCTGAGAGCATATCAGCCATCTACAAATTGCTAGCAAATATTCATAGACTTTCCCATCAGTAGGAGCAGTATATTAGCCAACCAGTGAAGACTAAGGCATATGTGAACAATGTCAATTTACAAAGTCTAGACTTAATGCAGCCTTGTTACTTAGAAGGTGTATCTTTTTATCACACAACTAAAAACAAATTATAACTATAACAATAGTTGAGAGGACTATAAAATTTCTGCCCCTGAGAAGACAAATATTGTTACATTTGTAGGAAGAGGGGCCACAAAGTATTTGAATGTAAAAACTGAAGGCAAAGAAATTTTTGTCACAATATAAGAACCTATTCTAAAGGCCAAATCTATTTCTTTGCTTTAGGATATAACATTGTTTTGGACAATTTATTAATTTTGACCAAGGGAACCATTTTGTTGAATTAGCTTACTTGATTTATTTTCTGGAAACAATGGCTATTAAAAGAGTTAGAGGTGTGTAAAATTCACTGATTCTTATGATAGATAACAGCTCACTATCGAAACCACATAAAAATACTGAATATCCAGAATATTTAATTACATATAATGTAGAACTGAAAGACAACCTAAACACTGAAAGGGAGGAGCAAATAATCAGTTATCCCATCTGACAGAGAAGACCTGATTTTTTTGGAGTAGAAAACTTTGAATTTGGTAGGGTTGATTACTGTTGTACTCTGTATACGATTCCTGCTAATTACTCTGAGGCTGTAAGCTCTGTAGATTTGAATAACTGGATTTTAACAATAGAGAGAGAATTTGATTTCTTAGTAGAAAATACGAGGATCATTAAATAAGTTTCCAGACTTTTTTCATATGGGCACTTTTATTGATAGTACACACATGAAACTCTAGTCCCCTTCGAAGTAATCTCCTCCGGCTGCAATACACTTGTTGTACCGTTCCAACAACCTTTGGAGGGCCCCATGGGAGTCCTCTTGTGTGAGCTTGTCAGTGACCGTCATCACAGCCTCTTTCATCTTCTCAATTGTCTCATAACGACAGCCTCTGAGCTTAGGGAATAACCAAAAGTCACAGGGTGCAAGATCTGGACTATAGAGAGGCTGAAGAACTGTCTTGATGCCCATCTTGGTCAAATAGTCTGTGACAAGGATGGAGTTGTAGACTGGTGTATTGTCCTGGTGGAAATGCCACTGACCCAATTTGAAGAGTTCTGGCCTCTTCTAATGGAATCTCTTCCTGAACTCCCTTAGAACCTGAACATAGTAACCCTAACCCTAACCTTTTGGCCAATCAACTCTGGTGTATTGACTTCCTTACTCCTCCCACACCTCTCATCATCCCTCACAAACTCCATGCCTTCTTTGAATCTCTTATGCCACTCAAAAACTGATGCTCGATTCATGCAAGATGGTCGAAGAGCAGTCTGAAGCATTCCATATGTTTCTGTGGCATTTTTTCCAAGTTTAAAACAGAATTTTATTGCATATTGTTCTTTTAAAGTGTCCTGATGTCAAGATTGGATTTTTGAAATTCACCAGGTGTGACAATCAGGCTTTAGTAGGGTTTATTCCAATTGCTGCTGTAGCTGGTGATTTGAACCTGAAATCATAAAAGTTGGTCAGTTATCTCATAAGATATATAGCAATAACATACTGAATTTTCAAGAGTCTACAACAAATTTAAATGCCTGTACAAAAAAAGTCTGGAATCTTATTGTATGCACCATGTAATACTTTTGAATGGCAGAAGGCTCCAAAAATATTTTTGGTAGTTAGTGGTTTTTTACTATAAAAAGTAAAAGTGACAGAAGTCATGAGTATGAAGCTTGTTTTGTAGCCAAAGGCTATTCACAAATATATGGCAAGGATTATAGAGAAACTTTTGCCCGACAACAAATATGGCTTCCATAAGGTTACTACTGCAAATAGCAGTCCAGTATGACTTGTTAATTCATCATATGGATGTTAAGAGTGCATATTTAAATTTCCCCTTAGACTATGAAATATATGTTAAGCTGCCAAAAGGCTTTAAAGGTAAAAATGGGAATTATGTTTGGAAACTTAAAAAATCCTTATATGGGTTAAAACAGAGCAGTTGAACTTGGAATGCAACATTCCATAATTATTTAACTACACAAAATTTCATACAGTCACCTGTGGACCCCTGCATGTTGGTTCAAAATGTCCACAATCAAATATCATTCATTTTATTGTGGGTAGACGGTATATTAATAGCTTCGAAAACTAAGGCACACCTTATGCAAATTAAGACAAGACTGAACACTAGATTCAAAATGACTGATCTTGGGAAATCATCCTGGTTTTTAGGAATACAATTTGAATGCAAAAATAATACTATTAAAAGGAATCAGTCTAGATACATCGAGAAGATATTATCAAAGTTCAGCATGACAGATTGCAAACCACACTCAACTCCATGTGAAATGGATATAACGAAAACGTGATGAAGTCGATTTAATAGATAGCAAACCTTACCATGAAATTATTGGTAGTCTGATATATATAATGGTTACAACAAGACCTGATATTTGTTATACAGTTACTAGGTTATCTCAAGACCTAGTAAAACCAAATTCTTTTCATTTAATGAAGGCAAAACATGTCTTACGTTATTTAAAAGGTACAATCAATCAGTCACTAATATTTAAGAAATTGCAGAAACCCTTGAAATTAGAAGGATTTTGTGACGCAGATTGGGCTAATTCAAGTGACAGGAAAAGCGTGAGCAGATTTTACTTTAGATTGGCAGAAAATAACCCAATGATTTCATAGAAATCTAAAAAACAGAATTTAGTCGTTTTGTCAACATGTGAAGTGGAATTCATTGCTATTTCATTAGTAAGTCAAGAAGCCCTGTATCTTTGAGCACTATTGAGAACTATGACGGGATTTGAGTCACTTAAAAACCCAACAACTATTCATTGTGATAATCAGTCCAGTATTGTTTTGGCAAAAAAGCCAGTTGTTCATCAAAGATCGAAACATATTGATATAAAATTTCAGTTTATATGTGATGAAATAAATAAAGGGTCCATTCTTGTAGAATATATTGAAACAGAGAAAAATGTAGAGGATATGTTCATGAAGCCAACAACAGGAATAAAATTAAACACTTTCAGAAAGATTATAGTAGGTAATTGATTCTTAACTTAGTAAATTAGGCATTACTAGCCCAGTCAAGAATACATCAACTGCATCTTAGTAGAGGGGTAAAACTTCCCCAAACGAGTGTCTGGAATATGACAATAAACCAGCCAATTAATCTTAAACAAAAAAACTAAATTTCTAATCATGTTTTTGTGTCAATTAAACAAAAATTGTATTAATACTGATAATTCCAAAAAAAAATGATTCACATGTTTTTATTTCAATATATATTTCTTTTAAAGGTGGAAAATTCCATCTTATATCCCCAAACAGTGGGGTATGTTGTATTGTTTGGGGAGGGACTGAGGGCGTATTGGCTGTCTACAAATTGCAAGCAAATATTTATAGACTTTCCTGTCAGTAGGAGCAGTAGATTAGCTAATCATTGAAGACTAATGCATATATGAACACTGGCAAATTACAAAGTCTAGACTTGTTACTTAGGTGTATCTTTTGTACAACTAAAAACAAGATGGCTACCTGAATTCCAATGTGTTTAGCATTGATTTTGTTATACTCACTGAAACAATAAACATCTTTAGTTAAGATGTATTTGCTTATATATTTGTGTTCATTGATTACAATACAGTTATTGCAAGGTAATTGTAACTTTTATACTATATTCAATAAGTTTTATCTTTCTAATATGTATTTGATTTTTTTCCTTCAGAATATTTTTAGTCTTCCATCATGATGATAATTTTCAATACACAGATTTCTGTAGTTGCTGTTCATGAAAAAGAGAATTTGCTATAAATTGATGATTATATATTTCCTAGCATTATTTTATTTATCAAGAACCAGTTGACTCTTTTTGGAGCAGAAGATTACAACTATTGCATGCCAGTTACACTGTTGTGGTTTCATTAGTTATATGATGAAAATATGAAATTAAAGACAATAAGTTTATAAAATTATAATTATTTTGATATACAAGTTCAAATCAACAAAATTTCAGCTAAAGATACTACAATGAATTAAAAAAAAAAGTACTGATTTAAAATTTGTCCGATTTTTGTATTTGCTGGATTAATCTTTGGTCCATATTCTGTCATTATTGAAATTGTATACAAAGCTTTTTGTTATATTCTAGCTATCTGATTTCAATGTTGTGTAAGAAGATATTCCATTGTTATGATTACATCAGGTATGTTCACCTTGTGTGGTGTCAACTAATGCTTCATGTTACCATAATTTCACATTACTTTGTAGTGAGACTAGGTTGGGTGACTTTAGCTGACTATAGTTGAGAGCAACCTGAAGGTTTCCTTTTCAATAGCTACTACACCAAGGTGTAGGGGAGGGTGCTACTCTTCTGCTTGTGATATATAGTGACTTACTTTTTTTTTTTTTTTATTGAAGGTCATCTCCTCAATTCTGCTAAAATTACCAATGGGAGCATGTGTGAATCTTATGTGACAAATAAGATAGCTGTCAATGACATTACCTTTCAGCATTCTCATATGGTTTCTCAAACCTGCTGTAGACCTACATATTTTGTTATAGAAATGATACAAGTTAACTATAGCCTGTTGCAGAAGGCCTTGTTTATTTGCTTTTATTCCTCTGTTTTTATATAACTACAAGGGTCATTCAGTAAATTTTTTTCCCCACAAGTTTTTTTTCCATAAATGTAAACTCTGTATTGTTTGGAATTGGTTTATAGAAAAAATTATTTCAGCATCACAAAAATGTTTTTTAACTATTCAAAATGTCAGCAAATCAAACAGTGTACTTCAGGCTTGAACAGAGATCTGTCATTGAATTTTTAGAGACTGAGAAGTGCAAACTATATGAAATTTACAGAAAAATTTATGATGTGTACAGAGAAGCATATTTTAGTAAAAAAATGTTTTCAAATGGGTTAAACCTGGTTTTTCCACAACGAGCCTGAGTTGAAAAAGACAGTTGATGGAGTGAAAACATACTGACTCTTCAGTAAAAAGAAAGTTCCAGATGCAGTGATCATTAAAGAAGGTCATACTGACAGTCTTCTGAGACATGAAAGGACTCATCTCTATTGATTTCCTTGAAAAAGGTGCAACTTGTGATGTGGTATGCTACTGAGAGAGGGAAAGGGAAGTCAATTCCCCTACCCTTCGGTGTTTGAATCAACAGGCTGACTGTTAAAAGGAGATATGAACAAAAGTCAATTCCTCGCACTCTATGACCTGCAGCCTGTTGAACAAAGAAAGGAACCCAGGTCACTCGAATATCATAACCGGATGGAATAGTGAGAGAAGGAAAAAGTCAAATGATTGGCCCAGAGACCCTTTGACTAAAATGCCATTTTTTCGTTAGAGAAAATTTGGAAAAGAAAGTTTAGTTCTGGACAGACATTGGCGAGAGAGAGACACCAATCTAGCCAAATCCGGGGAAAGTCTCCCGTAAAAAGAGTAGAACAGAATCTTTTGACAGAAGTCAGCAAAAAGGTGCTGATTCAGCTGATTCTGGGGATGTTACTCGCCTGTAAAAGGAAAGGAATATGAACATTTAAACCTCGTCAAAGATAAGTACAACCTAAACTGTTTTTCCTTCTACCCTTCTTAAATATTAGAATTATATGTATTCAAAAAAGAAAGAGAGAAACTGAAAGGATTCTGTTTCACCATTAGCAAATTAGTGAATGAACTTTGTTATATGCTTCAGTCCGGCGACTTAGATACTTTCTCAAGTAAAAGAGAAAAACGAAAGAAAGAAAAAAGGAGAAAGAAGAAAAGAACTGTTGAGAGACATTTATGTTTGATGCTTCCCGTTGGCTTAATATAGTTGGTATTTTAAAAAGAAAAGAGAAAAGGAAAAGCAACTGTTTCTTAAATCTTATCGTTACTTGTTTGGTCATCGCCTATTAAAACTTTGTTATATTTTAAATGCACCCTTGTGTTGAAATCTTTTGGTTGTGTTATTTATCTATTGAGTTGCCTTCTTTTGCACATATCTGTTTCAGCTTTGTATCGCTTTCATTAATTCTCACTAAATGTCTTATTCACCTTAAAACATTACAAGGGAATTTTGGGAATTTGACTACAGTTAATATTTTTTAACCTTGAAGTCCGTTTTTTCTGCTATCTGAGGGGGTAGGAAAACGAAGGACTTGATGGGGTATGTGAAAGTGAGTTGGACACCCCCTTACCAGTGTCGGAGATCAGTCTAGCCCCAAATTAACCCCCACATTATTTGCGAGTTTACCATATGCCCGAAATAAGAGTCTTGACTAGGACTTAATTTGTGGAGGGTCAAGTGCCAGATTGCCCTTGATGTCACATGCGCATAAAATGAACTCTTATCCTGGGATAATTATTCATGCAGTGTCACAAACTGTAAACAAGGCTTCTTATTGCCAACTCCTTTGGCAAAATTCAACTTATTTATTGAATGACTGTTGTATATATATATATATATATATATATATATATATATATATATTTAATCAACATGTAATGTTATACAATTTTTTTTGTAGGGTTGTCGAAAGCTACTACGTGATGTGACTGCCACAGATAAGGTAAGTAAAAGTAGAGATTTAATTTTACTTTGTTTAACATAGAAATTCCTTAAATTTTTGTACTGTTTCTTTTAATTTAATTTTTCATTCAAACAATCAAGAAATCTTTGTAAGCCATAGTAGATAAAATTGATGAAATGATGAGCCCAAAAGAAATGGTTCATCTATTATCCAATTTTTATGTTTTAACATCATTTATATTAGAAATCATAATTTCATCATCGATAATCATTTAATTCTGGAGTTATCAGAGGATTAGTGTGTCAAACAGAAGTATTTAGGTGTTAGTTTAGTACCTGTAACCTCTACCCTGAGGCCCATCTAAATCAAACTATTGGGTTATAAAATGCAGAGTAATTTTTGGAAGAGATTTTTTTTCTAATTTCACTGCATATGGCAGGAAATATGATGTATGATCCAACCCCTCTGCCATGGACAGGATATGACACAAGGTCAATTTTTAAGCAGAGTAAAACTGATTTGAATTAAGAGTTTTCCTTCTAGCCTAATCAAGGCTAAAGAACTTGGTATACCCTACTATTTACCAATAACTAGGGCAGGGGGAGGGTTAAAAGAGATGGATTTATGCTCTTTTCTAAAGGTATGTATTCCAAAGCATTTGCCTGGAACGAAATGCTAACAGTCTTGTCCAGGTTTGAACTTGCCAATTCCATTAATCATTTCACTTAGTACACCTCCCAGAAAATATATATTTTAAATTATTTAGTTTAGAAAAGTATTCAAAATATGTATTAAGTTAAACTGATTTCTTATAATACATTTTTTTAAAAGAAATTTCAATTCTATAAAAATTATTTCTGAATGATTTTGTTTCATTTGTCTCTTTAATTTTTAGTTTATACAAAATTGGCACCTATAATTTTATTCTACCTCAACTTCACTGAATTCAAAGATTTTGAAATTTTTCCTTGAATGCTCTAAATAATTAGAAAAAATATATTTGTATTACCATTCAGTTATTTAACCATTATGTCTAAGTACTTAAAATACTAATAGATTCTCTTTGTACAATTATTTCTGCTTTTCTTTGTAGCAAATTGCAGATGCCCTGTGTTCTATCCTTCTACTTGAAGATAGCACCCCAAGACAAGTTTTTAATGAATTCCTTCTTGCCAGAACTGTAAGTATAATTCTATCCTTGATTAGAACAAAATAAAAAAAAAAAGACACACTAAAGTTTATATGCATTAATTATGCTGCCCAGTTTTCTTCATTGAATATAAAGAGAAATCTACTTTAAAATTGCTGCTGTTGTTTTCATTTGACATTCTATATTAATAATCAGTTTATAGATATAGAATGTTAAATTTCATAGTAATATTTACCTATATAAAGTACCATCCAAAAGTCTTCAGCCACTTAAAACTATTGTAAATTTCTAATAATTGCCCTCATGTAAGTGGATGTTTCACATTGATTTTTTACAGATGAAACATTGTCTATACCTAATTATCATATTTTGAAGCTGAATTTCTGATTGAGAGGGGAAGACGCAAGACATTTTCCAAAAATGATTAAGTCTTTAGCCCTCTAACCTTTCTAGTTTTCTCTTTTTGATATTTTGAATAAACACAAATATGCAAATATCTAAAAAAAAAATTTCAGTGAAAATTCTTACAACAAAATCATGGATTCTTTTATTGGTTGAAATCATGAAAATTCTTGTATTCTTTCTTTACTTGAAATTGTGAAAGTTTCAAAAGAAACTAGAATGAAAATCGAGAGGATGGCCAAAAATTTGAGCCATTTAGCAATAACTAAGGAACTCTGAATTTTAAGAAGGGGAATTTTAGAAATCTTTAAGTTTTAAGGCACTGAATGTGTTTCAGATTGCCAAAGATGTGGTTCAGCATAGGATGGTATGGAAACTGATAAAGACAGAAAAAGCTTAGTCAAAGAAGACTGTTCGGCAATTGATGGATAAATACAACTTGTCCAATTTGGTGTCAGCATACTCTACTGAGTGTATCTTTTGAGAATATAAATTGAATGGATGCATTTTAGCTAAGAAACCAGCATTAAACAAAAAGTATTTGAAGGTAAGATTAATTTGGTCAAAAAGGTATGAACTATAAGATGCAGATGCTTGGAATAAGATCCCATTCAGCAATAAAACTAGGTTGGAGCTGCATTCTAATAAGTAAGAATTTTCGAGAAAGTTTATAGGAAAGCAAAACACCTCATGTTGCATGACAAAAGAAATGATGGCTCAAGAAAATTGGTTAAAATTGATAGTACCTTGAATAATACCAAATACAAACAATTGCTGAAGGGCTGTTTGATATGAGACTGGGATAAATGCATGCTAGAATGCTATGCCAGAGATTGCATGCAGCACAATAAAATCTGGCTGATGAAGGTGTCACTGTATAGAAACATTTGCCAGGTCAGAGTTCCAACAAATATTGAGCAAATGCAAACAGAACTAAAGAGAAGATTTTGTGAGAAGAATCTATGCAATCAGTTGTTAAAACTCAGCCCCAAAGAATGACATCTCATACCTGTGAAAATGGTGAAGAATTTGTACTTATCTCTTCTCTGATATACTGAAGTAATTTATTCAAACTAATGAAAGCAACACAAAAAATTAACAATGTACAGGAACTTTTTGAAATGGACATTATGTAATTGATTTTCATTATAGACATTTTTTGTTTTAAAACACTATATCTGAATTGATTTATGGGAGGTGGCCAAAAACTTTTCAATGGCCATTTTTTTTAGATTGTCTTTTATATTCCTTTTTTATTCAGAACCTCTGCTACAAAATATGATAATATACTTACTATTCTCTGCAGAAGGATAAAACTCCTCCCCCAAAAAAGGGATTTCTTGGGTATGATACAAAACTACATCTGATGATGAGGCTTTGGTTTTGGAGATCTAGTGAGTATAGAGGACCCCTTTGTTGCCATTATGACCAGGTTCACTCTGACCTGGAGTAGTAGTGCCTATTAGGGTCTTATCTATGGGTCAAATAGATCTGTTTAAAAATTATTTCTATTTGATAGGAATTCTATAACTGTGTGTAAATTATTTATTTTAAAAATAGTTACTTGAAGCTATAATTGTTTACTAAGGATTATTATTAGTTACTTGAAACCATATAACTCTTGATTATTATTGAATAGAAATAATAATTTGGAACCATACAATTGTGTATAAATTATTAGTATACAATAGGGATACTTGAAACCATACAACTGTGTCCAAAAAACTATTAAAAATTATCTACACAAAAAAATGTAAATAAAAATGATTTCTTAACCTCTAGGCATAAATAAACTCTGTGTTGACATACTGTTAAAATCAATCCAATAGGGTCAGTATTTGATTTGCTATGCAAAATACTTTCTTATAAGCTGGCAATTATTAGAAATTTATTATAGTTTTAACTATCTGGACTTTTGCATATTGAAATGGGTCAACCTCACTGAGCTACTCCACTCACCATGTTATACTCTTTTGTATTTCTAACTTGCATGATATTCTTGTGCAGATTACATCATTAACCATTTCTTACTTCCAGCCAAAGATGAATCTATGAATTGGAAATTTTCTTGAAGCTGATATGAATTATGACTCACTAATCTAGTAGTGATGTCATTTTGGCTGCTACAATCCCTGTATTACAAACTTGCAATTTTAATAGTAAATATATTTGAAAGCTTGTGGATTAAATATATTTGTCATTAGACATTATCCAAAAGATATGTAGTCCATATGGCATCAGGACAGTATTCACAAGTGGCTCAACTCTCTGGAGGTATCTCTTCTGTGTCAAGCCATTAACAGAATTCAACATGACCAAGAACTGTGTATACTCCATCCCTTGCAGTTGTAGTAGAGTATACAAAGGTGAGACATTCTGCCCACTAAAAGTAAGGCTAGAAGGACATTGAAAGTAGTAGTACAAGGTGAGATTGAAAAGTCAGGTATGGCAGACCATATATGAAAGAAAAAGTGAAACCATCTGCCCTTATGGGATGAAGTTGAAATAATTGATAGAGAAGAACATTAGAGAATTAGATTCCTTAAAGAATCAGCACATATGTTGGGCTACAGTGACCTGTTGAGTAGACCAAGTATAGAGATCAATATGATATGTAAACCAATTATTAAAAAGTTTAGATTAAAAAATAATCAGAATATGAGCTCAGGTAAAAAAATCATACATAAGGGTAGTAATTTATAATGACATAAGAACATTAAGTTAATAAGTCCCTGAAATTCACTCTGAATTCTCCTGCAGGACACATGGCATAATAGTTATAGGTGTTGGTTCCTTTAGTTTCTAAGTGACAATCATCTGGAGGTTGCAGGTTCAATCCTGACTGCAGACAAGTAACAATACAAGAATACTTAACACTTGTAACTAGTTATGGTTAACAGAATCAGAGCAAGCGACCCCTGTGGATTAAATAAAGGATGTGGTTCGAAGTTCTGTGTAGGCTCACGAGTTGACAAGAAGCACCTGAATAGGCCAGAGGACATGTTGGCCGAATTGTTGCAAATATAATAATAAAGATAAAGACAATAGTCCGAAAAACCCTGAGTGATAAAAATCATCTTTTACTGGACTTATTTTTAAATTCCCATCATTATGATTTATGCATTTTTAGATGCACAAAACTTTCCAAGGAATTAAAATACTCAATGGTAGGATTAAGATCTGATTTATTATAATCATTAAATAACTTCTATTTGCTTCTATAATTTTTAAAATCCTTCTGTCAGCAGGTGCTAGAATATGCTCCTTTATTTCCTGCAGATGGTTAAGAACCTTCCAAGGTCCACTCCATCCCAGAGTGGTAGGACCTATTAGGTTCCCATCTCTGGGGGGTGGTGGTGGTGGTGTGTCAAATACATCTGTTTATAGATTATTCATATTCGATTGGATTGTGTTAAAAAAACTCCAAAAACCTTACAAGAAACTACTACACAAAAAATTTAAATATGAAGGTATTATAAATGTGATTCCTCTCATCTCAGCATAAAATAACCCTACATGGGTTGACGTGCCATTGAAATCAATAAAATTCTTTTTAACTTTATGATAAGCTGATGGTATTTTTTAGTCTTATCACTTGAAGATTATTTGAAAATCTTAAAATTGAAAAAAAAACAAAGATGAAGAGATTAATTGAAGTAGATATCTTATCAAAATTCTTCTTTTTGAATTTCAAAAAGTATTATACAAAGTTGTAATTTTCCTATTTTGCTTTATTTTGTTACAGAATGCAGTGCAGCAATTATTTCATGTGTCTCAGCAAGGCATAGGAGTTAAACAACAAATCTGCCTGGTGGTACAGCTTATTGTTCGTACTGTACATCAAATACATGCTGTATTTTATACAGCAGAAAATGATATCTCCAATACAGACACAAATGGTGAGTTTAACTTTGATTTCTATAAAATCAACATATCACTATCTATATATTACTATTTACATTTGTGTGTGTCTGGATATATATATATATATATATATAGAGAGAGAGAGAGACTTTGTATCTATGCTATTCTAACTTATATAAATTAGGATAGCATAGATACAGAGTCAATGGCACTTAGTGACTGTCATTTTCTTGCCTATATGATCATCAGATCAATTTTTGGCCTGATGATTGCTTAGGTGAGAAACTTTCAGTTACCACACACTGTTGACTCTGTTTCTATGCTATTCCAACTTCAATATGCTCTATCATTGATATTGAGCACTCTTTATAAATATAGCAAAATGCATTATTAATTCTCTCTATATATGTATATATGAGGTCTGTCTGAAAAGTAACAGGACTGAGTGCACTGTGTGAGCTATAGATGAAAGAGGGATAAGCAGATTCTGTTATCATGTAACATGATATTTTGGGAGTATATAATTATGATCTTAGCTTTCAGCAGCCATTGCATTTTTTTTTTACATTCCTTTTTATGTTGTTCATTGATGAGCACTGAGGAACAAATGATGAACAATGAGCCATGAATAAACCTGAAATTTTTGGTCTGGTTGGAGAAAACTCCATTACAAACACTTGAAATGCTTCAGCAAGTGTATGGAGATAACACTATGTGGCTTACATGTATTTTTGAGTGGCACAAGAGATTTAAAGTCGAGCACAAGGAGGTGAAAGATGACTCCAGAAGAGTGTCTTCAAACTGAACCAGATTTGCTTTGTAGAGTCATCCCTGGTGATGAAACATGGATTTTTGAGTATGACCTGGAAACCAAGCACGAGAACAGTCTCCAACATTGAAGAAAGGAAAACAATGTCGAATCCTACCTGGTAAGAGTTTAGATAAATAGTCAATGTCAAAATTGAAAGTCATGTTGATCTTGTTCTTTGATGTTTGGCACATCATCTACAGCAAGTTCTTGCCACTGAGCCAGGTGATCAACTAGCAAGTTTACAAGAAAATTCTGTGATATATGTTTCATTCAATGTACGCGAAGAGACAAGAGTTGTGTCAAGATCATGACAATGCACCTGTTCACAGCATCCTGTGAAAAGATACAATGATAAAGACATGAAAGGGTTTACAATTTTTTCCTATCAGCTTGAAAGAGTAAAGTTTTTTACTTTTATAAATATTAAGTTCAGTTTTTGTGATTTGAGGTCTTATGTATCCTCTTTTACTTTTGTTTTTTGTTGAAGAAATCACAAAAACTAAATTAGAAATGTGAAAGGGGTTAAAGATAAAAGATATTGGAAATAAATTTTCTTTTGAGAAAAGAGTTTTTGGTTGTGAAGTATTCTGAAATTTGTCAGTGGTCTCTGTGTGTAATATGAAAAGTAAAATTTACTTTTTAGATGACCACTTGAAAAAGAAATTTGAATAGTCTACTGTTGACTGACTAGAAGTAGTGTAAAAAGTTTTTTTTTCATTTGGGTGAAAAAATTGGACGCTAGAACCTTTGATTTTTAGTTGTTTTAAGGTGTTTAATTGGATAAAAATGTTAGTGTTTTATGTAACGCTATTGTTATTGATTATAAAAATGTGTATTGGTGAAGATATTTTGATGTATAAGTATGTAGGGACAATTGAGTACTAAATTATTTTTTAGCCTTGTGTTGTGTCATGTACTTGTTAAGTAGTTGGACTGAAGTTGGTGCAAAAATTCTTTTCAATAAAAAAAAGGTTTTGATTATGAAAAGGTTAGGCACTTCTGTTTTAATATAATAGAATATTACTGTATTCTATGAAGTTGAAGTTATATATTTAGTTAACACAATGACAGTTTTGATCTGATTGTGTCCTCCTCACAAAAGTATAGAAACCTCCCTGGACTTTCTTAACAAAAGTAAATAAATAAATAAAATAAAAAAGAAAATGTTGAAAAAATCATCCAAACTTGTAAAAAGTTTTAATTACTGTATCAAATTTTGTTTTATTTTTAAGAAGAATAAATGATATAAGAATTCTGTACCTTTTCCTTGTAAAAAAGGAGTTTTGTATCTGAAATGCTGTTTAATCTGTAAAACAATGTTTATGTGTAATAATTTTCATGAAGATAAATTTATTGACAAATTTCACCTCAATTTTAAGAATCTGTAAAAAAAAAAAAATCAGTTATTTAATATTTGATTGAATTTTCAGTACTTGTTTATTTATGAAAGAATTCATTAATATAATTGCAAATTATGAGTCTTCTGTTTACTTTTCAATTTCTTTTGTTGCTTTGATTTTCTTTGATATTACCTGGATTGTTTTGGTAGGCACTATGGCTGTACTAAAAACAGACTCAGGTGCAAACACATTAAACACACTAATCAAATTACAAGTTCTATAACTCATAGGACATTTAAAATCAACTACAAGTCAAAATGTTATAACAAAGACATTATTTACTTGGCCCAGTCAGCTGGGGCTTCAGAATACACCAACTGCATCTCTGCAGTAAGACTCCTCCAATGAGTGTCCTGATATGACACTACACCATCTGATGGTGAGGCTCCAGTAATGACAAAGCTTTGGGGAATGCAGAGTACCACTTTATTACCATCACTCCCTGGTCCACTCTGGCTCGGAGTGGTAGCACCTGATAAGGTCCAATCTTTTGGTCAAATTGAACTAAACTGTGTACTTATGTTAAAATGAATTGCTAGAAATAGAACTGTTTTTACATTTAACTGTGTGTATACAAAAACTGTACTTATGCTAAACTGAATTGTTTGAAATAGAACTGACAGTCACAAGAATGCCTAGAGAAGGGCAGTAGCCACCTCTGACTGAGAAGCAGAAAAAGTGTTAAGTTGGGCCCTAAATATGGCACAAGAAGATAAGGGTCAATATTGCAATCCTCCGAGTCCTCCACCTGTCTGTGTTCGTGTCCTTTGTTTCCCTGTCTCTCACACTTACAGCCGACTTCAGACCCTTTTGAGAAATAAAGATGTGAGAGTTACATTTTTATAACCAAGTGTTATGGTCATTCCTACCTTCATTGTTATATAACACTTCCAACTAGTCAGGTCTGCATATGTCACCACACCTCCATGACCATGGGACTTTTTCAAGAGAAAGATTAGTAGAGGAAAAGGATCATAAGGGAACATTTATACACCATGGAATAATGTGTCAGATGGCTGTTGAACAAAAAGCTCCCTCCACCCTTTATAAGGTTTTTTTGTCATCTTGCTGGGCATTTAGCCACTGTCCCCATCAGCCAAACTTGGTAGGGATACTGGTTTAGTTGCTGATGAACTGACTATGAGACTGGTAATACTGGGTTACATAGTATCAGGAGCACTCTGAGTAACCTGACATAATATTTCTACACACACACACATACATGCACAAACAATAAATATATTTATATATATAAACATACATACACACACGCACATGTATGTATGTATGGCTTCTGGTCAGTTATTTGTTTTTTGGTTGGGCTGAGAACTTTTTAGCAACCCTTTGCGCACGCATGTGTGTGTGTGTGTGTGTATATATATATATATATATATATATATATATATATAGTAAATGAAAATTTTGATGGTTTTATAAATCCTACCTGTGATATAGGTTATATAAATACATAGACTGTTGGTTCTCAAATATGTGCATAAGACATATTCAAGCATAGCACCAACATTTTTGTTCAAACCTATCCTAAGAATCACTTTAAAAAATGGCTGTGAATAATTGCTGTATTAATTTTTTATCATTATTAATGTTTGACATTGTCTTGATAAGCCTGAGATTTTGTGCATTTCAGTGTATAGTCAAATAGCACTTAGTCCAAAATATTAGGCTTACAGTTTATAGTAAAATAGTGCTGAACTTGAAAAATCTGGCTTATAAATACAAATTTCCCTAATTCTCCAACTTAAAAATTACATATGAATAATGAATACTTTTACAATAATTGGGTCATTTTAAAACTAATCAACCAATTTTGTTAATGATAATGGATGCTTTCAAAAATTAAAATTTCATTAGCTAAAAAATGCAGCAACTTACATTATGATTCAATATTTGTTGGAATGAGTTGATAGATTAAAAGTTAAACATAATCATTTAATAAACGTATTTAGCGATGGATATGTTGTTTGTTGTTACGTGTGTTGTAATTTCCTCGCTAAATGTTGTTGGAAAGTTAAGGAGTGAGAAGATGAAGATGCTGTAAGGTTTTTATATGAAGGTTTTTAATGGCAACATGGAATAAAGGGTTTATGTTTATGCTACAAGTCTCGTAGGAAGGAAATAAAGTTGTTATAAAGTTGAGAAGGCATTTCAGCCGCTAAATGCCTGAGCAAAAAGTGCATCGTTAGGTTAAGGCATTGTTGAATGTGTGAGTGAGATATGGTTGCCATAGTGTAGCAAAAGTCATGTTTGCTGGCTAAGGACAGGAATGATGTAGTCGCCCATGAATGCATGGTCCTGGTCGTTTGGGCAGAGAAGTGTGAATGTCTCCGGAAAATGTTGCCCAGGGATGAAATGGCTGGTTGTCAGAGCAGTATTTTGCGTCGCAGTCGACATAGCCAAAGTTGAAGGCGACTTAGAGTTGTTCCTGTGTGAGGTGAATTGAATTCATCTAATTCATATTCAACTGGGAACCCTTGGTCTTAGAGAATAGATGTAAGGGGTCCATAAATTAGATGGCTTTCCTCATGGTGTCGTAATGCTGCTGCTAAAAGTAGAGCGGACAGTAATTACATCTGCCCAGTTTGAAAGCTTCTGAGGAAGAGAGTGTTTGGCGGGCTTTTCCCCAATTTGGTGCTGCCCAGAAAAATGGTCCGGGATGATTGGGTGAAAATATGCGTTGACCCTAACGGTTAAATCAATTAATGCTCCAAACAAAAATACTAAGTTCTTTCTGCTACACATATTTCTTTTAATTGAAATCAATTTTAAGATTTTTAAAATTGAAATCAACATCAGTAGTTTTTCCAAAATAATCAATATTTTTAGCAAGAGTGAAGTTTTTGCACCAGAAAATGTTTTTTTCCTTATGATTTTATTGAAATAAAAAAGTCTCATAATTTTGATATTTAAAAAAAATTCATACGATAGCCACTATTTTTATTTTTAATTTTCAAGTTTAAAAACCCTTTATTCTTATGAATTGATATTAGCAATATATCAATACAAAATGTTTAACATTTTATACTTATTGATGTTTTTGTAAAAAACTGATGGAAAATAACTTTAGAGATTTGTGAGGGTACATACTCATCTGTACACATATGAAGAAAAATTATAACTTATTATGGTATATGTGTCTCTATAAGACAGTGTAGGTAATTGACATGTCTCTGAATATAAAATTAGTCTCCATGAATTAGCATTAAAAACTGAAATTTAATCATTTAACGACCAAATTTTCCCAAAATTTATTTTTGAAACTTTTAGCACACAAATTGTATGCTGTGTCTTGAATATTCGGAAGAAAGGAATTTGTGAAACTTAAAATTTACGGCAACGTGTTATTGACTTTTTTCTCTCAACAATTAGTATCCTTCTAATCACAATGCAAGGGTAACAACTCTTTATTTTTTATCTAAGAAAGATAACTCTTTAAAAATTTGAAAGAGTTGATGTCCTTAGATATTTTTCTGATTTTTTTTTTCTCTTTTAATTAAAGTAAAATGAAAAATTTCACAGTCATTCCTTTCATCAAACTTTATTGGAGTATCTTATTAAACTTAGCAGTAATAATACATATAGTTGCATATAAGAACATATTCAGACGATATTATTGCATTTTATTTGAAGACATGATAGCGTTAAAAATTAGTAAAACTGATCATTTTTTAAAAAATAATCATTATCATTTCTTGTCATATCTAAATATGCATATAAACATTTAAACAAATATAAATTTATTCTATATATATTCAGTATTCTATAGAATTTTATTTCTTATACATTTATTTTAAATGAGTATCAGTATTTATTAAATTGTTTTAGACTCTTGCATGTCTGCTTTAAGATCTTTAATTTTTTGTTTCAGTGCCTTGTAATTTACTTTATAGTATTTTGGAGAAGGTTACCAAGACTTCACTTAAAAGTAAGTTGCATATTTATACCCTTAACCATTTAACATATTGAAAAAGAATTTTTCTTTCTAATTGTCATTTTTGTCATTTTAAAAAAAAATTCCATCTAAACAAATATTCTCAATACTCATTATAAAAAGTTGATACTTAGATATTATTTATTATTTAAAGATGAGTAAAAAATACTATTACCGTCTTAAATATTTACTGGGGTGAGTCAAAATGTTTGCTATATTTTGGTATGTGCTGGTTTGTAGTTTTTATAACGTGACCAAAACAGTTAAAGCCACTGCTGTTACATTGTGTATTGCTTCACTTTGTGTGTGATTTAAAATTCCCACTGGTAAATGTGCAGTATAGTCTAATTCAAGAACTGATGCATTCTGAGTTTGCAGAAGCAACCAAAAATATTTTGTTGATCATAGTATAGTAACTAGATGGTTGAAGAAATTTTGCCTGGGTTGCAAGAACCTTGATGATCAGGCAAAGTCAAGTAAGCCTAAAACCATGGATTCTGAAGCAGTGTTCCAAGCCACAGTGACAAATCTGATGAGCTGCATTTGGAGTATATCAGGCAAGCTCATCATCTTCACAACTTCTGCAAAAGCATCTGAAGCTGCCAAATTATGCTTCATGTTACCAAAATATTGCAAAACTTTTGACTCACCTTAGTATTCATAATATTATGATGACAAGTGATAATTTTGGAATATTGCCAATAGTTCTCATTTCAGTGAAACATTTGGTGTGAAGCAATTTAAATTTAAAAAGTTTGTATGAATAGTTTAATCTCTAAAGTTGGAGACAAGTTTTAGAGCAGAATGATTGAAGCCTTTGAAGAATTATGCAAATTCTGTTGTTATCTTCAAATTGGAAGTAAATTGAAAATTTTAGATATAACTGAAGCATAATGTTAACTTTTGTTGGTTGTTATGCATATTATCAAAGTTATTTGGTGATGATACTTTGTTTCAATATAGGCTGTGAAATAATTAGCTTAGATTATATATGATCCAATTTAAATATTTAAGAATAATAAAATAGTCACTCATATTGAGGCTTGTACATTCTCTTAAGTGTATATATGAAAAAAATTAAGGTATAAGTTTTTTTAAAATACAGAACTGAACAAGTCTTGGCATGTTATAGTAGGATATATATATATATATATATATATATATCTCAAAGTAAGGTTTATTCATACCCATAGTTTTTATATTGCATGATTTAATATTTCTTTATGACACTATTATCTTTATAGCTTGTGTGTTCAGTTGCATAATCATTCAGCTTCTGAGTAATTGGACTAGTAAATTACATGTTTGGGATCATTATTGCTATTTTTTTGTTTGTTTATTAATTTATGTATTATATTTATAGGTGATACAGAGTAATAAAGTAATTTGATATTATTATTTTGCAATCCAAAAATGATTATTATTTCTAAATATGTAAATGTGATGAAGCAAAAATGCCACATTAAAGTGATACATTTAAAATGTTTTACAGAATAAAGCAATTTCTGGTTCAATTTGAAACTGAATGATAATTTTGTGGGATCTACATTTGTGCTAAATGTAATTTTTAATAATTCAAAATCTTTATATAGCAGTTTACCATGAAATGCTAATTAGAATAATTCACTCCTTAAACAGAAGTATCAGTACCATCATGGATAGCTGTTACAATGGGAACCCAACAGGTTCACAAGTTATTTAGTATTTACTAAAACTTAAAAATTTCCATTAAAACAAAAATGAGCAAACTTTAAAAAAATTGATAAACCTGGATTCCTCTTAAAGTTTTGATAATCCTTGTTTTAGTATTAGTAAATAACATTTCTACAACTTACAAATGTCTTTCTGTTTTTAACTATCTTATCCAATTTGCATAAATGTATAGGCATTTTTATTGGTGCAAATAAAAATTGTCATGTTTTTAATAGGGAAAAATTCTTGAGCAGGATGTATTTCATATTAACAGTGACAGCTTAGTTAGACATTTTATTTAGGTGTTTTGGTTTCAGCCAAAGTAAATCCATCTTATTTCAAAATAGTGCCTTGAGGACCCTTCAGTTTGATGTTAAAACCATTTGGGGTATGTGTTAGGAGATGGTTTGTCTATTTATCTTTATATATTTCTATTATCACTATCATTATTGTCCAACATGTTTTTTTTTAAATTCTTTCAAATGGTGAACATTGCATCTTTGTTATATATATATATGTATATATATATATATATATATGAAATTAACTTTAGAAATTTATGTGGTTCTAAGATTTTTGCAATATTATAAACTAGATTAAAATGTTTTTATTTTTGCACAATATTTTATTCATAATTTTAATGACAGTTTCATATATGTTTGAACAAGTCTGTTTACTTCTGTCACTTGATGACTCTCTGCATTTTTTCAAAAATGTAAAATCTCACAATCTTTAACAAAAACATTTACTGATAAAATTTAATATAAATGAAGAGCAGCAATTCAGAAATATCTTTTCTTATGAGGTTTTCTTAAATCCTTTGTTTTTTATGAATGTTTTTGCCAATAAAGATTGTGATTGGTAATATTTTGATATAATTATACATATAGATACTGTAAAACTGAAAGTATTTAGTATATTTTGTTGATGTTCAAAATGCTATGAATGTGAGCAGCTGACTGGGTATTAGAAAATCAATGTGATCATCGAAATCAAAATTCATTTACATTAAATACAATTATTATTTGCAAAGAAGCAATTTTGTTGTCATTAAGCAGTATACTTCTCATTATATCTTATAATAAAGTTTAATAAACTTAATTTACAATCTCATTTTTGAAGTATAGTCAATATGCTTGTAATATATTTTATCATATTATCTGTTTATAATCTATTGTCCTTTTGATCGTCCATATTCACAAAAGGAACATTTTCCAATATCATCAAGCTTTTTGTTCACTAATTTGAATAAACAAAAAATATACAATTGCCAATTTTTTTTTTCTGTGAAGTGACTCTGGCTTTATTTGATTATTATTTAATAAGTAAATCTTTTTGCTTAAAACTCTTGATGTGACTTTCTATAGATATTTATTCAAATTTAATTTTATACAAAATCATTGAAGATCAAATTTCAAGATCAAAATAACTACAAATATTCTCCTTGATAAAAGAGTGCTCATATCTTGTTGGCACCCATATCTGTGTATTTAAGTTTATTCTCATTCATTTTATGATTATTACTTATTAACTTCATTTAAAGCTATTAGAAAAGAAATTGTGTCTATGAAAAAATAAAGATGAATAATTCATTGTTCAATGAGTTTTTTTCTCAGGATAATCAGAAATCTTTTAAAGTTTTTGCAGGATTTATTTTATAGACCTTTAATCTCAAAACAGTGTTTGATATGATTTAATAGGTTGAGCAACTTTTAATTGCTGAATATTTAAAATAACCATTTTCCTCATAAATACATACATACATACATTGTGGAGGCATGTTGACATTATGATATTTGTCTTTGTTAATGGAATTGGCAACCTAAGTTCAAATACTGGTTGAGGGTGTTTGAAATTTCACTTCAGGCCCTTGATAAAAGCATGAATCCATCTGTTCTCCAGCTATGGAGAAAATAATAGGGCAAATTGGAATCTTTAGCCTTGAGATGGCAACTAGTCTAAGAGAAGGAAAACTCTGAATTTAAACCAACTGTACTCTACTTAGAAAAATTGACTTGGTATTACATCCTGCTCATTGTGAGAGAGTTGAGTAACTACTTATATATAAATATAACCTTTCTGGAAACTAGTCTATTTGTTACATACCAAAGAATTTTTAAAATAGAGATATTAAATTTTTTAATCTAAAAATGAAATGAACCATGTTAGTAAAAGCAAATATGAGCACTAACTTTGTGATCAACCTCCTATTTGCTTTCATTTTTATTTTTGCAAACAAGTTTTATGGTTAAAAACTTGAAGGGTTCAATAATCATTTTGTTTTGGAGTCTCAAATCAGAATATCTCTAAAGCAATTTATTTAAAAAGAAAACTTGCCTTAGTTTATAGTTATTAATTTTCCATCCTTTGAAAATTTAAAATAGTCTGCAAAACATTTCCCTAATTTAGTCATTTCATTGAATATTACCCAATGTTCATTTGACATAAAAAAAAAAAAGAAAATAATCACACTTCTTTCTAAATTGCCTTTATTGTTACTGAATCATGTTATTTTTCCAAATCTAAATTTTTTTAATTTAAAAAAAACTTCTTCTGGCAATTAATCACTCTTCGTATTTATTCTGAACAAATCAACAAATGATATTGTATAACATGAATGGCTTCTCAGACATCTATTGTGTAGGTACACCTCACTTGCCAAAATTGATTGAACAACTAAGTCAAAGGTCATTGGTTTATCATAAGTATTTCTGAGTTGGATAAAATACAATGTTTTTTTTCTTCATCTTCTTTAAAAGAATCAAAACATGAAACTCAATACTAAATAGTGTTTACAAAAACAAATTATCTATAAACAGAAAGATATCAATTTTAAATGCTACATTTGACATGTATAAAATGATTTGAAAGCAAGTTAGAAAATAGAAAAAAAAAACACTTAATAGTTTTTGTTTTTATAGATTACATTTAGGAATGCTTATCGTAGCATATAATATATATATATATATATATATATATATATATATATATATATATAAAGTAGTTGGGTAAATAATGCATCATATCACTCAATGATTAAAGAATGAATCAGTGAAACATTATGAAGTGCAATTGGGGATAATAATATGAATAATTTATCTGCATTTTTATTGGATTTGTGATCAAAAAGTTTCTGGTTCAATACCCAGAATGTATAGAGTTTAAGTTCAGCTGGTAGCTCATTAAATTTCATGGTCTCTGTCCAGTGAAGTTCAGTCATCATTAGGAATCAACATATATGCACACGCTCTCTATGACATAATAAACATACAAATACTTGCATACATACTATTATCTTTTTAATAGATATGAGGTATTTTTTGAAAAGGTATCGAAGCTGAATCTATATTTCTCAAGACAAAAATGAACAATGAATGAAAAATCAATTTTCTTCCAAATAATTCCTATGGCATTCAGTATATTTATTCCAGAGAGTTTTCCATTATCTTAAGGAGCTCTTAAACTCCTCTCTTGATATAGTGTGAAGTTGCACTGTTGTATTGTTTTTAATGTCCTCCACATTCTCAAGTCTCTCTTTGTTGAAATGAATTTTTAGTTTTGGAAACACTGACAAAGTCATCTGGAGTTTGGTATGGTGAGTATAGAGTCTGCTGTACTTGCACAATTCTGTGTTTTACCAAAATCCACTGTGCAGAATGTGGAGGTTCATTGTCATGGTGAATATGCCACTAACACATGAACAACGACTTGCTGTTGATGATGCACATGAGCAAGATCTAGTTGTTTATCATGCACATGGGCCACATCTGGTTGTTGATGATTTACATGGGCCACATTTGGTTGTTAATGATGTACATGGGCCATATTTGGTTGTTAATGATCTACATGGGCCATATTTGGTTGTTAATGATGTACATGGGCCACATTTGGTTGTTAATGATCTACATGGGCCACATTTGGTTGTTGATGATGTACATAGGCCCCACCTGGTTTTTGATGATGTATATGAGCAATATCTAGTTGTTTATCATGTACATGGGCAATATCTGGCTGTGGATGATGTACATAGGTCATGATGCATACAGGCAACATCTGGCTGTACATAATGGCACAATACTTCCAAATTATGTCGTTTAGTGACAGTTTGATCTTTTGGATCATATTCATTGTAAACTACTCCATTTTGGACACAAAAGTCTGTATGCACTTTTTTGGTATTGCTTTGAACATGGCAAATCTTCTTTATCTTTGGTGATGACAGACTTTCACACTGATAACTGAGCCTTGATTTTCAGGACCCTTGTCATATATCTGTATTTTGTTAACTGTTATGATAGTTTTCAAAAGGTCTGCATCAGTTTCAGCATACTGAAAGAAATTATTAACTGATGTCATCCAAAATGCCTTCTGCTCTGGGTCAAATGCCATGGAACAAACTTGACTGTAGCTCATCCACAAATCTTCCATAAGAATGGCTTGATATGTGCTAATGAAAATATCCTTATAATCACAAAGCTCTCTGATTGTCAATCATCTTTCTGCCATCACCAGATTTCATACCTTCTCAACTGGTTGAAGTCTTCATTGGATACTTATCATTGTCAACTGTTCTTCCTTCCTTGAAATGCTAATGTTAGTGAAAGACTCTGTTACAGCTCATTGCATCATATTCATTAGCTTCTTTTTAGCATTTCAAAAGTTTCAGAACCAGTTTTACTGTTTTTGGCAAAATTTAAAGCAGACTTGTTTGATATTTTCATTCATGAGAAAATGTGACATGCTGAAAAAAATATTTAAATTGTGTGCCTAGCTGAGCAACTTATATGAAAAAGTGATGTTGTCTAGACATTTTGACAAGTCAGTGCTAATTTGAAAGAAAATTATGAAATCAGTTACAATAAATTTTTAATCATTTATATCTCTTTTTATAGATATCATTATGCTGCATATATATATATTTTTTCATTATTCTCTCTCTCTCTCACACACACACATATATATATATATATATATATATATATATATATTTCAAAATTATGTAAACGCAGAGTTGGATCAAGTTTCCTAATCCAACTCTGCATTTATATAATTTTATAAAAAGCCTAAAACCTCTTTCAAAGCACTCTTTATACATGCAAGCAACCCTTGATGCTGGCCTATGAAAGGGCTGAAAGTGCTCAGGATAATTTTGGTAAATTCATCCTATTCCAACCTGAAACCAAGACACTTATCTAGAAACTTGATCCAATTCTGTGTTTACATAATTTTGTAATGTTATCAAAAACCTAAAAAACTCTTTCAAAACACTTTTTAAAAAAACAATAAAAAAAACACTATATATATATATATATATATATATATATTATCATGCCGCCATGTGCCCAGCAGGCTTGCAGGGTGCCATTCATTCCCGCCAAGTCCACCAGTTAAAGCAGAGCACACATGTGGGCTATGGTTGGCTAATGCTATTTAATATTACAGATATCACCAACTCCTTAGCTGAATCACGTTTTAAAGCTACTAGGTGGGTTATAGGTGAGTTATTAAAATTCAACACAGCTAACTGGCTAGCTTCCCCCTCAAATACAAGTCCTTCGACAAATACAATACTTTGACCACAAAAGAAGACTCTGAACTGCTGTGTTTGGGTCGACAAGATTAATAACAATATTCTTTTATTGAATAAAAGAAAGAAACAAAAGAAACAGTTCAGGTAAGAGCCAGGCGCAAGAAAGTCTTTCTTCTAAATGGTAGAAGGTGAAAATACAGTTTGTCAGTGGTAGATACAGTCCACTTTCCTTTAGACTTTGGGATTTAATGTCAGAGCCCAAATTCAAAATCTCAAGTTTATCATTCGGGGAATATTCCCTCTTCTTTTCTTCTCTATCTTATCAGAGCCATTCTTTCCTCCTGTAATTTGTTTTTTATTCATGTCAGCATGAATACAGCAAGATAAATTTGAATATACTTCAATTGTATGTTCACTTACTTGGGATTTTGTAGAGTCTTTTCTTTTCTCTTTTTCCTCTCATTATTGGGCTTCCATAACTTGTTGATAGAAAGATGCATGTCTTATTTCAGATAAGACCAAGAATAATTATTATCTCTTTCCTCGGGGACAAGTCTCCAGCTTTGGGTATTTCATTTAATGAGGCCCACCAGACCTCAGAGTGTGAATTCATTCAAAGGAGAAGCTTTTTCTTTTCTCTCAGTGTTCTCTGCACGGCATGACT
Source organism: Sepioteuthis lessoniana (assembly GCA_963585895.1). Classification (NCBI taxonomy): domain Eukaryota; kingdom Metazoa; phylum Mollusca; class Cephalopoda; order Myopsida; family Loliginidae; genus Sepioteuthis; species Sepioteuthis lessoniana. The sequence continues at coordinate 133,917,693 of OY757905.1, read as the reverse complement.
TTGAAATATGTGTTTCTTCCGTATCCCAAATTATGTCTTCGCTCTCCAACGAACAAACGGCAACAAGTTAGTTTTCATAGTTTGAAAAATGATCATGTGTTGGCTTTTTGGTGGTTTATTCCTCCGCACCAATCATGGTCACTGTCTGCCTCTCTCCGCTGATGCATATATGGTTAATAGAGAGTGGGATTCTCTCATGACCATGTCACCTAGTGTTGATAAGGAGGGTTGAAGAGAAATGGCCTTTCCACTGCCACTATTCTTGGTTACTACTATAGTTAGCTAACGGCCAGTGTGTCGCACCTCCTTTCCCCATAACCCGGCGAATGTATGAGGGTGTCACATTTCCTTGTCACAATATATATATATATATAAAGAAAGGGAGAGGCTTGCACTTACATAGACACATTGTATACTGGTAGTGTAATGGTTATCATCATAGGAAGTGGACACAGCAACAAGTTCAAATCCTGGATGAGACTGTATGCATTTCACATAGCACTAATATTCTTGGAAAAAGTATGAATCCAACTATTCTCCCTTCACTTTTGGATAAATAGTAGGGCAGACTGGACTCTTTAACCTTAGTATGGCAACCAGTTTGGGAGAAGGAAAGATCTGAATTTAAACTTGATAAACTCTGTTTAAAAAATTGACCTTATCTCACATCTTGCCCATATGGAGAGGTTGGTAAATGCATACATACAAACATAGTTATGAGTGCATATATATACACAGTATGATAAAAAATTGGTGACCTTAGTTGAGGGTGACCTGAAGGCTTCCTTTTCAATAACTACCACACAGAGGTGTTGGGGAGGGCATTACTAGATTTCCTGGATTGCTCCACTTTATCCTTAATCCTTACCTTATAATGCAAGATGGCATCAAGTACCATTTTTTGAGTCTTTGGTATGACTCGACCTGGGATTAAACCCTGGTCTCCTGGATCATTGGTGAACACTTTACTTATTAGGTCAATGTTTGCCAATGGTCCAGAAGACTGGGGTTCAACCCCTGGTCATTATACCAAAGACTCAAAAAATGGTACTTGATGCTGCCTTGCTTAACACTCAGCATTATAAGGTTGCCAACTTTACTTTTATTTACTTTATGATAAAAAATATTGAGACTGAAGCTTTAAATTTTTCTATTTAAAATTCATGTGAAGTTGAGTGCACAGCCAAGCAAGATAAAGTGATAATGTCTAGAGCAGTCAGTGTCAATATTTGATACATTTTAGTTAGCAGTCTTGATGTTTTTTGATCAGATTTTTTTGTGAAAGACAGGATTGTGCTAGTGCAATACCCTCTATACTAACCAAGCTTGCAGCTCCATGTAAGTTTTTCTTCTTTTATAAACTGAAAATTCATCTCAAGAGCTTGCGATGTAGATGATATGAAAAGAAATATGACAGGGCAGCTTCAAAATAGATCAAAAGAGGAGTTTCAATTTGAAAAATTACTGAAATAAATGTCTTAAATGCCAAAGAGAATATTTTGAAGAGAACTGACATTTCATTCATTGTTAATTTTTATCTTGGCAAATACAGCTTCAGCTTCAATGCTTCTTCAACACATCTATGTTTGGGTATCATATATATATAATTTTCTATGAAACATTGTATCTTAAATTAAAAAAATGGTGAGAATTTTAATATAATGTTTAGTGCAGCCATTTTGGCCATCAGAGGCTCATTTCTGTTCTTTTAATTAGATGTAAAATATGATGACAAATTTGAGATCTATGTTAAAAGTGAGTGTTAATTTTTAAGCTAATATGACATGCATTTAATTATTCATAATTCCTGTTTGAAATTTATTTATGCTGATGTTCTCCAATTAATCTAATGGTCCATGATTGATTAAAACTATATAAGAACTTATACACATTATCAATTAATTTTTGTTTTAGATGTTGGTCTTCTTGATCATCAAAGTTCAATATCAGCTAGTTATCTCCCTAATTCTGTGATAGGTAAGTACTTTTATCTTTATGAGGAGTCAAGATTATTTCTTTTATCATTATTGTCTATTAATATTATTTTTGCAAAATTTATTTCTTAGTTTTTGGAAGTATGATTCTTTTCGAAATTACAGATAATATTTCTGAGTTATTATTAAAAAAATGCATTTGCATAATTTCTACTAATCTCAATAAATAAAAAAAAATAGATGATTAGTTTTCTGGCATCAGTAAGCTTTATTAGCAGAAGAATTTTCATGATGTAGATCATGTTATCTTGAAAAATTGCTTCATTCAACTGATATACATATTCACTTTTGGAACCTGACCCTTGATATACATATTGTCCTTAAATTCTTGACCCTTAAATACCCTATACCCAATGATCAAAAAATCAAATACAAAACATATCTAAATTTCGTTCAAGGCTTATATATCTTTGTTTGAGGCTATCTCCTCATCTCATGAAAAAAAAAGAGGCTCTGAATGGTTACTTATATGATTAGTATCTGATCTAATCTCTTTGAGCCTTGAAATATTGGGCTTATTGTGTACACTAAAATAGCACTCAGTCTGAAATATTGGGCTTATATGTTCAAAGAATTTAAACTCTCAAATTTCTGTAACCTTTAACATTGCTACCTAAATACCATAATGATTTTGAGAAAAAAGGCAAAACATTGATTGCCATAAAAAAACTATTGTAACACTTTTTCATTGCAGGAAATTATCTGATTCAAAATATAAGTCTTCTCTTATTTATACAAACTTAACAATGATATTCATATTAAACTAATGATTGAAAAACATTTAGAAAGATGGATTCTGGTTCATTGTTCTTGATTTATATTTTATGTCAATATCATCCATTGATGGAAGAATTTATTTATGCATTATGCATTAACATTTTAAACAAAAAAAAAAATTAAATAAAATACTTTTGAATTTGCTCTCTAATTATTTAAAGATTTTCTAGGTTTCCTTAGGTATATTGCACCTGAAAAGTTGAGACCCTTTCTGCTGCAGTTACATGGTCTGTGGGCCTCATATACTGGATTACATTTCTTATTTAGTCCCTGGAATACTATCTAAGCCCCCAAATACAGACTGTCAAATGTCCACTCTCCTACTTGGAAGTTTATGTGAAAATGGCTTCTCTCTCTTTTATACTATCAAATGTGATTAATAGATATTTGGCTACTCTTGTTTATAATGCTAAAGAATATCAGTGTTATTTAATTAGTTTGATTTGTTATTTTCATTACCTCTTCCTCATCTTACATATTGTTTTATTTATCAATATGAATAAATGTTTTTAGATTTCTACCCAACAACACGAGTATCCATTTCTGTGATTTCTGTGCAGCATCTGAAGGAGAATTGTCAGCAGTGGATTGATGCGTAAGTGGATTGGTTTTCTATACCTCAGCAATAAATGTAATCCTCCCTGCTGATATTTATAATTTTATAATTTCTGATTGCTATTGCAAAATTCATTTAGACTTAGGCTTTTTATTTATGTAGCAGTTTTCTACTTATTTTCTTACTGCACTGCAAATATGGTTTTGATAAGAGATAAGCATTCAGGAATTTATTGAGATGATTCTCATTTTATCAAAGGCTTTTGCAAGGGATTATTTTTACAGATGTTTACAAGAAAACCTTTTGATAACCTGAATTGATGTCATTTGAATGCCGATCATTTTGTATTTCTCAGGTGAGAGTTGCAGGATAACTTATTTGAATACTGAAGATCAATCTATCAGGATATTTGTTGATGTTTCAAGTACTGTAAGCAGTTTTTACATGTACCTCCATTAAAAAGGCCATATATATATATATATATATATATATATTTTACCACAAGGGGATATGAATAAACACATATATGATTTATAGGATATTAACTATTATGTTTAATGCCAGGGTTGTATATCTAGAGATATTTGTTTATATATTTATATCAAAATGTTTAAATAAAAAGGAATTTGTCAATTTCTCAAAAAAACAAATTATAAAATTACATTTAGAATTTCATGAGTGATTAATAGTTTTTGTTTTTTATAACAGATATATACAATGAAAGGTGCCCCTTCATATTATATATATATATATATATATAGGTTTCTTTGTTTAATGGCATATCAACCTTTATGGGTTATTTAATGCCAAAGCTATCCTTGTAGAGGTACTTTTAACCCGTAGTTGTTGGGGGGGGATAAGGGGTTCATATCTTTCTCAAATTTATTAGTCTAAAAGTGAATGCAATAGTGTGACTAGAGTTTGAACTCATTTACTATGTTGTTGTAGTCCAGCAGGTTAGCCATGACATTATGGGGGCCTCCCATTATATATATATATATATATATATATACTCTCTCTGTCTATTCTGAATTATTTTATCCATAAGATCTGAAGAAGTCCTGTTAATTTTTTTTCGTGTTCTTGATTTATATCAAAAACACATGACAGGATGGAAATAAATTTATAATCCTAATGTGACTGGTTTTGTTTTTTCTTAAAGAAATTATTGCTCTGAAATGTCACTTACATTTGAGCTCTTTACCAGGAAAATTTAAATATTCACTGTTGAATGTTTTTTTTTTTTGTCCTGATGGAATTACTCCCAACTCCAGTTTAACTGGACCGAATAATACAAATATATGTATATATATATATATATATATATATATATATATATATATATATAGTTACCAGACCATTGGATAATGAGTAGAGTGTTTGCCTATGGTCTTGAAGACCGGGATTCAATCCTAGGATGAGTCATACCAAAGACTCAAAAAATGGTACTTGATGTTGCTTAACACTCAGCATTATAAGGTAAGGATCAAGGGTAAAGTGGACCAATCAAGAGAATGGAGTAGTACCCTCCCCTACACCTCGGTGTAGTAGCTATTGAAAAGGGAACTTTTTGGTCACCCTTGACTAAGGTTGCTAACTTATATATATATAAATTAAAGAATTTTATATGTATATATATAAAACCTGCTCTAATTTTTTTTTATAAGACATTGTTTTGGTGATAGTTTTTTATGATTATTATTGGTTTTGACCGTGTTATCAAACTTGACCTTCTTGTGAACTAGCAGTATTAGCTTTATTATAAATTGATCAACACACCTAAAATTAGCTAAATTTTTTCTCAAAAATTAGATAGATATATTTATATACAAAATAAGATAGTTCACAAAACCAAATTTAAAATTTTTCTATTCAAATTTTTTGTTTCTTTTTTAAAGTTATATTTTTTTGGTATATGTGTTTTTATTAATTCACAAAAATTTAAAATAGAAATTAAAAAGAAAATGTTATTTATAGTTTAAAATTGTACAATTATTATGCTGTGGATTTTCAATATTTACTGCTAATATATATATAAGCACAAAAATTGCTTATATAAATTCTAAATAGTATTTTTACCATCTAAAAATTGCTTACTAGAAAGTGAACTATGTATAAAGTGGTCTGTAGTCTAGAGCAAATCTTTTTAATGTGAAAATGCAATTGACTTCATAGAGAAATACAATTTTTCATTTTAATGCTTGAGTATTAAATATCATCCTTGTTTAATAAATTTATATTTTATTTCAGTTGCATTCAAAGTGTGAAAGTAGGAATGGGCAAACTGTTAGGATTTGTGAACACTGTGAAGAGACTTGCAGACATCCGAAAGGAAGTTTGGGAACTTTTGGTGCAGGTAACAAAATAATTTCACTTTTCAATTAATTTAAAAAAACTGTATGTTTGGGTGTGGGTATGATAATTTTGGCTTTTGATGCATAATTGATTTATTATTTACTGTAAATACCAGTTCTATTGGTCCCAGGATATAGTAGATCAGCAATATATTTTGTTGTATCTGTGAGGTCAGTCTTCTTGGATTAAAAAGTAAAAACTATATCTGAGTAATCTATTGACAAATTCAACACAAATCTATAAAAGAACGATGTGAAGAAATGATTGGTTGGGTTTTATGGCATATCAACCATTTTAGGTTATTTAATGCCAAATCCAGCTTTCAATTTTGCTTTGGCTGTGCTCTTCCTTCTACTTACTTCGTTTATTGTTTGCCAGGCTATCCTGGATTGTCTATCTTCCACCGAGTCTCTAATCTTATCTATCTGATTTTGTATGTATTCTGCCTGTTCTTTTAGATATATTCCTGCTAATTGATATTGTGCTTTTTCTAGTTTTCGGGCATTTGTGTTTGTTGGGTTCTTCCGATAGCTTTTGGAGGCAGTTTTCACGAGTCTCTCATGCCTCTGTTGTTAAGTAGGGCCCAGTCATAGCGCCTAGTTGTCACTGTTCGTGTGGCATTTTTTCGTAGGCTTAGACGTATTTTGGCCGTGACTATTCGATGATCGGAGGACACGCCCTCGAAAGTGGAGTATGCCTCGCAATTCATCGCACTATTTTTCCATTTTTTGTTTATAAAGAGGTAGTCTATCTGTGCTTTACTCTTGTTCCCGTATGTGTGGGTCCATAATTTTCCCTCCCTTTTTTGAAAGTTTGTATTGAGGCATGTTAATCTATTTTCTATCATGAAATCAATTAGATGTTGTCCATTCCTGTTTGACGTGTTGTGTAGGCTGTATTTGTTGTTTCTGTTTTTCCTGATTTGTGCATTCATATCTCCGCCAATGACTAGCAGGTTGTGTTTCGGAATGCTACGTACTAGGGAGGATAGCTCCTCATAGAAGGTGACTAGTTCGGTTTCTTCGCTGACATTGGTAGGGCTGTAGCAGGAGATGATCGTTGCTTTGGGGTTGCCATTAAACGAGAGAAAGAGTAAAACTGTGGGAACAGCATTTCAAAAATCTACTAGGAAGCCCACCGAAAATAACGAATTATCAGTAAGCAATTAGACATTAAACTAGGGCCTTTCACCAAAGAAGAACTCGACTCGGTTCTTAAAAAAATTAAAAATAGGAAAGCTGCAGGGCTAGACGAGATCCCCCCAGAAGTGTGGAAGACTAGAAAATTCGACGATATACTGCTCCGGCAATGCAACGCTGTCTATAGTCAAAATAGGATAGAAAGATGGATGAAGGGATGCATCCTTCCTTTCCCTAAAAAAGGTGATCTCGGATTAGCCAAGAACTACCGAGGGATAACGCTTACATCCATAGCAGCCAAAATCTACAATGCCCGACTACGAAACCGCATAGAACCCAAAATAGACAACATCCTTAGGAAAAACCAAAATGACTTCCGGAGAAATAGATCCACAACCTCACAAATATTGACCATCCGTAGAATCCTTGAAGGCGTCCGGGCAAAAAACCTTCAGGCGACATTACTATTTGTCGACTTTACCAAGGCCTTCGATTCCATCCACAGAGGGAAAATGGAACTAATCCTACTAGCATACGGCCTACCAAAAGAAACCGTAGCAGCAATAATGATCCTCTACAAAAGCACAAAAGTAAAGGTACGTTCACCAGATGGAGACACGGAATACTTCGACATTGTTGCAGGAGTACTACAAGGAGACACGCTAGCCCCATACCTCTTTATCATCTGTCTAGACTACGTGCTTAGAACTTCGATCGACAAAATCAGAGAAAATGGCTTCGAGCTGACTAAGAAAAGAAGCAAAAGGTACCCCACAAAAACAATCACAGACGCCGACTACGCTGATGACTTAGCGTTACTGGCGAATACACCTAATCAAGCAGAGACACTACTGCATAGCTTGGAACGAGCTGCAGCAGGCATTGGCCTCCATGTCAATGCGCACAAAACTGAATATATGTGTTACAACCAAACGGGCAACATTACCACTCTAGACGGAGCCTCTCTGAGGCTAGTGGACAAATTCACCTACCTAGGAAGTAGCGTCTCATCAACCGAAAACGACATCGACACACGGCTGATGAAAGCATGGACGGCTATAGATAGGCTCTCAATAATATGGAAATCAGACCTGACCGATGAAATGAAGCGCAGTTTCTTCCAGGCAGCAGTTGTATGGATACTGCTATATGGATGCACTACATGGACGCTAACCAAACGGCTGGAGAAGAAACTTGACGGCAACTACACAAGAATGTTGAGAGCAATACTGAACAAGTCCTGGCGACAACACCCCACGAGACGCCAACTGTACGGCCACCTACCTCCCATCACGAAAACTATACAGGTCAGACGAGCCAGACACGCCGGACACTGCTGGAGAAGCAAAGACGAGCTCATAAGTGACGTACTACTATGGACCCCCACATATGGCCAAGCAAAAGCAGGACGACCAGCCCGAACTTACATACAGCAGCTATGTGAGGACACAGGATGTAACCCAGAAGACCTGCCGGAGGTGATGAACGATAGGGAAAAGTGGCGAGAGATGGTCAAGGATATCCGTGCTGGCGGCACGACTTGATGATGATGATGAATGCCAAATCCATTTTTATGCAAATATTCAGTTCTATTTCAAATAATTCAGTTTAACATGAGTACACAGTTTAATTGTCAAAAACATTTCTTTTTCAAGCTATTTAGTTTAGTCAAACAGTTCTAATTCAAACAATTCAGTTTAGCATCAGTATGCAGTTCTATTTAACCCATTGATAGGGCCCTATCAGGTGCTACCATTCTGGGCCAGAGTGGACCTGGGAGCAATAGCAATGAAGGGGTGCTCCCCAAAGCCCCAGCATTGCTGGAACCTCACCCTTAGATTGTTTAGTGTCATATCCAGGACACTCGTTGGGGGGGGGGGTCTCACCCCTCTGCAGAGGTGCAGTCAATGTATTCTACAGCCCCAGCCGACTGGGCAAGTGAAGAAATGATTAGAAGAAAACCAGATTGAACATCTATATACATATTAACCATTGAATTTATATTTTTAGTGTTTTGATGTGTTACATTTGGAAAAGATCAAAAGTTCAAAAATGTTCTTGCTAAGAAGTTAGTATAATGTGTGTGTATGTGCGCATGATAGTGAAAGCACATATTAACTATGTTTGACTGCTGACTTTGTGTGTATGGGTGGAGACATATGAAGTCTGACTGAAGTGACTTCATAAGAAAATAAATAGAAAGATGGTAGCCATAACTACGAATATTGTTTTTGGGATGTGTGGACTCACAATTGTCATAATAATGAAATTGAATTTTGGTTGGTGTTAGAATGTCAATGTAGCTGCCAGTGTGTTGTCATTACTATGGAGGAGTTTTGTTGAGTGTTAGTATGTCTTGTTTGTTGGCGGTTTGTTACTGTATAAGGAGTTCTTGCATGTTTAGCTGTGGGTTGCTGTTGAAGCGTTAATAAATAGATCTCCTAATCATGTGACCAGCTCCAAATGAAAGACTTTTTTCTATGCAGGAAATTGTTCCAGACAATTCATTTGGAGTTCAACTGTGTGGATGTCATTGAAAGCAACAGCATATAACTATTCTGTCCAATCAGATTCCAGAAACCACTTATTTAATTTTTCACTGATTTGTACTAAATTTTATGTTTTTATGATTTTGATCTACTTTATGTGTGTTTCTTACTTATTTGTGCTTTCCTTATGAGTTGTAGAATATAGGATTTTATATCCTATATATCCTTATTTGAGTAATATAGTTTGTGATTCATTAATAATACTATAAAATATAACTGAAAATTATTACTGAAGAAGCAAGTTATTGTAGTGATCTGTTTTTTTTTTTTTTTTTTTTTGATCAAACCTCTTTTCTATTTATTAATTTCGATCAAATCTTTCATATCTATTAAGTGGATTGCAAACATTGGAATTCTGATTTTTGTATTTTAGTGATTATGCAGGTTTTATCTAGATTGATTCATAAACTATAAAACTATTTTATATTATTCTTTAGTTTTATCTTATAATGATAATAGTCATCATAATATATATTGCCCAGTTGGCTGACTGTATCTCTGCAGATGGGAAAGACCCCACTCTCCAATGAGTGTCCTGGATATGACACAAAATAATCTGATGGTGAGGTTCCAGAAACGCTAGAGCTTTGGGGAATGCGGAGTACTTCTTCATTGCCATTGCTCCCAGGTCCACACTGGCTCAGTGTGGTAGCACCTGATGGGGTTCTATGGGCCAAATAGAACTAAGCTGTATTGTTTGAAATAGAACTCTCTTTGACATTGAAACTGTGTACTTATGCTAAACTGAATTGTTTGAAATAGAACTGTTTTAACATTTAACTGTTTGTAAACAAAAACTATACTTATACTAAACTGAATTGTTTGAAATTTAATTCAGTGTTAAATGACCTGAAAATGGTTGATACACTGTAAAACCAACCAACCAACCAACATCATAATATATTTCCTAATTATAAAAGCTCCCAAACAATTGGTATTCAGTGTCTATTTCCATGACAAATTCATAGTATTTGATGCAGCTGTAAAACATGAATAAATTATGATGCAGGTAAAACATGAATAAATTAATTTTAACAACTTGGTTTTCATTTTCTATCATATCTCTTAACTACATTGATTGATATCATTATTCAAATTATATTCCAAAATTTTCAATGGGAGATCAACGTTCTCTTTTAAAAACTATTAAGAATTTAAACAAATTCTTTTCTTACTTTTTGTTAGGAAAAAATACCCAAATTTTTGTCTAAAAAAAAAAAAAAAAATGAAAAACATCAAAAAAACATATTCATTATTTTTGGATGGTTTATCAAGCTAGACTGGCAAACTATGAGAAGTGAGTTCAAGTTTCATTTGGTACTCTATTCTTTCAGCCTTTTGCCACAATAAATCAAATCTTTGTTAATAACTATAAAGTTAATATTTACTTTAATCTGCAATAAATGAATAATTATACCAGGAATGTAGGCTACTTATAAACATTTAGTTGATTTTCTCTTTCATTTATTAATTCTTTTGACCTCAGCTGATTGTTTCAATGTGATCATCATTAACCTAATTTTTTCTTATTGGCATTTAATAGATTTATTAGTAATATAATAGAATATATTAAGTGTAGTTTGTAGCACTTTTAAGTTAAGGCTTATATAACCTTACTTTTTATTTTAAGTATTATACTTCTTTTTTTCTTATGGAGAAAGCAGTTCTTAAAAAAATATTCTAACAAAAGAATTAGTGACAATGTTGTTATATGACCTAAAAATCTTCATCTTTAGTGGGAATTTATTCTTTGTTATGTAAATAGTATTCTTTGTGAATGCTTTCTATATTCTTCAGTATCATAGATAATTAAATATAGAAAAATAAATGTAATCAGAACTTATTGGGAAAACAATAAAAATGAGTAAATAAAAATGGAGTTCTTTTTTGTTTTATAAAATTCCTTTTAAAACTTCCCATTTACCTGTAAGAATGGCTATGAACTCTATCTCTGAGAGGATTGTTTGGTACTCTATATTAAAAGCTGAAGGCATATATTGAGGATGATGAAAAAGGCAATTATATCAATATATATATATATATATATATATATAAAAAATGTGTGTATGCTTACTTATGAAAATTTTTGAAAAGTTTTTTGTATTGATGTAGAATCATAGTGATTGAAAAAAAGTATTCATATGTACTGATGAATCAAAACATTATTACTAGTGACATGTGGCAAGAATGACAACTACTGTCTTGTAACACTTATGTAAGATCAGAGGTGTATAAACAGATAAGTCAACCTTGGGTACTTCATTTTAATATATTGTATGACATAGTACATAGGTACAGGAAGAAAGATCAATGACTCTGGCATGGCTCTTTGGGTGCTATAAGTGAGTGTAAGTATATATAAACAGTGGTCCAAAGAAGGAAAAACTGCCAATTGTTAATCATTGGGCAGCCAATGCAAGAAGAATGAAAGTAAAGTATGAACCACCAGGAGGACCACTGGTACAAAATGCAAATAGCTTTCATCTCGGTAAAGGAAAGAATGCATAAAGCCCCACAGTATATTAATCTTTATTGTGTATGTATTTACCCAATTCTTTCTTTCTCCTCTACTGGTTGCCTTTGTAAGGCCTTTCTCAAGGGCATTAGCTTGAAGTGAAATGCAAACATCTAGGATTTGAACTTAGGTCATCAATTTCATTTCCTATGATTGGTTGGCTATGTTTTATGGCATATCAACCCTTGTAGATTATTTAATGCCAAATCTTGTTTATACATATATATCATATAAGTCATTTGTAAGCGAATAGTTTGTAGGTAACATTATTTTCAAATGAGGCTAAGCTCATTTGTTTGCACAGTTTCAAGTATTGTTATTCAAGACTAATAATTCTATTTGATATTAATAATTTGTTTGCACACAGTTAAATGGTTTCAAGTATTGCTATTTATTCTATGTACACTAGTATTGCTATTCGACATTAATAATTCTATTTAGTGTCAATAATAATCCTTAGTAAAAGATTGAAAAGTTCTTTTTGATCCATTGATGGGACCCTAAGATGTAATTTCACTACTGTTCAAAGTGACTTGAGGTACTTCATATTCCCCAAACTCCAAGACTGGAGCCTCATTATCAAATGCTGTTTAATGTTATTCTCAGAGCACTAGTTCTATTTGATCCATAGATAGACCCTAACAGGTACTAGCACTCTGGGTCAGAGTGTACTTTGGAGTAATGGCAATGAAGGGGTACTCCACATTCCCTAAAGCCTCACTGTTATATAGTTTAGTGTCATAACCAGGACACTCATTGGGATTGGTAGGGTTTCTTACCTCTCTACAATGTTCCACTCAGCATATTCTAGAGCTCCAGCTAACTGGATTGCTATTTCCTATGATGACAACCTTTATGCTAAGTGCATTTTCATATATGTATGAAGATGTGTAGCCATAGATCAGTTAGTGTACTCATGCTAACTAATGTTCATTACTGAAAATATCTTCAGTGGACAAAAGAGCATCAGAATTGAACCTTGTATCAATAGAAGATGATCATTTGGTATGATGAGTCATGCTATCTCTTAAATAAGATGGATGACATGTGTGTTGTTGGGAGGAGATAGCATCAGGATGAATTATGGGAAAACACTCAGTTGTTGGAGGCAGTGTGATGGTTTAAGCAATGTTCTGCTTGGAAACACTGTCCTGTTATTCATGTGGACTTGGTTGTATACCACCTACCTCTTCATGGCAACAGTTTTAATGATAGCTGTGGAATCTTTCAGGACAATGCACCTTACTACACTGGATGAATTGTATGGTAATGATGTCAGGAGTATGGAGAAATCTTCACTGTGTTTCCCTGGCCACTTGATGTCCCAAATCTCCTTGAGGACTTATGGGAGACATTTGACTGTGTTTGCTCTGCAGAACCTTTTTCTCATAACTTGTTGCAGATAACGTACAGTTAAGATACTGGCACTAGATTCAAGAGAAAGCCTTTTTAGTGATTGATTTTAATGGTATGTTAACCCATTTAGTGTTATTTTATGCCTAGAGGTTAGGGAATCATATTTATTGCACATTCATATTTACATTTTTTGTACAGTTTTTTTGTTTACACTCCTATCAAGTGCAAATAATTTTTAAACAAATCTATTTGACCCATAGATGGGACCCTAACAGGTACTATCATTCTGGGTCAGAGTGGACCTAGGAGTAATGAGAACAAAGAGGTATTCCACATTTTCTCAGACTGAAGTCTTGCCATCAGATGCAGTTTAGTGTCATACTCAGAACAGCTCTTTTTGCTGCAGGGGATACAATCAGTATATTCTAAGCTCTACCAACAGAGTGAAAATTTTTAGAGAAAACCTCGTAGAATCCATGCTTGACCAGGTGGGGTTTGTTTTGTGAATGCATAGTGGACTAACATTGTATTAGGCATGTAGTCATGATATTTGGACTCATCAGTGTATATGTGTAATGCTATGTCACAACGATCTGCAATTCAACTTAATTATTCCTCTACTGTTAAAACAGTACTTTTTAAATTAACTGTTAGCCATTAAAAGCTGCTCTGTTTGTTTGTGTGAATCCTTATAAACATTGCTTGGAAATTGATATAAGTACTTACTTGATTATTGTTTGCCTCGTGTCCTCTTGAAAAGATATCTTTACCCCCTTTTTACTTCCTATTCAAAACTCTAAACTGCCTGAGGCTAATTATGCACATTTCTAATTCATTTGTTTCTGTTTGTTTTTTCTTTTTTTTTCTACTTTGATAATAAGAGGAGTGGATACATCAACTGGTTAGATGATAATAAGTGGTTGAATAGATGCAAGGCTTCTTGTATTTATATTTTACTTGGCCAAATTACTGAATCTATTTCAGTTTTAAAAATTGGGAACAGACTTCTTAACAATTCAGTATAACAATTCGCTTACTTAACCTGCTGGAATATGGCCAAAAATTCAGCTTTCAGTATACCTGGCAGGTATGCAAGAGGTGACAATTCTACAGTTTTGCCTGTTGTTTTTTGTTTTGTTTATACAAAAAGAGCACTTAACATTATGCTGTGATAAGCAGACTAGTCTCACAAGCCATTGATAATAAGGTTGAGTTTCATTAACTGCTCCATGTTTGTGTGTTTGTGTTAGATTGAGTAAAAAATGTTTGGCTCTTTATTGTTCACATAGGTGTCAGTGTGCTAATAAAGTAATTCAATATATTGTTGCTTAACTGTTTTTGTGGGTGCTGAATAGAGTAGTGGACTGGTATCTTAGACATTTGGAACTTTATTTTATGTCAACTGAGATTTTTTACTTTGGGAAGTATTATGATTTTAAGTTTGAAAGTTCCTTCCCTCTGGAAGTGAAATTCTTAAAGTTTTAAGAACATGTTAATTTCTTAGCATCTCGTCCTGAATAGTCAAAGTGGTTGATAGAATATTGCTGGAAGTAGTTTGTTTAGAATTTCTCATGTTCAAATTGTTCATATTAGGATAGTGAGTGTGTAATACTGAAAAAAACATAAAAGACCATGTGAAGTTTTAAAATGATTTTGGTTTTCTTTAGGGAACACTCTGTTCACAAATCAATAAAAATGCATTTAATATATGAGAAATGTGACTTATCTGCACTCTACATAAATTTCTTCTCTTACACTTTCTTGTGATTCATTTTCAATTGTAGAATTTTATAAACTGTTTCAAAGAAAATGTACAGACACAGATAGAAATGCAAATGTTACAGTCATTGCAGCTTTTGAATCAAAAGATTTGAATTCAATATGTGTAGAATGCCTAATTTTAAGAGCTGTCCAATTCTTCTACAGGAGGAGACAGAAGTTCTACCCCTGGTAAAAATAATGGATGTTCTCTTAGGTTATTTATTTAACAATAAATAAACTAATAACATTAAAGTTGAAAGACATTTTTTTCTTTAATAGCTGAACATCTGGCCAATTTGTATATCTTTGCTTCTGCTGGTATTTATTTTAAGAATGTAAATTAAAAGATCATTCTATAGTATTTTTTGGCTTATTCCATAGTATTTTTCTGCATGGCTTGGAAAAATGATACCATTAATTTAAACTAGTTTGTTTAAGGTATATTTTATGAAACTAGAATATTAAGACAATTAATTATATAAGAACTAAACATTTATTATAAAGAAACTAACAATTGTGACTTGTCAAAGTTAACAAAATCTAACTTAGCAAAAGAGTTATCTAAAATAAACAAAATCCAATTGACTATATAAAGATATTTGGCATTGTCCAATATTACTGACTACTGAATTACTTTTGTTTACTCTTTTATATGTTGTGTTTTTATTTTTAAACCATTTTTCATACTAGGAAACAAATTTTGATCAGTGGAAATTAATCTGTGAAAGGATATTCAATAGTGGTCAACTGATGTCCATTTGGTCAGTATTTCTAAAGGAACAATTTTTGGACAGAATCAAGGTAAACATTTATCTATCTTATAAACTCAAACCTTATTTAAGGACTGGCTTAATTTGAAATGAATGAAAAAAGAAATTAATTTCTTACTCTGAAACATAAACTGCTTACAGTAATTTGCTTTCAGCATTTCTATAATAATAATAATAATAATGTAAGAGAAATGCCAAGAGACCTGTTTCTCATGTCCTCTAACTGACCAAGTCATATGGAACTTGTTTTCCTTCTCTCTCACAAAGTTCAACAATATCCTCCAACCAATGTCACTCTTGTTCTTGTTCTCTTCCAATGTTTGTTGAATAAAGACTTTTATTGTCACTTTGGATGAATCCTTATTTATACAATAACTCATGCATATTCATAAGCAATAGTAATATAAGGACACAAACTTGTCCATGAGTCATATTACAATTGGCTACTTCCATAAAAGACATATAAAGTGATGTATTCTTTTTGCTTCTGGTATATGAAAATCATTGCTAATATTTTTTGTGAAACCCATACCAATTTTTAAATTGTTAGGAACCTGCAATTCTCAAATCATTACCCATTTTAATAGTAAAGAGAATATTACTTAACTTTGTAGATCAAGGGAACAATAATACTTCAATACTTTTGAGCATTAATCAAATTAGGATTTACTGCTTTAGATTGTTAGAAAAGCAATGTGTAATAATAATAAATACAATAATGTATCAATATTTTGAAGGTAATTACAGTATTAATATTTATTACATATTTGTTTATGGTTTTATAATTATGAAATTGATGCCATAATCTGAATTAAAATTTTGATTTGAATCACCATTTTTTAGAAATAATCAAATTAAAAAAATGTAAAATCTTATTAATGATAGATTGTGAAGAAAACAGTTGAAAGTAGTTTGAATACCTTGGATAGGTGTAGATGCATTCAACATGTTAATTATTATATGATCAAATGATATTCCATAGTATCTGTTGTCTTGGGAGACCATGGATCTGTGACTGGATTTGGAAATGGGCCCAGATAAGGTCGTATTAAAGATTGACATGGAAATTTTTCATGCTGTCAGTTTCTCTTTTCCATAACATTGATATTGTTCAAGGGAAGGACAAGAGCCAATTCGGCACCAATGTTGTCATAGGAGTTGCCAGAATAAAGTTGAAGTCATTGAATCTTTCTGGTTTTAAATTCAGAGTTGTCTTTCTCCTAGATTGGTTGCCCAATAATGCTAGTGGTCCTGAAGAGCTTTACAAAATACCTCTAGCTGGAGGGAGAAGAGATGAATTTCATTTTTTTTTCTCAAAGGTATTAGTAGAAAATGAATGCAAACTGAATTGACCAGAATTTGAACTCAATCTGCTGAATTAATTGTCCTTAAAGATAATCATTAAATCACACATATTATTAAGATTATCTTAGAGTTAATTTTTTTGAATTTTAACTCTGACTTGTAGAATGTATGTATTTACTCAACCCCTCCACTATCGACAGGATGTGACACAAGGTCAGTTTTTTAAGCAGAATACAGAAGGTTTGAATTCAGTTTTCTTTCTCTTAGACCAAGGCTAAAGACCCTAGTCTGCCCTACTATTTACCCATAGCTTGGAGGAGAACAGATAGATTCATGCCTTTCCCCTAGAGCATTAGCATGAAGTAAAATGCTAACAGCCTCATCCAGGATTTTGAACTCTGATCACCAATTTCATTTCATACAACCATAACCATTATGTTAAGTGTGCCTCTAAACTGTTGAATGTAATTTAAAAAATTTTTTCAGGCTCTCATTCAATTCCAAATGGATTCTACAGCAGAAGTTACAAAACGTCACATTTCCAAAGTTGTCATGGAATTGGCAAGTCCTAATGAAAGGTAATTTGTTCTCAAGTCTGTTATTTTGAATTACAATAAAACTTAGATTTCTTTCTTTAAAATAAAAAAAGAAGACATTTAGATTAAAAATATGGTTCATTTTGATTTATCTGTTTGAAACTTGTTTTAAAAAGGTATTCATTGTTGTATATGAAGTTATTTTTGTTTCTTTTTATTTGACAGATCCATGATGGCTGAAGTTGATTTAGCAAATTTTATTTGGTTGGAATCAGTTGGCGATATTCCCACTAACACAGCATGGATACCTGCAAGTCAAAAGACGCTCAACGAAGGAGGTGGCCTTTTAATGAAGGCTCGTACTTTTACTCCTGCAGTTCTTTGGTAAGATAAATATTTTATGTTTTAAGATATTCTAATGCTATCTAAAATAATCATTGGAAAGTATTGAATGTTAACTTTTTATCTACAACTGACAATAATCTAATTCAAATATTCATAAATCATTTATTGAGTTGTTTCATTTTTTAGACTTTTTATAGACTTTATCCTTTTTAAAATAATGTATAGACAAGTTTTCACAAGAGGATACAGCAAAATTAATTCTTGCCTGTTTTCCATAATCGTTTTTAAAATTGTGAGAGAAATACATTGCTCCATCTTCCAGTTATGTATGAACTTGTAGAGTTTTTTCTGTTTGTGGTATTTTAGTTATATTTATTTTCTGACTAAAAAAAATGTCATGTTATTGAATGTTTCAAAATAGGTATTTTTACAATATCTACAATATCATATGGATTAAAATTTGATTGATTTTTGTCTATTTTCCATAACTTTTTTCAAAATTGTGAGTGTGTAAGAAATAAATTGCTCCATCTTTGGAAGTAGCACCCTACAAAACAGCAGCTGTATTGCCACTTATCTCCCATCTCACAAAGACTCCAAGTTAGTGCAAGACATGCTGAGCATTACTGGAGAAGTAGGATTGAACTCATAATCGATATTTTCCTATGAACTACTACATATGGTCATACCAATACTGGTCAATCAGCAAAAACTTACAATCATCAGCTCTGTGCAGAGACTGGATGTTGTCTAGAGGATTTAGCTAGAGTGATGGCTGATTGGGACGGATTGTGAAAGAGACTCAAAGGATATCTATACTGTTAGCATGCCTTGATAATGATGGATTTGTAGCATTTTTTTTGTTTGTTTATAGTGTCTTAGTTATATATGTATTTTGACTAATTGAAAATAACATGTTAGATTTTTTTAAGTGGGTTTATTTACAGTATGATATAGATTAAAATTTGATTTTCTTTATTGTTGAGAAACATCAGTTTTTAACCCAGAGCTTTTAAAAAGAAGTGGGTGTGATGATGATAATGATATTATTAAGATAATAATTATGATAAAAGTTATTTGAGAAAATAAATGTTATACTATGTACTGTGTATCCTAAAATTAATCATGACAGATTAGCTCACAGGATGATATTTTTTGGACAAATCTCCTGATCTTGTGATATCTCATTCTTATTCACATCATTTCTTCATGAAAATATTTTCTTTTTAATTCAACATGTTTTCATGTGATTGTTTATACATAAGCTTCCATTTCTTTTTTTTTCCCTATGAATTAAAAGATCATACCATAGGCCGATTTGCTATTGAGAACATATTGTTGTTTTGTTTTAAAAAAAATTAAATATTAGTGAATAAAAAATGAAATTTGAAAGACAGAAATATAGAATTAAAATGTCACTCAAAATGGTAATTTTTTTGATTTCTATCTGACCTCATGAGAATATTTCCTTTCTTTTTTGTGCTTTTAATATTCATGGTTCCTTGTTTCTATATTCTGCATTATCAGTTTGCCTTTATTTGCATGATTTTTTTTTCTTGCTCTTGAGCATGCAAATTTGCTTTTCCATTTTTGATATGCCACCACCAACAAATTGGTCTAAAGTTTCTTAAACTTTTACATTCTTAAATTCCTTTGTAAATTAATTGAACTTAAAAGTGTCTTGTTTTTTTTATTGTAAAGAGGGATCACCATAATCCAGAATTTTCTTCTGATTAGTCTTGTATTTATTGATATGCATTTTTTAAAAATGAATCTGTGTATTTCTGTTTTTGGTCTTAATGTAAATAACAGCTGGGGATTTTGAGTCACTTTGCAAGTGAAAGATGATGAATAATGAATGAAAATTGCTGTTAGGCTGTAAATGAAAACAAATCTTGACAAACAATATTTATTTTTGGTTAGTGTCAAGTGATTGATTGAAAATTAAAAATAATGAATTCTGTATTCCCTCAAACAATGTGTGAATGCACATAACTGGATGATTGACAGTTATTAGTAAAAATATTGTAATCTACTAAAAGCTAATTGAAGATCAGTTATTTCATTTGAAAAAAATGATAAGACATCTTTGATTTTTAATAGAACTTTGATTTGTATTTATGTGTTTAAGAGCTATTTGAAAATAATGCCTGTCTCCTAATGAGTGACCAAAAATAAATAGTTCACCTACTTCATTTCTATTGACATTATACAATAACAAATCTCACTTAATTTTGGTTGAGCACATCAAGATACATGACCTTTCAGTCCCCTTCCAATCTTTACCTACACCCTTGATTGGAAATGACTTAGTACTTTTTGAGATTTCAGTATTCAGTAATTGCACCAAGAGAATTTGGTGTACATGTAAGTAATGTAATGAACTGTAAACAATTTTTAATTTGTTTAATTCTTGACTCAATATCTACTTATACATAAAACAGAAAGGAGGCATGCTTAGCATAACAAGAAATGAAATCAAGATGTTTTCCATTCTTGGATGAGGCTGTTTGCATTTTATTTGATGTTAATGTTTTTGGGAAAGGCATTAATCCATTTGTTCTCCGCCAGTTATGAGTAAATAGTTGAGTAGACTGTTTTTTTTTTGTCCTTAGTTGGGCAACTACTCCAGGAGAAGGAAAACTGAGTTCAAACCAGTTTTATTCTGCTTAAAAATTGACCTTGTGTCTTGTCCTGCCCATGGCAGAGGGGTTGAGTAAATGCATATAAAACAGAATGTGACTATATATATATATATATATATATATATATATATATATATATATATATAAATAACCTGGTCTTTCTGCAGAGTAATGACCTTCAGTTCTTATAAAAGCATGAGACATTTTAAAATTTTCTTCTTTTCCTTTCTGTAACTTTCTTTCTTCTTCTAGCACTATAACTTTATTTATTTCACTCTCTCTATAACATTCTTTCTCTCTCTTACTATAAAATTCTTTCACTCTCTCTCTCTTATAACTTTCTTTCTTCCTCTAGCATTTTCTTTATTTCTCTCTCACTGTAACATTCTTTCTCCCTATCTCTCTCACTATAACATTCTTTCTACCTCTCACTAGAAGTTTCTTTCTCTTTCTCTATAACATTCTTTCTTTTCTCTCTCTCTCTCACTATAACTTTCTTTCTTCTTCTTTCACTATAACTTTCTATTGTTTTTTCTCAATATTAATGTCTTTTTTTCTTTCTATATGAAAATAATCCTGTCATTTATAATGGGAATGATGTTAGTCAATTATACAACTTTTAATGGCATTATTGGCATTTTCAAGTCAATAAAAAAAATAAACATACAAATTTTCAGTTAGCAGAAAATATTTTTTAGAAAACCACATGGAAAAGATGAACTGAACAATTGATAGTCATAAGCCTTAAGCCATATTCATGTCAACAAAAAATTTGTTAGTGCTTTGAAGGCTCAATAACAAATATTTTAATCTTTCAATTTTTATTATGAAAAATTGTTTCCTTTTTCTTTGTTTTATATTTATATCTTTAAACTTGTGAAAGATTGTTATTGCAAAAATGTGTCTTGAAATGTGCATTATTGTGAAATAATTATCTTGGATTAATTTTGATCATTAATAAAATCATTTAAACCTTATACAGGTTTTAATAAGAACATTTGATTTCAATGGTAAATTATCTTTTGTGAAAAGTTTAAGTTATTAGATTTATTATGTATTTTTTAAATAATTCACTTTTTTGTTTTTTGGCCTACAAAAGAGTATGCACCCAATAATATATATGTACCATGTTAGTGGGGCTTAGAATAACCCTCCCCCACAAAAAAGAGGGGTGTCTGGTATGATACTAAACTACATTTGATGGTGAGACTCCAGTTTTGGAATTCTGGGAAGTGTGCAGTACCCCTTCATTGCCATTACTCTCAGACCCACTCTAACCTGGAGTGATGGTACCTATCTATGGGACAAATAGATCTATTAGAAAAGTATTTGTATTTAATAGGAATACTTGAAACTATATAAGTGTAACTTATTTGAATTATAGTTACTTGAAGCTATAATTGTTTACTAAGGATTATTATTAGCAGTCATTTGAAACCATATTACTGTGTGTAAACAAATAATTATCATTAAATATAAATAATTACTTGAAACAATGTAATTATTAGGGATACTTGAAACCATACAACTGAGTACAAATCAATTGTATTAGACAGGAATACTTTATATTATTTAACTGTGTACAAAAATCTCTAAGAAACAGCTGTGCAAAAAATGTAAAAAGTAATGTACAATGAACACAATTCCTTAACCTGTTAGCATAAAATAACCTTAGGCAGGTTGACATGTTGTTAAAATCTATAAATCAATCAGTATAACAAAAGTCTGTAAAGAGCACTGGAGAATGGCCCAACCAAATTGTTGTAGAAAACCATGATGAAAATAGTGAAAAATAATATTGTGCATTAACAAAAACATAATTTATAAATATTAGACAAAATCTATTGAATTTTATTGTGTATTTGTTTATTCATGGGGAAGGGAATAGATTGATTTTAATAACATTCAAATAAATCATTCTTAAGTTGTTAAAAGCAGTGTAAGTGACAGGTTGATTGTGACTATATAACCAGTTACTTTTTTTTCCACCTATTACTCATGCAATGATAGTAAATTGCTGTTGTATCCACTGTCAGTCTGGACAGAAGGAGGTTTAAGCATAAATACAAGTGATAATTCTAAAATTCTGATAATATTATGCTACAAATTATTTATAGTTTTAGGAAGAGGAAGTTTTCACTCATTTTAGACAGTTTGTTGGCATTTTACATTTATTTTCTGAGCTAAAAGGTTTATGACAACAATGAACTGTATGCAGCATTGTTGATTAAATTATGGCAATGATTATTTGAATGGAGATAGTAATTTTTAAAAGAATATTTTATTCACATTTTTGAAATTTATTCAAGTTTGTGGATTTTATATTTTAAATAGTGTCTATCATAATTAGATGTTTATGTTGGATATTCTTTGTCATTTTTCTGCCACATGAATAGTTATAAGTAACTTTTATATTTATAGATACACCATTATAATAATCAGTCTGATTAAGCATAATGTTGATTAGTTGTGTTTGATATAAATTTTGTTTTGTTCTACTGCTTATAGATGAATTCCAATATATAAAGTTCACTCTTACATTCTTGGTTTTTAAAACCTTGTAACATTGTATTTTAATGCTGAATTATATGTTCGTTATTTTGTGTGTGTGTGCGCATATATATATATATATATATATATATATATATATATAATCTAAGTTAGGATAGTATATATATGAAATATAGTTTGTTATATTTATAAATAAAAAGTGTTCAATATTAGTAATATAACATATGTAATTACATGGAGATAGTATAGACCCAGTCAATGGTACTCTGTGACTATCAGTTTCAAGCCTCCGTGATTATCAGATTAAGTTAGAGTTGTCTTGGTCTGATGATTATACAGCTGAGAAAATAAGTTTCCAAATACCCTTGACTCTATCTCTACTATCCTAATGTAGTTATATAAGTTATATCACTAATATTGAACCCTCTTTATTTATAAATCTAGCATATATATATATATATATATATATATATATATATATATATATATATATATATATATATATTGAAATGATAGATTGTTGTGAATCTAACAGTATGAT
This sequence comes from Sepioteuthis lessoniana, assembly GCA_963585895.1. Taxonomy (NCBI): domain Eukaryota; kingdom Metazoa; phylum Mollusca; class Cephalopoda; order Myopsida; family Loliginidae; genus Sepioteuthis; species Sepioteuthis lessoniana. The sequence continues at coordinate 133,894,038 of OY757905.1, read as the reverse complement.
AGAAATATGTGTAAATTTAGATAAATGAAACACTTATCTCCAATTCAGATGCAATATTTCCTCTGTTTTATTCTACTGAACTTCTTCAGACAGAAACTGTTTTCTGAATTTTTCTATTTCAAAGCAATTGAGGAGAATGATAAGATGGTGAAGAGGGTATAGGTGTAGCAGGAAGAAAGGAGGGTTTAAAAGTCAAATGTATCAGGTTCCATTAAAAAATCTTTTGTTGTGAAAGTGAAGATAGATTTTAGGGAGCTGATAGGAAAAAGTAGGGAAGAGTTTAAAGTTACTTGTAGAAAGTTTCATTTGTTGTGCAAGTGGAGATTTAATGGAGCTGATGGTGAGAAGTAAGGAACGGTTAAAGTCAAATGTAACAGGTTTCATTAAAAATTTTTTTTGAAAGTGAAAATGGTTATAGTAAGCTGATGGGAAGAAATAAGGTAAAGTTTGGAGAAGAGATTTTGGTATATCTAGTTTCTTGGAAAAATATTGACTATAATTGCAAGAATTTCTATCTAATGCAAATAATTCATACATAATTATATGGTTTAAAGTAACATTTTCTATTTAATAACAATAATTTGCTTGCAAATAGATGATTTTATGCATTCTTATCCAATACTAATAATTTGTAAGTAATTATGTTTTCAAGTATTAATGATAATCCTTAGTAAACAAATAACATCAATTAAAGATTTTTAATACAAATAATTTACATACAGTTATATGGTATAAAATTTTCAAATTCATTTGACCCATAGATGAAACCCTACAGGTACTACCAATCCAGATCAGTTTTTACCTAGAATACAAAAGATTCAAATACATGGGGCTTGTTGCCATAACAACTGGTTAAAAAATATATATGTAAAAATAATTAAAAGAAAAAAAAAGTTTTGATTTATAAACTAATATTTCTTTTACTTTTCAGTCTATGTAAGACATTCAATGATAAACTGAAGTTAATGCTTGAAGATATAGAGCCATATCTGACCACTGAGAATAATGTTACTCTCAGTTCACAACAACACAGTCCATTTGATCAGTTGGCTGATTGTCCTGAAATTGAAGCTCATGTCAAGAAATCCAGTGAGAATTGCGTCAATCAGTGAGTAAACTTAAGTTTTTATTAATAAACATTGAATATTATGCATATCTATCATAAATATTTTTTTCAGGTTGATTGAATGAGTTTTATTGGTACCATATTATCCAGTACTACCTGTCACATGGTCAGTTGGTTGGTGATTAAACTGGTTCTTTTATCTGACTAACCTAATGAGAAGAGCTGACTAGACACCTATCAGGCCAAAAAGTAAGACCTATTGTAAGATAGATGAACCCTCTTGTAGAGTCAATGGCCAGCTAGCACATTTATGCTGTAAAGTGTGAGAAAAGCATTTTGGTGTTAATTGTTATTCTATAGCCAATACAATTCCATTAAATGTTCTCGCCTCTGATGTCTCCCAATAAGTTTCAGAGAGATTATTTGCATGTATATGCCAATTTATATGTATTTACCCACCTCTTTGCATGAGCAGTATGTGACACAAGGTCAATTATTTGAGTGTTTAACAGGTTTGAATTCAAAGTTTTCCTTTTAGACCAGTTGCCATACTAAGGTGTAAGATCCCAGTCTGCCCTACTATTTACCCATAGCTGGAAGGTGAATAGTTGGATTCATATCTTTCACAAACGTATTAGTGCTATATGAAATGCTAACAGTTTGGCAACTTACCTCCCATCTCACAAACCATCTAAGTAAGATGAACAAGACATGCTGGGCATTGCAGCATTCTTCTATGGACTCCTACACATAGACATGCCAGTGTTGGCCAACCAGCAAAGATTTACATCCATCAGCTCTGTGTGGACACTGGATGCAGTCTCGAAGACCTGCCGAGAACAATTGCTGATAAGGATGAATAGTGATGATATGCATATATATATATATATATATATATATATATATATATGTATGTGTGTGCATATATATGTGTGTGTGCATGTGTATATATATATATATATATGTGTGTGTGTGTGTGCACATATATATGCATATATGTGTATATCTGTGAGAGTGGGTATATGTAAATACATGAATATGCATACATATGTATACAGGGTGGAATGATAAAATTGTCGCCCTAGAAAAGATGACATGATTCCATTTCCATTTAATGAAAACCGGTTTTCTTTTTTTGTTGCAGACCATATACTAGTTGGCCAGTTGTGTGCAAATCCCAAGAGCGATAGGAGCCTTCTATCATGTCTGAAAGTGATACAATGTTCAACGAGCGAGATCGGAGATGCGCCGCTGTACAACTCATGCTCTCTACCGATCCAAGTTATGACAACAGAACCATTGCCAGCACCCTCAAAATGCAAATCCAGATGGTTCAATGCTTGAGGTAACAGCTCAACACATCGGACAACCCTTTGGAGGTGGTGGAGTGGAAGCCCAAGGCTGAGGACACTGCCAGGAAGACCCGGACCAAGGAGTTCATCGAAAAGATCCAGGCAATCATTGATGAAACTCCCCAGCGGCCTTTACGGCAGATTGCCAGAAATTTAGGTGTCTTACACACAACTGTGAATGCATGTGTGAGGGAGGACTTGGAGTGTAGGTCCTACAGGCACCAGACAAGCCAGATCTTGACTGAGAAGACAAAGAACCTCAGGCTAATCAAGTCCGTCAGGTTGCTGACCCGAACCCGCTGGACTTCTTCGTTTGGTCATATGTCGAGAACATCACCAACATGACCTCCCACAACACCAAAGCCAGCCTGATTGCTGCTGAGTATTCACCGAGCTCTTGCTGGTGCTTGTGGAAAAGGCATGCTCCCAGTTCTGAATCTGTATCGAGGCAGTGATTGAGACTGAAGGTGGCTGCATTGAATAGATGTCAGCTGTACTACATAATCAAGTTAACTGAATTGATTTTTTCAATAAAAGTTTTAAAATAAAGCTGTTGTGTTGTTTTCTTTAGGACGACAATTTTATTGTTCCACTCTGTATATATATGTGTATGTTTGTGTGTATGCATATATGTGGGTGTATATATATATATATATATATATATACACGCACCACAGTGTAGGTGTTTGTGCATGTATATATACATATGTGTAGGAGTGTGTGCATGTGTATGTATATATATATATGGTGTAATGGTTATCGTCGTAGGAAATGAATACGCCGACACGAGTTCAAATCCTGGATGAGACTGATTACATTTCACATAGTACTAATACCCTTGGGAAAGGTATGAATCCAATTATTCTCCCTCCAGCTATGGGTAAATAGTAGGACAGACTGGGTTCTTCAGCCTTGGTGAAGCAACTAGTCTAGGAGAAGGAAAACTCTGAATTCAAACCTGTTAAACTCTGCTTAAAAATTGACCTTGTGTCATATCCTGCCCGAGCGGAGGGGTTGGTGAATATGTATATATATATATATATATATATAGGTGCATATGTGTTGGTGTATGTGCATGTGTGTGTGTATATATATATATATATATATATATATATATATGTGTGGGTGTATGTAGATATATATGTATGTGTGTGCATATATGTATAAATACATGAGTGTGTGTTTGCATGTATGCATACATATGTGTATGTACTTCTACATGTTACGTTTTTATGAACAAAGAAAATATGTAAATAGAATTGAAAATAGACAGACTCATGGTGTATAAGAAAACATTTAGGTTTATTTAACCACAGGCAGAGATATGTGTTTATTGATCAGGAAAAGAATTTGTTTTGTGTGCAACCATCAAATACACATCCATGTGTGTTATGGCCAACTTCATGTTTGTTCTCCTTGTCCCTCTTGTGTATCTGTGTTTCCGGTTCCTACAATCCCACAATTCACTCACTATGGTAGGCAACTCCCTTTCTATCCTTCAGAGGGAATAACTTTGATATTTTTTGTTAGGTCTGATTCCTACCACTATGTATGATATGTGTATATATGTCATAATTTTGTTTCAACATTATATATAAAGTTTATGTATATTTGTAATAGATATAACAGTGATCTATTGAATGCCAAATGCATGCACTGTTGACTGTGAAGGCAATGAAGAAGTAGTATGGTGGATGGTTCCATGGCTATGATGCGGAGAGGTGTTTTATCCATGTGTGTCCAGCTGGTGGAACACTTTCCTGTGTGTGTGGATGGCTGTGAGTGGTGACAGGTTTCATCAATCATCGAGCCACTACCATCACGCAAAACTGGGATGACAAAATTAGTGATGCTCCTCATTGTCACTTATGTGATCACATGATCGGTGGGGTGTTATAGATGTAACAGTGACTTACTGAATGCCAAATGCATGTGCTGTCTTACTTGTCAAGTTGCCATTTGCAGATGGCCTGCTACTCAAGCACCAAACTGCCCATTTTATGCAATGGGCTCATTTTCATAAGAGAGCAAACAGGTGTTGTAAAAACCAGGCAAGGGGATATGGAGAGTTCACATGGTCTCTTGAGTTTGATCAAGTGAAGATGTTATTCTTGTTGGTGGGAGAGCGTGACCAAGTGAAGACATTATTTTTGTTAATGGGAGAACATGACTGAGTGAAGATACTATTTTTATTGGTGATTGCTTGGATCCTTTTCACCATTTTGAGAACAATTTTCTTAATGTTTATTTATTTTATTAATTTTAGTTTTGCTACAACACAATATTTATTATCACATTTCAAAACATATGGTTAATGTAGTTATGAGCCATCTTCCTAATGTTTGTCACTGGACCATTACCATTAGAGGGGTGTATTTGTAGCACTATTTCCATTGTTACCACCTTAGTGCTGATATCTGTCCTTACTCTTCTTTTACATGCATATTTCTTTATGGAGAAAAGACCCTCTCCTGTCAAGAAGCACCAATCATCATTTAATGTTGTTCATGTTTTTTAAATGTTGGGATTTAATTTTGTACATATCTATCTTTCACTTCAAGTATTTACTTATCAGCTTCTTCTCTGTTTTCTTTCCTGACTATTTGTGTTGAAAATAAGAAATTCTTGGGAATACTTTATACATGATTTATTTGAGATGGAACCATTGATTAAATGGAAATAGTTATTTGAAAAAAACAAAAAATCAATTTCTTGTATGAAATTTTGTTGTGGGTTTCTGTGGAAGAAAATGTCAAATTTCAAGTTTTGTTCATTGTTTTCTTTTTCTTTATTCTATACAGAATATTAGACTATATCAATGAACAGATGAAACTCTGGAAAAAGTCTCTTGATGAGATACAAGACAAAACCATCAATGAAATCACTATAAACAAGTAAGAATTTGCTTAAGTGTTTTACACACACACACACACACACACACACATTAATTTAGTATTCATTAGTTTGGAAGCTAAATTCATACCAAGTAATTCTTTTGACTTGAAATTACAGTAATAGATTACATTTTGCTAAATCCTGGAAGCAGCACTCTATGAAATAGCAGCTATATTGCCACTTACCTTCCATCACAAAATAAGACAAACAAGACCTGCTGGTCACTGCTGGAGAAGTAAGGACAAACACACTAGCGATGTTTTCCTATTGAGTCAAAGACATAGATATGCCAGTGTTGGTTGACCAACAAAAACTTATATTCTCCAGCTCTGTGTGAACACTGGATGCTGTCTAGAGGACTTACCAAGAGTGATGGCTGATAGGGACAGATGTTGTTGAGATAGAGTCAAAAGAATTTGTGCTGTTAGTACGTTTTGAAGATGATTTCAAAATCTGAGAATTCTACAGCACCAAACAATAATTAATGAACAGTTGTCTTTTGTTGTCATTTTAAAAAATTTTTTATTTGATAGTGAAATGGAGTCTTCCATTGTCATGGAGTTCATGTGAAGATAATTCAGTAATTGGTTGATTGAATATTGAATATTTTCAGTTTATATTCTTATTCTTTAGTTAGATCTTATAAATAGACATATACTAGGGTGAGTCAAAAGTTTTGCAATATTTTGGTAACATGAGTCACAATTTGGCAACTCTGGAGATGCCAAGTTTGCTTGATACTCTCTGAGTTTGTTTCTATCATTTAAAGCATGGCCTCTGAATCCATGGTTTTAGGCCAACCTGATCATCAAGGTGGGGATTAATTAAAAAGAAAATTAAAAAATAGAATAATAAATTAAAAAGTAGCAGTTTCCCCAGAAGCCCTCTGACAGGAAGCAAGAATGGCACATGCCTAAAGAAAGGGGCTCCAGGCACTGAAGAGAAATTTTGTCACTTCAGCTGTTACCACTGAAATTGAAAAGACCTCTTTCTCTTGACTGCTGGCAGGGTAACACATATGCACGCTAAGTCCTGGACTTAGCAGTAGGTTGTGTTTCCTGTTAGTAAGCTGCCTTTGTTAACATACCTCACTGAAAACGTCTACTAGACAAATGATGAATTTAAGACTTTTAATGCCCAGAAAATGTATATGATATATTTCAATACCTTGTCTGGGAAACACAACTCCTTCCATTGGGTTGGGAAAATGTTTGTGACCTCCAGAATAAAGTTTTGAGTTTAAAGTTATCCTTGTCTCTTTCCTTCCTTCTATAATTCTCTTGTAGTCTTCCACAAAGAAGACAACAAGTTAATGGTGTAAGAAGAGAAAGGAATCAGATACAAAACTCAGTCATCTCTATTGAACCCAGCAATTAACCAACACTGACAAGGACTACCACCAACGACCAACAAACCATGTGCCCCATTGGTTCTTGCAACCTGAGCAAAATTTCTTGAACCGTCTAGTTACTGAACTGTGATCAACTGTACCTTCACCTTTCACACAACAAATGTTTTTGGTTGCTTCTATGGTATTATGACCCAGTTTGGATTTGTAAAGTATAACTTCCTGAATTAGACTATGCTGCAAGTTCAAATCACACATGGAGTGAAGCAATGCACAATATGTCAGTGCACTAATTATCATGATACTAACAACCAAAGCAGATATCTACTGTAGCTTGAACTGCTTTGGTCATACAATATATGTACAGCAAACTAGCTTGTACCAAAATATTGCAAAACTTTTGAATCACTATTAATTTACCTTCCAGCATAAATTATGTGAATAAAAGCCAAATAAAGTAATCATCAGTGAAACTTAATCTCTTAATAAACTTTGATGTTATTAACAAGTAAACTATTAAAATTTATTGATGTTGTTATTACTAAATAATTACATGTAATTAAGCTAATTTGAATTGAATGACATTAAAAAAAAAACAATATAAGAATCTCATAGTAAAACTCATTGAAAATTATTCAAAATTCTTAACATACTTTGTAGGTATAGCTACTTTTTTTTAGTGCAAGACTGAGACAAGGGCTGTTTTTCCAAGTGAATTAAAGATTTAAACAGAAAATTCTATATACATTTTATTTTTTAACATTTATCTATATGTAATAAGTTCATTCAAACAAATCTTGTAAAAAAAAATATATATATAAATTGATTAAAAGTTACTCTGTTTCAAAATGTCCAAAATATTGCTGATAAAAATGCTTTTGTTTTCTTTGTAGAGTAATTTTGGTTGGTCGATTTTGCTCAGCAGTCACCGATCTCTGTCCAGATTTGCACATGTGTATTGTAGGAATGGATAGTAAAGAAAAGGGAATAAAGTAAGTATGCAAATGGATGCAGCCAATTGAATTACTTTACAATTCTGAGTTGAAAAGCCTTTTCTTTTACTAGGAACAATGGTTAAAGTAAGAATACATTAACATCACATCTCATTTCAAATAAAAGAACAACATTTGATTGTCTACAGCTATTGTTAACATGGTAAGAAATCTTATTAGCATTGACAGTAATATTATTAACTACCATTATGTCATGTTACTTTGTAATACTAAAATTTTATTTACTAATTATAATTTTTCAGCTATAGATTTTAAATATTAATGTAAAAAAAAAATCACCAATAAAGCCAAAACTGGGGGAGATGTTAGGTTAGAGTTTAAGCTTAAAATAAATTATTAATATTTTTATTTAATTTTTCATATCTAAAAAAATGTATTTGAAGCCTTAGAGTAAAACTTATATATCCATAAAAATTCAAAAAATACACAAAAAAAGCATAAGCAATGAAAGAAAGAGTATTTTAATCTTACAGTGTAATTTTCAAAAGATGGACATTAAGTAAGGGCCTAGTTTATTGTAGCAGTTACATTATAAGGGTTCCCACCTTAAAACTACTGATAGTTATTATTGTTAAATAACAATACTTGAAACCAATTATATGGGTACAAACAAATGATGAATACTAAATAGAATTATTAGTGTTAGATAGCAATACTTGAAGCATTTAACTGTGTGTAAACAAATGAAGGATTAATATTGAATAGAATTATTTGTTTTAGAAAGCAATACTTGAAACTGATTAATTGTGTGCAAATGAATGATTAATATTGAATAGAATTATTAGTGCTAGATAGAAATACTTGAAACCATTTAATTGTATGCCAACAAATGAGTTCTGTCTTTATTAAAAATGTAATCCACAAACTATTCACTAACAAATCATATATACATATATAAACAGGATTTGGTGTCAAATAACAAACAACGGTTAATATGCCCTAAAAAAACAGCCAAACCAAACTTCCATTACTTGATTTTTTCAAACTCAAAAAAAAAAAATCTGGAAGATATTAAGGTGTCATAAATTGAGAGCACAAAAATTACTGGAGAAAATTTTGTTTTCTATGAAAATGGTAAAATGTTCATGAATATTATCATTTTGTATCATGTAAAATTTGATTGCATCATCAAGTGTTGATTTTTCTTCAGATCTTCAGGGTATAAAAGTAAAAAGACCACATGTGATTCTCTTTGGGAGAATGTCCAAACCTCTTTGTCACAGTGCCATTTGGATTCTTACAGGTGAGTTTATTATTTTGAGTTAGTATAAAGAGCTGCTATATTGGCAAATTTATTAATAATTAATCATTTTTAACAGATAAGATATTTTGTTACATGTGCTGCAGGAGCTATAGTATCAATGAGTGGAGCTAGGCCTTGTATGTTTTCAGTCATCTTTGGATGCCATAACTCATGCTAATAGTAAAAGAGTGAGAAGTAACACAAGAGAGACAAAACCTTTATGAAATAAAGGAAAGACTTTATTATTGTTTGAGGCACAAGGATCAGCTATCATTACATAATGTAATTCTGTTAGTGATCATGCTGAAAACTCTATGAAAGGCTGCTGCTACTGCTTAGCATCGTTTGATGTCTCTTTGAAGTGACTGTTACCAGGATCTATTTCCTTCTGACTGCTGGGTCAAATCAGCCTTCTTTTATATATATATATATATATATATATATATAGACTGGCTTCAATCAGGTTAGAAATTGACTTGCTTAAAAGACACACATAGATTGTCGATTGGTCTGAAAATATTCTATTACCCTTCATATTTTTCTCGGTTTGTTCTGGAAGTAGATGTATGGTGCTGGTTGTGATTTTGGTTGGATATATGGCTGTTGAGATGAATACTTCCAATAAGTTATAAAAAAGGAGTTCCAACAGCTTATGACATATATTTGAGATAGTTATATGGTATGAAATATTTATGAAATCATTCTAATGTAATATAGCATCAAAATACAAATTAAACATTAATTCTTATATGGTGAATTAAAATACTTTAATGAATCAGGTCTATAATTTTATACCTGAAATTATTTCAACTTAGGACCGAGGGAGTGAAACTTTGTTTGATCTAGAATTAGATATATTGTGAGCATGTAGCCAATTATTGTCATTTAACACTTTTTCAATCACAAAAACAAAAACAACATTTCCATGTATTTGTGTGTAATAGTTTTAATTTAACATTTCCAGTTGCATATGCATAAACAAAATAAATAGTAATTTATATGTAAATGTTTTTCTATATTGTTGTAGAAATAGAAAAAAAAGAAAAGAAAAAATACTTGGTCAGTCTTTAAGTGCTTTGTTGGATATGACACTTTTCAGTAGTTTTACTTAATGTACATACAGTAACCTTTTTTGTTTTATTTACTTTCTAAACTTAGGCTGATATTTGCTTTATTAAAATGCATACTAAGTGAGCAAATATGTTCGATCAACTTCTTATAGCTGGCTGTCACAAATGATTACCATTTCTCTGACATAAATCCAAATAGATTCAGCTCAGCCAGTTCTATAACTGTTTTTGAGACAGTCTACATTTGTTTTATTTAATATTTTTAGTTTTGGTAAAGGAGTGGTGTACTTGTTTAACTATTTAATTTTATACTAAATTGCTTGTCAATTCCATATTCTGTATTGCCTGTCTTACTCTAAGCCAGTCAAGATAGTTTTCCATATCACAAATATATATTTAGTTTTTATTTATTTAAAAAATGCATAGTTGTATTTCTGTGTGTGTGTATATATATATATATATATATATATATATATATATATATATAAAATCTAGTTGGCTATATTTATAAATAAAGAGTGCTCAGTAGTGCTTATATTGATTTTTGTTTCATAGTGTTGGACAGCTCTCTAAAGATCATAAATCAGATTGCAGAAGAATTTGTGCAATGGTGGAATGGTTTTAGTAGTTTTTATAGCTTTTATTAAAATGTATGAGATGATCAAAACTATCTATATTATATCTATTTATATTTTCATGGTTGCAGAATTTATTTATTTCAAGTGAAAGAGTTTGTATGAGTAACTGACTCTAATGAATGAAAAAACAAATTGTTACATCTTATTCATGAGATCCTTTTCATTGATCAAATTTTGAAATACCCTCCTCTTAAAAAACAGTACAAAATTATTCCATTTTTTTTCAAATGACTTCACTCTTGTCTTGATGATGATTTTTTTCTATGGGAGAATTTTATAATCTTTGGAGAGACATCCAAAAGCAGAAAAAGAAATCCTGAACTGTAATCCTTAAAACTTGCTATAAAATTACAAGATATGTCTGTATAATACAGGTTCATTGATGCTTTGACACCATCTTCTGTAATAAAAAGTTGTGATCATGGTGTTTAGTGGTAATGGTTATCTTTGGTAACACTCATACAACTGCCCTACACACATTTAATATAAAAATGTATTAGGTTATTTAATATACAGTTTATTGCAATTATCTTAGCCTCTATACTCTTGCTTGGCATTACAATGTATTTAACCTTGTAGCTTGACTTATGGTTGTACACATCAATTTAAACATGGTAAAGGAGTGTCCCCATTGTGTAGTGGCTGAAGTGCTAGACTGTAGTCTTAAAGTAAGCAAGTTCAAACTCCAGTTGTGGTATTACTTTCACTTTTGAACTAATACCTTTGGGAAAGGTATGGATTCCCTTATCCAGCAGTTATGAATTAAATAGCATCACCACTGTTCTTCTGCATGGATGGTTTTGGCATTAAATTACCCGTGAAGGTTGATATGCTATTAAACAAAGAAACCAAACCAGACATAATGGAATTAAATCAAAGCACATGATTTATGTGTACACATGAATATGTGGCTTTAAACATGAAAATACACAATAAATTAATCACCTAGCCACAATAGGGAACTAGCAAGTAAAAGCAGGTTGAATCACATTTCACTTTGATATGACTGGGAGGGGTTTTGAATTAAGGAAGCCTCATCTTTAGCTCAACCACTTATTCTCTCTTCAAGCAGCATTTCAAATAAATGGAGAATTCACAGCCATAATAACAGAACTCTGAGATGTAACATTTTAACATTCTGCTACTAAAGCAAGATAACTACAAACCTGTTCATCAAACTGAACTTGCACACAAACAAAATTGTATGCTTTGTGTTGATTAAAGCTAATTATATTTGCATATGTAGATATGTGTATGTGTGCGTGTATATATATATATATATATATATATATATATATATATAATTGTTTCATTATGCTTTTTTTGTTTTTATTTGTTTCTTTTTTAAATGTATGAGAGTATTATACATTTATTGATGCTATGAGATATAAAAATAACTAACTAAAGCCACTCATCCTTTGATATTCACTTTAATGTTTTCTGTATATACTGTAATAAATTTTTAATGTTAATAAGAGTAAAATCAATTTTTAATCTTTGAAATGCAATTTTCTTTCTAGAATTTGGACCAATTATACAACATCCATGATTATCACACAAATTAGGCAAACCATCTTAGATCAACAAGGCTCCCACGTCATATCTTCCTTAACTGTAAGTTTATTTTAAAAATTTTATTTCTAATGTTCATTTGTATTCTTATCTATTATACATAGAAATTTTCATTTCAGTTTGTATAAAGTTATTTGCATACTATACTTAACTTAGTTTTGGCACAAGGCCATAACAACCAGTGAGGACCAAACTCATCAGTCCATAGTAATCATTTGAAAGACAAGCTAACTTATTATTCCAGGATGAGCAGCACCCACCAATCTTGAATATTTGTATAGGTACACTTTAAATAAAAGAAAACTTTACTCTCCCACCTGGCTAGTAAATTTATGGTTGTTTTAAGTTCTTAGAATAACCCAGGCTATGATTTAGAGAGTAAAGGTCCTGTTTTGAGTTGGGTTAAAAGTTTACTATTTTTTGAATTTGGAAAGATAAATTTCTGAAAAAATAAATCTGTTTTCATTCTTTTCTTTCAAAATATTTTTTATTTGTATTAAAGCTGATGATAAGAAAACAATTATTTAACAATAAAAATTGAAAAACTGATATTGCCAGAGAATATTCTGAAATTAGTATACAAAAGAAATATGATTGAAATATCTTGTACATATTCTTTTGTACATACATACATATGTAAATATGATGAAAACACATTGTTTCCTACATTTATTTTATGGCACCATGAAAGAAAATGCTGCTTCATGTTAAATCACTGTTTGTATGTCAGAAATCAATTTTAATTCTTACTAGATTATCTATGAACCTATTAGTCCATGATGATCTTGATACTTCTATTTAGAAAGGAGTGAAGGATTCTTATTAGCATTTTAATAGTTACTTCTGTTATAGCAAGAATTTGGTTAATTAAAAATAATGCCCAACATGAATGTAGACCTCACAAACTTATCCTTTACTTGCAGATTGTACTGGAAATTGCTTTAATGTTTATAATTGAGGATTTTAAGATATTTGCTCTAATAAAAATTCTGCTATGATGTGCCCTTTTTGCTGGGTTACAGTTACATACATCCATCCATATATACTAAGTTTGTTCAAAAAGTACCAAGATTGAAACTGTATTTATGAAGACAAATGAACAACGAATGAATCATTAATTTTCTTGAAAATAGTCTCTTTTGAATTTAGTACACTTATTCCTGTGAGTTTTCAATTGGTTGAAGTATCTATGAAACTCCTCTTTTGATATGATGTGAAACTGTACCATCATTTTTTTTAATGTCATCCACATCTTCAAATCTTACTATTGAGAGGAATTTTGAGTTTTGGATTAGAAAAAGTTGCATAGGTTTGTTGAATATGGAGGGTGCTGCAATTTTGTTTTGCCAAAAACTGCTGATTAAAAGATATTGAGAATTGGCGCTGATTTATTTAAATAAACTTTAGTCTTTTTCACATCACTTTTGTTGTATGATACATGACTTCTGGTATCACGGAGGTATAAAAAGACGTTGTGTTTCTTAAGTACATCGGTACTGAAAGATCTTGGTCAGTAGTAAGACCAACTTTGGATGTAACACGCACAGCGTGAGACTTATAATATTTGTTGGACTGTACCACTTCAGTTGATAAATAATTCACTCTATTTCATAGTGTATCTCTTCCTTACCATGATACAACAACTTTATTATATGTTCCTCAGCTGTGCACGTCTTCATTTAAAGTTTAAATTTAAAAATTAAATCTTGATACTTTTGATTGTACCTCGTATATATATATATATATATATATATATATATATATATATATATATATATCATCATCATGTGATGCTGTCAACATGGATTTCCATGACTCTTTCTCTCCATCTGTTACTGTCATCCATCACTCCTGGTAGGTCCTCCAAACTACATCCAGTGTCCTCACAGAGCTGATCTAAGTTCTAGCTGGTCGGCCAACACTGGCACATCCATGTGTAAGGGTTCATAGAAGGTCACTTATGAGTTCATCTTTGCTTCTTGAGCAATAGCCTGTGTGCCTTATACTAGGATGATTTGTGAGATGAGAGGTAAGTGGTCATACAGCTGCTATTTTGTGAGGTGTTGCTTTCAGGATTTGTTCAAAATAGTACGTAGCATTCTTGTGTAGTTCGCATCTTGCTTTTTCTCCATGCATTTTGTTAGTGTCCATGTGATGTATCCCTTCAATAGTATTTACACAGCCACAGATTGGAGAAAATCCCATTTCATCTCACTGGAGAGATCAGATTTCCTTATGATTGATGATCTGTCTATAGTAGTCTATGCTTTTGCTAGGTGTATGTTGATATCGCTTTCAGTAGATGAGATATTGCTGCTGAAGTATGTGAACTTGCCTTCTAATTTAGAGGGGTTCCACTTAAAGTGGAGATGGCTCCTTTTAGTTTAAAACTCATCTATTTGCATTCATGTAGAAGACAATGGCTCCTACTGCTTGCTCCAGGCTATGCAGCAGGGATTTGGCTTGGGCAGGTGTATTTGTGAGAAGCGCTATATCTATGTATTCTGTGTCTATCATAGTTTCTGCAGGATATCATCTGCTTCTTACTTTTTTTAGTGTAATGTGATTTTCTTTTATTAGATCTATTGATGTTTGAAGTATGGTTTCTAGGCAGATTTTATTTCTTTTATTAGATCTATTGATGTTTGAAGTATGTAGTCTAGGCAGATTTTAAATAAATATGGCATTAATGTATCTCCTTGCAAAACTCCAGTGACAATGTCAAAGAAGTTGGAGTTTCCATCAGGTGAGTTAAGCATTGCTTTCATGTTTTTCTAAAGCATCATTATAGCTGTAACATTTTCTGTGGGGAGACCATATGCTAGTAGTATTTGCTCCATCTTCTATCTGTATCTGGAATCAAACATTTTAGAGAAATTTATGAACAATAGTGTTACATTGGGATTTTTTGCATGTACTCCTTTGATGATTTGGTGTAAAGTGAGAATTTTAAACCTTTGCAACTATACCAGTAAGAGTTATGCTTCTGTAGTTCTTAGTGATTCTGAAGTCACCTTTGTTGGTGAAGGGGAGGATGTTGCCTTTTATCCATTTCTCTATTGTGTTTTATTTATAGACAGTGTTGCATATTCAAAGAAGTATGTAATAAAATTTCCTTGTCTTACATACTTGAAGTATTTCATTGAGACCTACAGATTTTTTGTTTTTCCTTATTTTCAGCACTACATCAAGTTCTTCCTTCATAAACTGTCTTAGTATGATATCTAGTTGGCTTTTAATAATTTTTTTGATAGGTTTATTGGTGACTTCAGGAGGATTTCCAAGCAGATTCTTGAAATGTCCTTTCCACTTCTGAAGTCTTTCTTCTTGGCTGGCTGCTGTTAGTTTTGTTCTTGAGGTGTTCTTCTTTCAACTAACTTGTACTGTTTGTCATGCTAATTGCGATTGTCTATCTTCTACCAAGTTTCTGATTTTATTAATTTGGCATTGTATGTATTCTAGTTGTTCTTTTTAGTATGTGTTAGTTCTTGCTGTGCTTTCTTAAGTTTCTGTGCCTTGACATTTGTTGAGATTTTTTTATTAAGTAAGGACACTTTTTCATATTATTTTGTTTTTCTCTAATTGCTGTTGTCTCTCATGGAACTCTGTATTTGGTCCTTAGTCTGGTTGGAATGCACTCGACAGCAGCATCTATATGAGGGGTAACAAAATTTTTGTATTTGTCATTTGAAGTATGTCTTTCAGATGTCTCTGGAAGAATATCAAACTTGTTTCTTACTCTTACTGTATAATTATTTCTAATATCACTATTAGTGAGTTAGGACCAGTTATATTGTGAAGCTTTAAATACTTGTATCTTATTTCTGCATAGATTGGCAAATCTTTGCTGCAATGATTTTGTGATCAACAAATACTCCTTAAAAAGAGAAATAAGCCTCACAGTTCACTGTATTATTTATCTAGTTTTTTTTATGAATATATAATTTGGGCTGTGCTTTAGAATTATTTGGGTAGGTGTAAGTCCATAGTTTTCCCTCTCTTTTTTGGAATTTAGTATTTAGGTATGCTAGCCTGTTTTCAAGGGAAAATCTCCTAGATATTCCCCATTTCTGTTTGGCAAGTTATGTAAGTAGAATTTGTTATTTCTGTCTTTGCCTATTTAAGCATTCATGTCTCCACCAATGATTAGGACATTGTGTTTGGAAATGTGTCAGACAAGGGGAGATAGTTTGTCCTAGAAGGTAATGATGTCCATTTCATCACTGGCATTGGTGGGACTGTAGCAAAAGACAATTGTTGTGAAGGGGTTGCCATTAAATTAAGTACACATCTTTCTTGGTTAGATACTCTCTATCTATGCTATTTAGTGATTTTAAGGCAGGGTTACTGAGAAGCATTCCTACATCTCCTATGACACCATATATTATGCTGAGCTGCAGATGCTGTCAGTTCAAGTACTGGTTTAATGTTTAAAGCCCTAACATTAAATGTTGCTGTGTTCTTTTGTTTTTATGTAATTTTGGTTTTGGTTTGAGCTCTCAGGCTGATTTTTCAAACATTGGGGTCAGAGCTCCAACCTCACCAGAACATGCCACTTGTTCACCTGTGTGAAGGGTAATGCAGTTTGGACATATAATTTGAGGTAGTCATGGTAATCTTTTGTTGGCTATTTTTTCCTCATTAATTGATGCCACTCTTATTAATGAGTAGTAATAGTTTCTTGACTGAACTATTGGATCCTAACCATTGACCTATGTGGTTCATCCACCCAGCATCTGGTGATGTGTGCTGTTGACCTGTCTTTGGATTCATCCACCTTACTGCTACTCATGGCTTACATTGATAATATGATTGTGTGTATGTTTATATATATATATATATCTTTTTTTTTTTTACTTTTACTTTTTTGAGGTAGAGCAGGTACATTGGATTTTTAGTTTTTCCCTGGCTTCACTGAATCAAATTCCAGACTTTATTATTTATGCTTTTAAGCAAATATCATATCGTGAATTAGAATTTGTAAGTTTAAGAGTGAGTATAAGTCTAACAACCTTTTTTTTAATTTTATTCAAGCTTTGTGAATTGATTTTATTCTTTACTATAAAATTAACCTTCGATTTAATTATTGCCCTTTCATATATACATCTTTAAAAAGGATATATACATATAGGCAAGTATCTCTTATTTGATATAACAAAGAAAACTATGTAGTTTTCTTGTGAATCACCACTGCATAGGTTTTAAAAAGATGAATAACTCTATACAATAATTTGTAAACTGATTTAATTGTCAAGGTTAGGTACCATTAACTTCAATAGGTATTTTCAAATAATTTTACATTAAAAATACACTGATTGGAACTGTAGGGATAAGATTTCTCTTTCAGTTTTTAAATCTTTTAAATGTGAGTGACACTTCTATGTTTAGAAGAGCATTTTTATGAGAGAATTAGTTACAAAAACCCAAAACAACTTGTTAACCATATAAAAAAGCACAGCTTAGATTTGGCATAAGGCTGCAAGTATAGAGCAAGCTTATGACTCAGTTGTAATTGGTCATTGAGACTTGCTTGTTAACCATTACACTACAATGAGTTGTCCTAAAAAACTACGCATAGCTTAGATTTGCTACTCAGTTGCAAATGCAAGTGGAGGTGCTTATAGTCTAATGGTTATTATTGTAGGAAATGGATATAGTGAGCTGAGTTCAAATCCTGGACAAGTTTGTTTGCATTTCATTTCATGCTTATGTCCTTGGGAAAGGTATGAATCCATCTCTTATCCTCTCAGCTATGAGTAAATAATAGAGCAGACTGGGTTCTTTAGCCTTGGTATGGTAACCAATCTAGGAGATAGAAAACTGAATTTAAACCAGCTGTACCCTACTTAAACATTGACTTTGCGTTGCATTCTATCTGTGGTAGAGAGGTTGAGTAAATGCATACTAGGTTGTAAATGATGGTCACCTTGTGAGGATTGAACCCACTGCTTAGTTGTGATTGATTTTTGAGTTGAGGTTGCTAACCATTATGCTACAACAAAGTGCTCACTATGATCATGAAGTAGAGACTTTTTTGTGTAGTTGACATATATCAAGAGTAAAGGTATAGTATCCCTTCACACTGGCCCAGTCAGAATACACTGCATCTCTGCAGAGGGGTAAGACTCCCCCCACAAGTATCCTAAATATGACACTAAACAATCCTGTGGCAGGGCTTCAGTAATGCTGGAGGTTTGGGGAATGCTGAGTACCTCTTTATTGCCATCACTCCCATGTCCACTCTGACTTGGAGTGGTAGCACCTGATAGGGTCCTATCTATGGGTCAAATAGAACTAAACTGTACACTTTGAAATAGAACTGTTTTTGACATTGAAACTGCTAAACTGAATTGTTTGAAATAGAACTGTTTATTTGTATAAGAATGGATTCGGTATTTAATAACCTGCAATGTTTAATATACTATAAAACCAACCCAAACCCTTCACACATTGCAGTTGACAAAATAACTGTGAAAAAAATACTTGTTCAATCATTGTACATAGCAATTAAAGAGCCTCTTTATACAAAAATGAAAGATATTTTAAGAAAATTACTTTCCTGAAAGTTACTTTCGAAGCTTTTTTTTAATCTCTTATTGAAAACAAGTTTTAATATGTTGATTTTGGTGGACAAAAATTAGAAATAGGGAAGGAAATGATGAATTGAAGGAAAATGTGGAAATATTGATTTCATAAATAAATAGATGAAAAAGAACCTTTAAGAGATTATATGTAAAAAAGAAAAAAGAATTTATTTGGGATATTTTTTCTTTTCTAGCAATAGAAAGTCAAATCCACATTTGCTATTGCTTGCTCATATCTAAGTGATATACACTTCAAAAATGCATGTAAAAACAAGTTTTATAAATTTTTAGAGAGTGCATATGATTTAAAAAGATTTTTTTTTTCACATAAAAAGCTGTGGGTATCCACCAATGTTGTTCAGTTTTGAGTTCCTGGAGGTTAAGTGTACTCTATTAAAAGCAGAACCTGGGAGCTGGTTCCACTGTGACTCAAAGAAAAAGCAATTTAGTTTAATTGAAAAAAAAAAACCCAACAAACAAACAAAAAAACAGCTAAAAACAAATATGCATAGAAACAAATCAAACTACTGATGTAATGAAAAAAATCTATTTGTGAAACAGACTCCCAGGCATATTAAAACTGTAGTTTTTAAAGTGTCTCAAAATAACAGGGGGAAATAGCTGTTTGCATTTAGATCAAATTTATGGAATTGTTATGATTTGCATTTCAGATAACAATTTAATTTCAGTGAATGTTGTTTCATTCTTGTATTTTTCATTCTAACTTTATTGAGCTTTGCATTTTCCCATTTAGCCCTTTGGGAAGTTGAAATTATTAGAAATGATTATTGAGTAATTGTCTAATGGTGAATCCTTACACCAAATAATATGGGTATCTGTATTAAATCAATATGTGTATGCAATATATTTATAATAATCAGATCAAATCAGGTCCCTTAACCTTGTGGGTCATTCAAGCATATTTACTGACTTGTTAGATGTGGCAGCTTTATATCATGAGTTGGGTGTCAAATATTTTGCAGACTTGTGGTGCTGATTGTAACATTGACTTATTATAGATGCTATGATTGAAAATATTGATATGATTCCTTTTATTTAATAGATGAATCCACTCTACTATTATTAAAATGCTATGCACTGCCTTGTTGGTGGGGGAGGGGGTCTTAGGATATGTAGACTTTATCTCCCTACTGAGGAGCAAGACTCTCCTCCTACACAATATAAAGGGGTCTTGGGTATGACATTAAATTACATCTGATAGGGAGGCTCCAGTTCTAGAGATCTATTGAGTATGGAGTAACCCTTCATTGCCATTATTCTCATATCCACTTTGAACCGGAGTGGTAGTACCTGTTAGGGTTACAGCTATGGGTTAAATAGATATGTTTAAAAGTTATTTGTATCTGATCAGACCCTGTGCAAAAAAAGCCCTTTTTTCAAAAAATGTAACTATAAACATACAATGAATGTGATTCTTAAACTTCAAGTCATAAAATAACCCTAAACAGGTTGACATGCCACTGAAATCAATCAAAATGATATACAGCTACTAAATCATTTATCCAGCAACTTTGGGACCAAGTTCCTGGATTCAGGCTAAATATATTAAGTATATATAAAGAACAAAATTATATTTAATAGATACAAATTAAATCACTTTATAGCAGAATCTATTTGATCTTTATTAATCCATTTAAAATTATTAAAATACTTGTATTGTATACCTATTCTACATATAATGAAAATAGAATGAAAATGTAAAGTACTTAATTTTATGTATTCAACATTTTTTTGATGAATGTTTACTTTTCAGTTTTTGACTAACAAGTTGCATTTCTGCTGGTCTTTTAAACATGCTAATAATTCAAAATGATAATAATTGAGATGAATAATTACTGGCCATTAAAAAAAAATAGCAGGTTTTCTAGATTTTCTTGAAGTCAGCTAAATAGTTCAGTACCTGTAGCAAATTTTAATATTATAAATACTTTATGAATAAGGCCATATACTTTTAAAAAAATATTCACATTTTAACTTTTAGAATTCATTAGATGACCTGTGAACCCAATGGATTCCCAAAGTAAAAAATGACATTCAACATGAATGCAGACCTCACAAAAATTATAATTCAGTTTGAAATTGCTTTATTATTCAAGTTAAAATATTTTAAGTGTATTGCTTTTATAAAAATCTCAGTTTGATGTTCTGTTTTGCTGGGTTATGGTGACATGTACAAACATTGAGAATTTTAGTAACAGATATTTTAACTTCAATTTCTTGTTTATTTTAGTTTATAAAATTCTATATTTTTTTCCTTTATTTTTTGAATGCATATTTTCATGAAAAGCTCTGCTTAAAGACACATGTTTTCACTTCACACTGTTTTGGGAGTTCATTTTCATATTCCCAAACTTATTTTCTCTATAAATTGTATTTTCTCCAGGAATTATAATTACCTTTTTGCTTTTCTGTTATTTAAATGAAAACATTAGATTTTTGGTTATGGGGGGGGGGGAAAGCAATTTTACTATAATTGATTTTTACTTTTTTTATCACTTAATTTACTATAGTTAGAAAAAGCTTTTAAATTATATATATTTAACATTTTCATTGTTAGTACGTATTCTCTTAAAAGTATTAGCACATTACATGTATGAATATGAGAGGTGCTCTGAAAGTAATAACTCCTATTTATTTCCAGAACATTTACAATAGATATAGGGAACACAATGATTGGATAGGGCAAGTTTTCAGTTACAAAACACTATTTTTCCCTTCCTATCAATGGGACTTAAAAAAATGCTGACTGTATCTCTTGCAGAGTGGTCCCCTCCCCCCAAAAAGGTGTTCTGGGTATGATGCTAAACAGGACCTGGTGGTATGGTTCCAGTTCTGTAGCTCTGGGGAGAGTGAAGTCACCCCTTCATTGTACTCTTAGGTCCACTCTGACTGGTAGTACCTATTAGGGTACCATCTATGGATCAAGCAGATCTGTTTGGAAATTATTTGTATTAGATAGGAATACTTAATATCATATAGTCTTAGACTTATCCCATAACCTGGTTTGGTCATCAGAGTACTACTCATGTAATGTGTATTGGGCAGGAATAGCCTGTCAGATCCAATCCTTCTTCCATTCTGGTTTGGATTTAGAGTTTTCTTTCTCCTAGGCCAGTTGTCATACCAAGTTTAAAGAACTCAATCTGCCCTATTATCTTTAGCTGGGGGAGAATAGTTGGAGTCATACTTTTCCCAGTGATATTAGTGCTATGTGAAATGCAAACAGCCTTGTTCAGCAGTTCCACTTGAGTAGCCAAATCCACTTTCTATGATGATAAGCATTTTACCATGACCTTATATTACAGTGTGCATAAAAACCTTTTAGAAACTACACAAAAAAAATGTAAATATAAATATTCAATGTATGCAATTCCCTAACCTCTAGGTATAAGATAACTCCTGAGGGGTTTACTTGCCATTAAAATCAATCAATCAAACAAAACACTGTTTTCTCCATATAGTCGCTACCATTGGCTATACATTTTCACCATTAATAAACAGGAGTCAGCTCACCATGCTCATAAATTGACATTAGTGTAGGCAATCCTCTTTTTTACTGTGGTGATAACCGCATGATTGTCAGGAAAATGCTGTCGATGTAGTTCATCTTTCAACAGCCCAATTTGTGTGGATGAGATGATTTTATTTTTATGTATTCTTTATTTCATGAGTTGACAGCTTTCACCACTACTGAAATACTCATCCTTTTATTGTGCTCACATATCTACTGTTTGATTGCTGAAAATGTTCAGTGAATGTAATTTTTTTGTGCATGGATGAATTGAATAATATACCTCTGCTTTCATGTCAGATTCTACTTTGCTAAACTGTTTAGCTGTTATCTGTTATAAGGAAACATTTTTGGTTTATTGGTGGGAAGATTCAACATCTATGATGTTGTGGAATAACAGTATCATACAAGACATTACTTTCTAAATTACCCTCCTACATGTGTTGCGAGCAAGCCCTTGTTAATCACTGTTGCTGAGGCTTAGAATACAATGACTGTATTCCTTATAGATACCCCAAAAAGGAGTGTTCTGGATATGACACTAAACTACATCTGATGGTGAGGCTCCAGTTTTGGAGCTCTGGGGATTGTGGAGTACTCCTTCATTGCCATTACTCCCAGACCCATTCTGACCTGGAGTGATGGTACCTATCTATGGATTAAATAGATCTGTTGGAAAAGTATTTGTATTTAATAGGAATACTTGAAACCATATAAGTGTAACTTATTTGTATTATCGTTACTTGAAGCTATAATTGCTTACTAAGGATTATTATTAGCAATTATTTGAAACCATATTACTGTGTGTAAATAAATGATTATCATCAAGTATAAATGATTACTTGAAACCATATAATTATTAGTATTATATAAGGATACTTGAAACCATGTAACTGTACAAATCATTTGTATTAGATAGGAATACTTGATATCATAACTGTTTATAAAACAACTACATAAAAATGTAAATATAAATATACAAGTGTGATTCCCTAATCTCCTGGTATAAAATAATCCTAGATGGGTTGAAATGCTGTTAAAAACTTTAAAACAAAAATGCATAGCCAATGGTGGTAACTTAGTATTTTGTAGCAGAAAACTTGTTCTATCCAATAGTGTTATTGTTCTTTTTGTATTTGTTGTAGTTTCTGTGGCAATCATCAACTTATGCTGATAGCACAGAGTCCTTTGACTCTTTCTCACCACCTATCGTTCTTGGCAGGTCATCTAGACGGCACCCAGTGTCTGCACTGAGCTGGCTTATGTAAGTTTTTGCTGGTTGGGCAACACTTATGTGTCCATGTGCAGGAGTCTATAGGAGAACTTTGCTTATGAGTTCATCCTTGCTTCTCGAGCAGTGCCCAGCATGTCTTGTTCATCTCTGGATGGTTTGTGAGATGGGAGCTCAGTGGTTGTATAACTACAGCTTTGTGAAATGCTGCTTCCAGGATTTTTTCAGAACTGCATGCAGCATCCTTGTGTGGCTCCCATCGAGTTTTTTCTCTATGTGTTTTGTTAGCATTTATGTGGTGCAAATGTAAAGTATTACTGACATGACTACAGTTTAGAAGAATTCATGTTTTATTTTCTTTAGCCTTTATGAACATTACTCTATCAGAAGTACTAATCATTAATTTTTAAACCAGCACAAAAAATATTTTGATCTCATTGTTTCTGATTTGCAGAGATTTGTTTATATGTGTTTTTATACATGTATAAGTGCAGGAAATTCGAGCTATTTCTTTAAAAAATTCTGTGAATTTTGTAAAAATATAATCTTGCTAATAAAAACAAAGATAAGACTGTAAGTCTCTCCACAGAAAATGAAATGATTCCTTCTTTTAAACATATACTTTTGTAGCAACCTATCAACACTTACCTGCTAAATGATTCAACCACATGTTGTTTAGTTAAATGAAGATTCGTCAGTCACAGGTTTTGGTTGAAATTATATAAACCATCAAGAAATCCTTCTCTTTCTATTTCATCATCTGCCAACCATCTTAATTTATTTAGCTATCCTTTTAATATTACGAACACATTCACATCCATGTACATACATACATATATGCTCACACATACACACCTGTACAGATATACTCACCCCCACAAACATATATGTACATACTCATATAGACATGCTCATACCTACATGCATATACATTATTTTACAGTGGTTGATATGCCATAGGTTTAAAAAAAAGCTTATAGTGTCACACTTTTATCATTTGAAAAAAATCCTACAATTGTTAATGATATTTAATTGCAGATATAGATTACCTTTAGTTTTTTTAACTTTGTTAGACTCAAAGATTTTTGGTTGTAAAAAACACAAAGCTTTTGACCCCTTGTGTGTGTATGTATGTAAATTTTTTTGGCATGAAGTATTTTTCTTTAAAATCTCTAAGTCAATCAAAATTGCCAAACTACATATCTCTTGCCAGAGCAGTTTTCTTTGCTCCTTTCTCTTTTCACTTTATTTTATTTTTTATTTTTATGCAATTACCTCTAATTGTGTCTTGCTGATTGTCAACAAGCCTGGCTTGATGGCTTCAGGGGCTGAGTGATTTGGCTGGCAATGTTTGCTTGTTAGTTAACTTGTGTGTTTGTGTGTGGTGCAAGCACCTGACAGGGTCCCCCCCACCTCAACCGTCTTCATGGCACTTCACTATCAAGTGCATGCTGCCCTCACAGGAAGAAGCAAGTAACAAAATGAATCGTGAGAATGAATAGAAAAAAAATAAGTAAATAAAAAAAAATTAGTTCCTTGTTGACAACTTCACCAAAAAGTCTAAGTTAGCATTTTCTTTTTTGATGAGTCAAAACTTGATAATTGCCAATGGTTTTTTTTTTTATCAATTCTATAAGGACATTTTCTAATTCATTATTTAGGATGGTTGTAATTGATGGGATCTTACTGTTTTCTTTTATTGTGTGATGTGTTTTCAAGGACTAAAAAAAAGAAAAAACAAAAACAAAAAGCTTTATGAAAAAATAGTTTGTATATTATTTTTATGTAAACAAATTTGAGATCTTTCTCAGTTTTACTTAAGTTTCCAACTGCACAATTCAACAACACTATTTACTTTAGATCTTGCCTGTTATGTTACCTACTAAAAAGTTTTTTAAAATTATCAACTAAATATTTTTCAATTGAATGTGTTAATAATAGATAATCTATCATCAAGTTGCACTGACAGCATGGGGTTCCCTGCCTCTTTTTTTTACTATCCATTCCTATCACTCATCAATTGGAGGTAGGTCCTCTGGGCTGCATCCTATGTCTGCACAGAGCTTGGTTAGCCAACACTGGTATATCCATGTGTAGGAGTCCATAAGAGAACACCATTTATGAGTTTCTTCTTGCTTCTCCAGTAGTAACCCATATATTTTCTTCATCTTACTTGGATGATTTGTAAGATGGGAGGTAAGTAGCTGTACAGAATTAGTACTAGTTTATGAGCTCTAAAGGAGAAAAAGAAAAATCATTTACTAGTAGTAATAAAGGGAATTTGTAATAAGGTTTATTAGTGAATTTCTATCAAGGAAAAAAAGGTATGTTTCATCTAAAAAAAACACAAAAAAAATGTTATGAATTTTATTTCATACATTACTAAATTTTATAGTCAAGTACTTTTAAATATTCTTATTTTTTTATCCATTATCTTAAAATGTTCTGCTACTTAGTGAAAATAAAAAAGTATGAATGAAAAAGATCTATGAAATTTAAGTGAATAGGTTATCATCTCCTGTGGTTTGATCATGTAATTGCTTGCATATGGAGTCAAATTGAGGTATTTTAAATTTATTGACTTTTCATATTAAAAATTTGTGATATTATTACTTGGTGGTGCTCATGTGGAAAAAACACCAATAATCCACCATGGTACTATCTGTGAAGAAATATATCAAAACAAAACACATATAATTGCCTTGTGAATATTTATTAATTTCATTTGATCACATCTGAGTAAATTAATTTGAATGACCATCTGCTGAAAATCCTTTATACCTTCAACAATTTTATGCAAAACAACAAAAATAAATACAAACAAACAGGTTTTATGTTTGTTCATATATTTATAATCAGTACTTTCTCTAATCTTTATGAATATTAATGTATTGGAAATATTCATAATAAGAATTTCAACAAGGACAATATTCTAGAGATTTATCTCATCTTTATTTACAGTAATATTTTTGTAATTAAGCAGTAGTTTATGGTGGAATGACTGTGTGAATATTTTTTAAAGACTTGACAAATTTTCTCTCACCTCAAAAATTGCTTCATCCATTTAGTGGGCCCTCAGAATATGCCAAATGCCTCCTTTGTAGAGGGTATGACATTAAACTGGATCAGGTAGTGAGGCTCCTGTTCTAGAGCTCTGTGGAGTGTGGAGTACTACTTTATTGCCATTACTTCCTGAAATGGAAGTACCTGTTAGGGTCCCATCTATAATTCAAATTGATGTTTTTGAAAATTATTAGTATTGAATAGAAATGCTTGAAACCATAGAACTATGTGTGAACAAATGATTATTATTATTCAATCGGAATAGTTACTTGAAATCATATAATTTGTATAAATTATTATTAGATCAAAATAGTTGAAACTATATACTTGTGTGCAAATTATTTGTATTACCTAGGAATATTTGATACTATATAATTGTGTGCAAACAAATGATTATTGTAGACAAATAAAAAGAAAAAGTGCTTGCTGTGGAACATAGAAAATATAAATTGTTATTGTTATAATCAAACATTTAAAAATGAATCAAATTTCAGTATCAAACAACCCATAAGAGGTTGATATGCTATTAAATAAACCAAACCAAAAGTTTTCATTGTATCAGAAAAAAGGGTTAAGGAATAATTAAGTGTGTGTGGGTATTTAATACTAGTTTTATTTTAATCTAATTTTGTTAATATTTATATTTTCATACTGTAGGGTGTCTCATATGGCAGAATGGTTAGCCAGTTAAACTTTTGCAAAAGAATTTATTCTTGCGCATGTTGGTTACGTTGTTTATTTCCTCGCTAAGTTTTAAAGGTAAATAAATGAGAGAGAGAAATACAAAGATGCCGTAAGGTTTTTATGATGGTTTTTAATGGCAGCATGGAATAAAGGGTTTACGTTTATGCTGCAAGTCTTGTTGGAAGGAAAGAAGTAAGGAAATGAAATGAAGTTGTTATAGAGTTGAAAAAGCATTTTAGCAGCTAAATGCCTGAGTGAAGATGTGCATCTTTAGGTTAAGGCATTGATGAATGTGTGAGTGAGATATGTTGCCATAAGTGTAGCAAAAGTTGTGTTTGCTGGTTGAGGACAGGAACGTTGTAGTCACCCATGAGTTTGTGGTTCTGGTTGTTTTGGAGAGAAGCATGAAAATCTCCAGAAAATGTTGCCCAGAGATGAAGTAGCTGGATGTTGGAGAGGAAATTTTGCATCGCAGTCGACATAGCCAATACTGGAGTCGACTAAAAGTTGTTCCTGTGTGTGGCGTATTGAATTCATCTAATTCATATTCAACTGGGAACCCTTGGTCTAAGAGAATAGATGCAAGGGGTCCATAAATTAGATGGCTTTCCTTATGGTGGTGCTGCTGCTATTAAAGAGAGCAGTCATTATGTCTGTCCTGAACGAAGAAGTTCTGAGGAAGAGAAAGTGTTTGGCAGCTTTCCCCAATTTGGTGCTGCCCGGAAAGATAGTCTGGGATGAATAGGAAAAGTCATCTTGATTGGATGAAAATATGCATCGACCTTAACAGTCAAATTAATGTGCCAAACAAAAATATGAAATTCTTTCTGCTACAAAACTGATAAGATTTAGCATTACAATAGTTGATATGTCATAAAACTTAACCAAACTAAACCAAAAGAGGATTTGGTTTTTCTGGAGAATATTTTTGGGGATGCAATGTTGCAGAGTCCCATGCTTCAGCATATTGACAATTAAAGGCAAAGACTTTTGCTATATATATTAGTGTGTATCAGAATTAATTTTGTTTGTTTACAGACTTTTACTCCAAAGCTTATTTCTTATACAAATCTAAAAACTTTGTATAAATCCACTACATTATTAAATATTATTATAATATCATAGTGATGATCTAGTGTTTTTTTCAAATACACCTGCTGAAACTGAATCTCTGTTGCATAGCTGGGAGCAAGCAGCAAGAGGCATTGGTCTCTGCTTGAACTCAGATATAACAGACTTCATGTTTTAATCAAGATGATGCAATCTTCTCTTTAAATAGTAAGCTTTTGAAATTAATTGACTAGCTCATTTACATCAGTAGTAATATCTCATCTACTGAAAGCAATGTCAATATAGGCAAAGGTAAAGCATGGTGTGTTATTAATTGGTTATGGAAATCTGATCTCAGATGAAATAAAATGTGAATTTTTCCAAGTTGTAGCTATGTCAAGAGAAAACTAGATGGGAACTACAGAAGTATGCTGTATGTTGTTTTGGATAAATACTCAAAGCAGCACTCTCCAAAACAGCAACTTTATACCCACTTATTTCCTATCTCCCAAAACATCCAAATAAAATAAACAAGAACATGGTGGGTATTGCTGGAAAAGTAAGGATAAACTCATGTGACATTTTCCTATGGACTACTACACATGGACACCATTGTGTTGGCTGAACTACAAAAACATATTAACCAGCTCTATGAAAACACTAGATGCCGTCAAGAGAACCTACCAAGAGACTTAAAATACAATAAGTACACTCTCTGCTGAGAGATAAGATCTCTTTAAAAGGAGTAACCTGAGTATAGTACTAAATTGCATCCAATGGTGAGGTTCCATTTCTGGAGCTCTGAGGAGTGGGAAGTGATCCTTCATTACCTTTACTCCAAGGTCTACTCTGATCTGGAGTTGTAGTACTTGTTAGGGTCCAAGCAGTGGGTCATATATATATATATATATATATATATATATATATATATAAAGTGAGTAATGAAAACCAATTTGGTGGTATGTTTATATATTTAGTATCATGTTTCAAGCTTTATCATATAATTTAGAAAAAATTTTAATTTTAGGAAAAATATTGGGGAATGTTACAACTATTTATGATGTTGTCATGGCAATGTAATTAGGAATGTCAAGGATTATGAAACTTCAAAAAGTGGGAAATGAAAAATATTCAAAATTGTGCTCATGACTCTTATATAAGTTTGAATTAAACAATTTGAAAATATTACTGCTGTTTATGAAGTGAACTATTGTCTGTTATAGATTATAATTAAATAGTGCATTACAATTAGTGAAAATTGTATGTGTGTGTGTGTGTATATATATATATATATATATATATATATAATTTTTGTGAACCTCAGTGCAAATGAAAACATTCTAAAATTTGTAATTTTTTTTCAAATCAACAGAAATTATAAGGATTTTGAAAAATATTTATTCCTATTTTGATAATTCTTTTTTTAGCTTTAGTTTAAAAAATCACATAATGAGATTTTATATATATATGTATATATATATATATAATCTCATTAAGTGATATGATGGGATTTATCTTACTCCAGTTATGCTATTATGTTTGCTTTCACACTAATATCCTTGGGAAAGGCATGAACTCCCATATTCCCCCAAGCTATATTTTAAATAGTATGACTACTTGGATGGGTTTGATACTGAATAAGCCATGAAGGTTAACATGCCATTAAACAAAGAAACTGGACCTAAGTAAAACAAATCAAACCAACTTCTTATCTCTCTCTCTCTCTCTCTCTATATATATATATATATATATATATATATATATATATATATATATATATATTTTTTTTATTAGCATGCACATACTGTTTTCAAATAATCATATTTGTTAATGGTTATTTTGTATTGTTGATTTAGTAGAATGAATATATTCCGGTCTTTGTCTATCCTAAATGACGATCATTTTTCTGTCATTTTAATACAGATTGTATACTGTTATGTTTTCATTTCATTTCAGAAATGGGATGAAATTGACATTGAAGAAGAAACTGAAAGTGGTGAAAAGATCAAATCAAAAATCAGAGTACCAATGCAGGTAAGTGTAAACTGAATGAGTTGTTGGATAAATTTTATTGATAAAGTTACTGTTTTTCTAGTTTTGCTGACAGTATAAACTGTTGAAAACTAATATCAAGCAGTATCAGCATTCCTAATGGAAATGTGTGTATGTGTGTGCGTGCATGTATAATACTGTCAGAAAAAAAATTACATTCCACTTTGGTAATCATGAAGGTAAATCGTTGATTGTTGCCTAATTTTAAAAAAGCATTTATTTTACACTTTGGCGGTCATCATGTTCATTGTCGAGTCACATCCTATATATATGTAAAATTTATATCATAATTGTAAATTTATAAGGGGAAGTATTCTATTATTTGCAGTTCATAACTATCTACTTAAATAAATTGTATTAGTATTGAGTACAAATGCTGGCCAAATGCTGGGCAAATTGGATTGGAAATTAATTTATTTTCCTTAATTGTATTAGCAAGAATCCTGATATGTGTCATTGTTGCTGTGCCAAACCAATATATATACAAAAATCAGTTTTTATAATATCAGGGCTCTAAAATTTCTGAATATTCAAAAAAGAACGTAATTTTCCTTTTAACTAATTCTACAAAGGAAAGTTTCCTAAAAACATGAAAAAAAGAAATTAAATAAAATTTATACTAAAGCTAAAAAAAAAATCATTATCAAAATAGGAATAAATATTTTTCTAAATCCTTATAATTTTAGTTCATTTGAAAAAAGGAAAAGAATTGCAAATTTTAGAATGTTTTCATTTGCACTGAAGTTCACAACAATTATTATAAGCATAATAATATTTTTTTTATCTATCACAAAAATGAAAAAAAGATCAGAATTACAATTGCAGCTTTATGTAACATCAAAATTATCAATGACTTTTACAGTTAGATTAATGCTTAAAAGTATTACATTTTATTTGTGATTTATATTCGAAGAATATAGCAATCGGGTAAAAAAAGTATGTTTTTGTCTGTTCTTCGTCTTTTCATTTGCTTCTGTAGATACAAATATATAATTCCTCTATCTTGTCTGTAACTTTCACAAGATATAATAAAAGATAGTTTTACAACATATTTATGTGTATAATAATTAGAAAATATTTCGATGAAAAGCTATCAGATTTGGCATGCACACTTATTGAACCTAGGGGAATGTTTTAGCATAAAAGATTGTTTGTTTTTCATGGAGAAGGGCCCTCACAAGTCATTAGTATTTGTTTGGTATAGAGAAATTTGACACAGGGAACACTCATTGAAGAATAAACTCCTTATTAATCAATTGTTATATTTACTTTCACTCATTCTTGGCTTGGAAGTAATTATTTGGTTTAACTCTAGAGGACCATTCTTGTAGACAGCACCTACCCCATGACACTAGAAAGAGGAGAGTCACTGTCAATTCCTGAGGCCTGAAGTACCCTAAAACTGAGTTATTTTTGTTACCAGTCACTTATATGGAGGGACTCTAGGGTTAAAGTTAGTGAAGTTTAAAATATTTTTATTACTATAATGGCATTTGTACTATTGGGTATTGATATAAGTCTCAATATTTGGTCAATTAATGATAATTTTCAGGTAAAGAGATATTAAAAAAATTCTTATTAAAAGAAAATGGCGAGACAAAAAAAAAAAATAAAGTAAAAGCAGTTTATATAAGCTGTGATATTAAATAAATCCTGTTTTTTCTCATTATCTTGGAAGTCATATAAGCATTTATAGAAATTAAAAAAGAACCTTACATGAAAATAATTTCATAAGGTACTTATTCTGCAAGCTTGTCACTTGGTTTTCAACAGAATTAGCAAATCTTATTTTTTCCTTCCATAATATGTAAGCTAATGTGATGTGCCAATAAGAATGATCTAAAATTGGACCATCCTGAGGGCACATCAGTTTTGGCAGTGACAGCAGACAGACTGAACCTGTCGTTCATTTTCACTCAGTCTGTTTGTCAGTATTCATTGGTCAGTGTGTTAGGCTCCATTGAATATAACTTGGGCTATGAAGGAACTTATAATAATAACCTTATATTCTGTGGTTCATCTTTTGTAGATAACTATTCCTGATATAGAATGGCATGGTGAGATTTAGTTAATTATTCGAAGATAAAAATGTTATAATGTAGTTATATACCAATAGATTTATATATAGAAACCATTTTTGTCTGTCTGAGAATTTTTACATAAAGTGATGAAGATGAAATTAATGTATATTCTTGTTTGCAGCTAAAAAATAAAACATTGGAAATTATTTATATAATGTAATATTTCAATTTGTTGAATTACTAGGATGAGTTAAAAGTTTTGTAATATTTTGGTAGTTGCTAGTTTATGGCATGTATATCATGCAACTGGAGCTGTTTAAGTGCTAGAGGATACTCACTGTAGTTGATAGTGTTATGCTAGTTGGTGTGCTGACATATGCATTGCTTCATTCTATGTATGATTTGAAAGCCATACAGATGAACAGGCAGTGTTGTCTACTTCAGGAACTTATGTTTTATAAGTTTGAACAGAACCATTATGCTGCGAAAGCAACCATAAACATTGTGTAAAAAGTGAAGGCACAATTGATCACAGTATAGTAACCAGTTGATTCAAGAAATTTCACTTGGGTTGCAAGAACCTTGATGATCAGACAAGATCAGGTGTCTATAGATTCTGAAGCTGTGCTCCAAAGTCATTCAGGCAAATCTGGTATCTCACTGTCCAGTGTGGTTTGTCACTTTCATGACTTCAGCAAATGTATCTGGAGCTGTTGAATTGTGATTCACATTATCAAAATATTGCAAAACTTTTGATACAATAAAATCTAAGATCAGTTACAAAAATGTTCATAGAAATATTTTGTTCTCAGTTAATAATATATAGATCTTTTGGCTGATTATGTCCCCTGCAGAAAGTTAAGAGCTTCCCACCCAAAAAGAAGTGGTGTCCTGGGTATGATATTCAACTACATTTGGTGGCAAGGTTCCAGTTTTTAAGCTATGGGTAATGTGGAGTATCTCTTCATTGCCAATTCTCCTAAGTTCACTCTAACCTGGAGTGGTAGTACCTGTTAGGGTTCCATCTATAGGTAAAATATATCTGTTTAAAAATTATTTGTATTTGATTGAACTGTGTGCAAAAAAAAAGAAGAAAATTCTAACACTTAAGAAACATCTACACAAAAAATGTAAATATGAATGAATGTACAATGAATGCAATTCCTCTTTCTGAGCATAAAATAACCCTCGACAAGTTGATATGCTGTTAAAACAAGTCAGTCAATAATAGTATAGATGTAAAAACAGATTTATGTTTTGTTTTATGTCAGTATGGAGGAGGCAAATGTATTGTGTATGTATTTGAAATCTTAAATTTTCTACAAATGTATCTGTACTAGAAGGAAAAAGCAACATAAAAACATTCAAACTGCATCGTATATTGAATAAAAGTGAAAAATTTAACAGATTTATTTACTTTTTATAGAACTAAAATTACAAATGTTTGAGTGCATTTCTATGTTATTTTATTAAAAAATGCCAAAAGAAATGCTTTATGATTATTGTTTGATTGTTTTGTTTTTTTTTGTTCCGCTTATATCTCGTTGTGATCATATTGATATACAATGGCTGGATCAGTCGAGTATGAAAAATTTACTTTTGAAAACTCAAGTGTAAATAATGATTTTGTCATGACTTATATTTTCAGAACAAAGGTTCTTTTATTTTGGCTTAAAATTAAAATTTCTTCTTTATCACAATTGTACAATTTTATTGTTATTTTTCAAGCCTTAATAGAACCTCAAACAGACTAAAGATTATTACACTGTTATATTATTAATGATATTAGCTGAACCTGTGGAAATTCTACAGTTTAGTTAGATACCACCATCAAGGATTAAAGATCTACTTGACACTTTTTAAATGATTTATTTATAAGTTGTATATAATATATTCAAATAATATCTGCAATACTTATTTACATATACTACTGACCAAAAGTTTTGGACCACATTGATATTTTTCTTTAAACTTCAAATATGAATAATGTTTCATGTCTTTAAAGAAATATAATCATTTTTTTTATGTTTACATACAATTATGCAATAATTTTAATTAAAGCTAATTTATATTTTCTTTTCATCCAAGAATCCACAATGAGCATTTATTACTTCAAAGCAAATCCTTAGCATCCTTTCTTGTAGCTTGTAAAAGTATGTTGGTGGAAGTGATTCCAAAGCATTGTGTAAATATGTAATTAACTCTTGCTTAGTCAGAGTCAGTTCACTTTGAATTTTATGATCAATTGCTAAAATAGCCTTTATTATAAACTTAGAGAAACAATTCAGTGTTTTGCTAGTCCTGGAGACCAGGGTTCAATCCCCTGTCGAGTCATCCCAAAGACTCAAAAAATAGTACTTGATACCACCTTGCTTTACACTCAGCATTGTAAGGTACAGATCAAGGGTAAAGTTGAGCAAACCAGAGAAAGGAGTAGTGTTCTCCCTTACACCTCTGTGTAGTAGCTATTGAAAAGGGAGCCTTTGGGTCGCACCTTGACTATGGTCACCAACTTTACTTGCTTTTACTTTTATTAACATACAACAAAATTAAATAAAATGAAATTATTGAAACTATATTACCTACTCAGGCAAAAAGCTGTTAGCCTCATTGCTAACTTTAACTGGGATCAAAAATAGTAATGTTCTATTTGTATATTTTGAATCTCTGAAATTGCTTACATGATGAGTAACTGATGATTCCCTCAATCCCCTCCCACCAAGTATTGTATAATCAATGGTTAAAACATTAAGCTTTAATATTACCTTTTTTCTTTTTATGATGCTTTTAGGATTAATATATTGCAATACCTTGTTTTTAATTGTAGGCTTTATTTTATTTCTTGTTTTAGTATTTACCATCAAGGAGAAGTAAGTTTTTATTTATATGAACTCTTCTCCTGTGGGAAATACATTGGCAAATCTTAAACCCCTAAGATTGTGTTTGAAAAAAAGAAAAGAAAAAAAGCATACTTTAGTGTATGTTGAAACAGTTTGAGCTTTGATATATGTTAGTCAAAAAGATAAAACCAAATTGTAAGGGATAAGAAATATCAAATAAAAAAAATCTATGCCTCATAGTAGTTGTAATTATTATGGAATAAAATTAGTATTATTAATGTTTGAGTTATGAAGTCAATTTACTCTTAATTTGTGTCTTCTCTTGCTTTAAAGAAATGTCTCTGTAAGATTTAAAATAAATGGTTGTGAAAGTAATTAAGAAAATATATAAGATTTTTTTATATAAAAGTATTGTTCCAATTTTTATGCATATTCCCTTTTGGACATAACTGAAGTATCTCATAACTGCACATGTATTAATATAACTATTGCATATGATTTGTGTTTTAGGCCAAATGTAACCCAAAGTGCATATTTCCAAGTAGCTTCACTTATTTTTCTTGGTTATTGAATATTGTTTTGAATTAAGGAATTTTAATAGAAATTTCTGATCTTTGAAGATTTTTCTAATTTGTCTCCAAGTAGGTCTGTCATTGTAGTGAATATCACTATTCATTTTAATCTTTTTCTATTTGTAATTTTTTTTTTTTTTCAAAAGTTATGCTTGTTTGTACACAAGCTTACTTTCTTTTTTTATATAGACTTCTATTTTTTTCCTGTTAGTTTTTAAGATTGATGTAAACAGAATCGCTTGTTTCAATGATATCAATATTTAAATATTTTTTTGTGAAACATTGTCTCTGAAGTCTCATAAAATTGTTCTATTGTGGAAATATAGCATTTTCTCTTTTAAATTTTTAGATTATATAACTTTATTTAATATATATATATATATATATATATATATATATATATATATATATATATTCTATTTAAATTATTTTTTTCTTTTT
This sequence comes from Sepioteuthis lessoniana, assembly GCA_963585895.1. NCBI lineage: Eukaryota > Metazoa > Mollusca > Cephalopoda > Myopsida > Loliginidae > Sepioteuthis > Sepioteuthis lessoniana. Next base: position 133,857,771 of record OY757905.1, on the reverse strand, counting down.
TCATTTTTTGACAAGTTTAATTGTTACTTTCTTTTTAAGCTTATTGGGGAAAAATACCCAAAATACTGAATACTAAGTTTTGTATTTTAGTCTTAATTGTTTTTTTGTTTTTTTTCTCTTTTTTGAAAAATAAGCCTTGGAGACATTATTCAAGCAATTCCATTGGATTAAGTACCACATTATGTAAATGAGCTATTAGTTATGCCAGAAGTTCCAAAGTTCTTTCCTAAGGGAGACGAGTAACTGAGTTATGTAAATAGGAAAATATTTTGACATGGTTGTGATGAGGATGGCTGAATATTGTTGAAGCTGATGATACTTTACAATTAGTTAAATTTTCCTCATGTACTTTGTCTCTGCTCATCTGTCTATAGTTCTTCCTTTCTCTTACGTACAGTTAGAGCCAAAAGAATTGCATTCAGCAGAATCACTTGGATTCAAATGTTATTCACAGCAACATGTGAGGGAATAATCTTTAAATCTGAATAATTTTTGGAGAAGCATTATTTTCATCAGTTTAAGTTTTCAATTGCTGCTTCTTTTTCCAAAAAAAAAAAGAACATAAATAAACAAACAAACCCCCAAAAAAAAGAAACAAAAAAAAGATAACAAATAAACATAAAAATCTTTAAAAAAGAAAAATTACAAAAGAAAATGAGTAAAATGACAAAAATAATAGACAATAAAAATTTAACTTGAACATTGTAAAGAAGAAATCTTAACTAACAATAAATAATAAAATTGTGACTATTCAAGAACTGGCAAATTTTACTAAGTGTATGTGTCTAAGTCTTCTCTCATCTTCCCATTTCCTGTCTCAACCAAAAAGCTAATAAGGTAAATATCTTTCTGTAAGTGAGACAGTTTCTAATGTAAATTGCATATTGCTCCCTGATCAATGATCAAGATTTATTTCCCTTCTTCAAATTTGAATTTTCCCAGTGGCTTCCATATCCTAATTAAAGGTTTGCAATTGTTCAGACTATATATGGTTGGAGTTAAACCAGACTGCATTCTGTAGTTCTGTTGTGGTTTTATAGCAGTTCCACAGATGTGTTGATCAAGATATTTGTGCTGTTTTGATTTTCCAATGATTGACAAAGATTCAAATGTAACTATGTTATTTGAATATGGTATCTTATAATAACTGTATAAGATTGACGAAGAAGAGCTTTTCGGTCTTGATTTGAAATCTGTAGTCTATCTTTTAAGTACTCCTATTAAACCAATGTTTTAATTGTAATTGTTATTATAGTCATAATGTTTTGGCTATTGTACTCTTTAGCCTGACTGTATTGTTGGTGTGGCTTAGAATATCCCTTGTAGTGGATTAAGACCACCACCCCTGCAAAAAAATGGGTGTCCTGAGTATGACAAAATTGGATCTGATGGTAAGACTCCACTTCCAGAGATCCGGGGAGTATAGAGTAGCTCTTCATTGCCGTTATTCCCAGGTCCACTCTGACCTGGAGTCTTTGTACCTGTTAGTGTCCCATCATATCTGTTTGAAGATTATTTGTATTCAATAAAACTGTATCCAAAAAACCCTTAAGAAACAACTTCACAAAAAATGTAAATATGAACGTACAATGAATGCTTTCCCTAACCTGTCGGCATAAAATAGCTGTAAACTGGTTGACATGATCTCAAAATCAATCATTCTTCAACATGAAGAAAGCTGGAGAGTACAACATAGTAACCTTGTGAGAATTTCAAACTGAAATTTTATTCAATCCCCAGGAGTTGATTGTTTTCATTCTACTGTTCATGTTTAGGGAATATGTTGTATCAGTTAATTCCTCCTATTTATTCTTCTTGTTATCACCACTGAATTTTCATGTGGGACCAAATCTGAATGGATATAAACAATAAAGTGCATCTAGTTACCTGGCAATTGTTAGTTCAATCCCGAGTCAGGCAATATAGGAAAAAGTCATATAGCTTTGAGTCAGTGGAAATGATGATATCTCACAGATGAATTAACCAAGTCAAATGAATTGAAATGTGAGATCATCTAAGGCATGAACACCAAATTGAGAACAATCTACCCCTATGAATTGAATAAAGAGTTCTGTTTGAAATTTCCAAAAGCTTACTCTGTCAGACACCTGAAGAAAACCAGAGGGTACATTGCTTAAAATGTTGCGACTATGATAACAGCCAAAATGAGGACACTAATCTGAGCACATCATCAAATAATGGTAATTGTTTATCTCAGAAATTCAGATTGAAACCCTTACCACTAATTAGCAGATGAAATGAAACACAATTTCTTAGTTGTGAACAATCTGTTTTAACCGAAGATTCAAATGTAGATGGTACTATGATGTTATGAATATGATCTAAAAGAAAAACATCAAGTAATGCAGCCAGATTCAAATATGTGCACACAGAATTTGCCTTACATGTTTGATAATGTATGTGAGACACTTTCTTATGTTTTATAGAAATATTTGCATATACTCACATACATTATATGAGTCTATATTTGTATGTGTGCATATTGAACAAATGCATGCATATATAAACTCTTACACAGTCAGTTAAATAAGCTTAAATAAAAAAAAATCTTAAAAAAAAAAGATCATTTAAAATAGACGTAAAATATATTTAGTGACAAGTTAGTGCTTTATATGTATTTAATTTTGCAAAAAAGACACCAATAAATGTTGCATAGAATTCATATTTTTGCTATTTAACCTGCCAAATGGGATAAAACATTTTAAAAGTGAAATCACATCATAATAAATGGAGAAAATTTAGAGTGACACACAGGAAGTTTCTTGTTTTAAAAATTTATCATCATCCATGAAGGTTTATCAATAAGTCTGCAGCTTAATGTAGTTATTGGCTGAATTTTGATCTGCAGTTTTCACTGTAAAATATTCAATCTAGGTGATTAATTGTCACCATTACATTAAGTGCATTGACAAAGAAGGAGAATCCGTACTTGATCAAAACTAAGTAATGTTTTAAAAGAATAATAACAATAGTATATACGAAGTGACCCATGAATTCCCATTGTAACAATAGTGATATTATTGCTTTTATTTAAGGAGTGAAGCATTCTGATTAGCTGTTCATAATTATCTCTGTTATGGAGAAAATTTGGATGATTAGGATAAGGAATGAAATTCTTATTCACTTTCAAATTGGACTGGAAATTACTTTATTCTGTCAGATTTTAAGTGTACTGCTTAAATAAAAATATTGTCATGATATGCTTTTTATCATTAGACATTTAGTTAATGATGTACCTATATAAAAATTTGTTAATTATTATATTAATATTTTTTTAATCATAATGGAATTTTCAAAAGTTGGCCATTACTTTTTCTCTTGATAAATGAATTATGATTTATGTAAATTTCATTTATTTACTCTATTTAAAAAAAAAGTCCATATGCATACATGTATAACATATTTCACTGTGCTTGTCTTAAATGACTATAGTCCCTACTTTTAATTTTTGGGTTTCCAAATTACCACCCAGATTACCTGTGCTGTGAGTTATGGTTAAAGATAATATTATTCCTAATATTTGAGCACTGTGAACATATGCTGGGACCTTCCTTTTGGTTATAAAAAGAGAACATCATCTGCTTGCTGCTTTCCTTCTCTTCTCCTTGAAAAAGAAAACAACTGGCATTATGCAAACATTTGTTGTTTGTACAGCTTTGTTTAATTTCCATCTTCATCTGTGCAAGTGTTGTGCACATTGCCTGACGACATCAAAGCTGTGATAAGAAGTGCTCACTTTACAGTTATCTGCCAGACAGCTGCTGGTCTCAGAAAGCAAGAAAAATTATAGCTTAAGAAAATGAGAAATAATAATTGTGATGATGATGATCATCATAAGATTTAAAAAAAAACCCAAGACAAAACAAAAATAAAACATACATTATAAAAGATGAACAGTTCAATTTAAAGAATCCAATGCTAAAAGGCAAACATGCTAATAATGCTGCCACTACTGATTCTCAAAATGAGGATGATGATGATGATGATATATATTAATAATGAATAATCACATAAAATGAACATGGATATTAATGATTGTATTCAGATTCAATATTATAGAATTGATATAAATCCTGATATGGTTTTTTAAATAATTTCTTTTCTCACCCTTCCCATACAAAATGAATCATAAAAAAATAAGTGATAATGTTTTAAAAAGAATAATAATAGTATGCATCAGATGGTCTGTGAACTTGTGGACCATGGAGATATGCTTCTATTTGAAGGATTCGGATTAGAATCTCATTGTTATCTCTGTTATGTTGAGAATGAAATTCTGTACAAATGCTGACTCTATATGATTATCACTTAATTGCAAATTTAACTGGAAATAGCTTTATTCAGCCTGAGCATTTTTAAGTGTATTGCTCTAATAAGAATATTGTTTCATATATATGTATATATAGCATAATGATAATTTTAGTAATATATAGATTATTTTATTTTGAAAAAAGAAAAATACTTCTTAGAATGAACTATTGTAAATACTAATAATTGTATGTAACTGGAAAATGATGTTGAAGATGATAGTGATAACAACACCTAAGAATAGAATTTACAATTTTACAACAAAAATTATGAAATTAACAGCTGTAAATTTTCTATGGAAATGGTATCTGCATCTTAAGTTTATCATTATTTCATTAAGAATGAAAATGAAGAATTAAAAAAAAAACAAAAAAGAAAAAAAAAAGATTAATGGCAGAAAAGAAAAAGAATTGATTTTTTTTGGTACAGATTATGAATTGCATGTTTACCCACAATGCATCTTCCTCTCCCAAACCACATTTAATTGTTCAATAGTAGAAGTCTCATATTAGTTATCCATTCACTTGTATTTATTAGCACATCATCATCTTTCTACACTCTTCCCATTATCCACAATCACATGACTCTGTTTAATTTTTGAATGTTAATTTATTTTGCTTTGTTTAGTGTTAAGAAAAAGAAAAAAAAAAAGATGTCTGATGTCCAGAACCATTATGTGCTTAACTTTAAGCAGATGTGAAGATTGTCTTTCTATGCAAAAGCGACATTGGAATCTTTTTGAAGTTTTCTGAAAAGAAAAGAAAACATGTGCTTTTAATTGTTTGGAAGGAATATAATGACCAAAAAGGAAAAAAGAATGAAAAAAATGTTCTTGTACATCTGCAAGAATTTTGTTTCTTTAAAAATGTTTCATAAAAGGAAAGAAAAAAAAAAGTAACTGGGTGGGTAACAACTCAACTGTAAATGTTCCTTCATTTACCAAAAACTGTCATTTGTCTTTGGTGTCTGCTGCTGTTAATATTCACAATTTTTTTATCCTCTTTTATCTTCAAGAAATATTTCTTTTTAAAACTTGGTTATGCAGGTGTGAGTAAATGGACTCATATTTTGTGAATGAATCTTAATAAAACCATTTAAGAAAGGCCCTACTAAGGGCTTTTTTTTATTAGTTCTTATAGATGACTGTTAAAAGATGTTACTAAATACATTTAAAAATTTGTTAGATTTTACTGCTCAACTTTGTTGGAAAATTTCACTACCAAAGTTTACAAGATGAGCAATGGTCTTCTCAAGGGAAAAGTGTCAAAAAATACATTTTGTGTATAAAAATTATTTCATACTAAAGTTGATACCACAGCATCTACTATAAGCATGTCACTGTTAAGTACTTGCTGTTGGGTTATTGATAACTAAGTTTATAAACTAAAATTGAATTTATTAATATACAAATAAAGTCTGGAGGTGTCAAAGTTGTCAGCCATTTTTGGTTTGAATTGTGAATTCAATATGACAGTGATATAAAGAGGCACACTTAGTGTAATGATTATCATTATAGGAAATGAAATTGGCAATGGGAGTTCAAGACCTGGATAAGGTTGTTTGTTTTTCACTTTGTGCTAATACACTTGCGAAAAAGCACAAATCCATCTGGCCTCCCCAAGCTATGGGTAAATTGTAGGTTCTTTAGCCTTGGTCATGCAACAAGTCTAGGAGAAGGAAAGCTGAGTTCAAACCAGCTGTACTCCTGTTTAAAATTGACCTTGTGTTACATTTTGCTTGTGGCAGAGGGTTTGGGTAAATACATATGACATAGATAAAAACAATAAAAATGATAAATTATCAATCAATATAATAAAATATTATTATAATATAAAAATAAAAAAGCATATATGTAAAATAATATATATACCGAAAGAAAAATATTGTTCAACCGGCCCATTGGTCTAATTGGTAGAGTGTTTGCCAATGGCCAAAGACTCAAAAAATGGTACTTGATGCTTTCTTGCTTAACACTCAGCATTATAAGGTACAGATCAAGGGTAAAGTAGAGCAATCCAGGGAAAGGAGCAGCGTCCTTCCCTACACCTTGGTGTTGTAACTATTGAAAAGGGAGCCTTCCGGTTGCCCTCGACTACGATTGCCAACTTTACTTACTGAGTAAAGTTCTTTGGTCACATGTCTGTATTGTTGAAATGTTTCTAGAAGAAGTAAGCCTGTTTAGCTTTTAGAAGATATGACAGCATACATAATGTCAGCTTTGGATTTTGTTATGAAAGTGATTTGTTTAGAAGTAATGTTTACTATGGTCAGTGTTCTACCACAGCTTCTATGAGAGGTGTATCCAGAGACTCAATATACTAGATGTATTATTATCACTGCATTCTTTCTATAAGAAGAGTTTTTGTGCATCTTATCTTATACCTGGATCTGTTTCCATGGAAGCCACAGTTATAACATCTTCTAGTGTTATCAAAAAATAATTCTGCTGTAGAAAAGGTAGATAGTTGACAACCTAGGATGCTATGTATGGTTTTGAACAAATCCTGGAAGCTGCACCCTACAAAACAGCAGTTGTAAGGATACTTACCTCCATCTTGTAAACCATTCAAGAAAAATGAGCCTGAGATGCTGGGCATTGCTAGAGAAGTAAAGTCAAACTCATGTAACAGTCTCCTTTGAACTCCTACATATGGACACACCAGTAATAACTTAGATTCATTTGCTCTGTGTGGACACTAGATGCCATCTAGATGATCTAAGTCCAATGGCCAATAGGGATAGATGGTGAGAGTGATTCAAAGGAATATAAGCTGTTGGCACATCTTGATGATGATATGTGTTTAAAGCATAACACTAATACCACAAGTCAAAGCAAATTTCTTAAAATACTTATTCCTTTCTGTATTCATGGTATAGAATCTGGGTTTAACTTTAACAAATAAATAACACTTTTTTGCTAGCTCACATTGAAATAACATGCATCAATTAATCTAAATTTTTTCACCAATCAAGAGGGATGTTAAGAGGAAGTGACATTTGCCTCACTGTGGGAGACAATTGATTAGCAATGATGATTTTATTAATTATGAGATTGTGAATGCCAAAATATAAAGTTTGCTGTAAATTATTGTGCTCATGCCAAAATGTTAAAGAAGACTTTTCCTTTCTTTTAATGATTTTCTAACATTTTTCAACAGGACAGAAAATAAGTATCAAATAATCATTCAAGACTTCCAAACAAAAATTGATATTATTTTTGAAACTCATAATAAGCTTTTAAAATGAATTTTCGATAGACTATCAGTCATATGGAAGTCAGACCTGACCGATAAAATGAAACGCAGTTTCTTCCAAGCAGCGATCGTGTCGATATTGCTATATGGATGCACTACATAGATGCTAACTAAAAGGCTGGAGAAAAGGCTTGATGGCAACTACACAAGAATGCTGTAAGCAATATTGAACAGGCCCTGGAAGCAGCACCCCACAAAGCAGCTGTAAGGCTACCTACCACCCATCACGAAAACTATCCAAATTAGACAAACCAGACATGCAGGATACTGCTGGAGAAGTAGGGACAAACTCATTAGTGATGTACTCCTATGGACCCCTACACATGTCTGAGCAAAAGCAGGGTGACCAGCTTGAACCTACTTACAGCAGCTCTGTGAGGATACCGGGTGTAGCCCTGAGGACCTGCCGGAAGCGGTGAACAATAGGGAGGGATGGCGAGAGAGGGTCAGAGATAGCACGACATGATGATGATGACAAGTACAAAAATAACCTGTGTGAAAAGTTCTAGGATTAACTTTGAGAATATATACCAGATATTATTTAGACAGTTGAATCTCTTGATGTTACTTGGAGAAGTTAAAAGTTTTGCAATATTTTAATAATGTGAGACACAATTTGGTAGCTTTGTGTGGTTTTGCCAAAGTTCTGAAATTGACAAACCACATTGAACTCTGAGATACTGAGCTCAATACTCTCTGAGTGTTACTCATCAGATTTGCTGCTATGGCTTGGAGCATAGCCTTGGAATCCACGGTTTTAGGCCAACCTTAATCTTTGAGTTTCTTGCAACCCAAGTAAAATTTCTTGAATCATCTAGATCAACTGGGCCTTCACCTTTCACACCACAAATGTTTCTGGTTGCTTCCACAGTATTGTAGCCCAGTTCAAATTCATACTGTATTAGACTATGTTGCGTGTTCATCTATGTGGCTTTTGAATAATGCAGGGAGTAAAGCAATGTACAATGTGTCAGCACACCAACTACCACAATACTACCAATCATAACTGGTACCTACCATGGCTTTAACTGCTTCAGTAATGTAATATATGTACTGTAAACTTGTTCATACCAAAACATTGCAAAACTTTTGACTCACCCTGGTATTAACAAAAAAAAAACAAAACTTATTTCCTTATCGCAAATAGAAACAAAATAATCTAAAATGACAATAATTTGTTCTTTGTTTTTTTTCTATGATTAAAAAAAATGTCCTTTATCCTTATGGAGTATATCTTATAAGGATTGAAGAATGGGTTGGCCAAGTCATGCTAACAAAATAAGAAAGACAAAGTTCAATTGTCTGATAATATCAGGTATGTTAAGTTCTTGGATGATGTTTGGTCTAGTGTCTTTTTTTTCTTGCAGATGAATCTGTAATTATCATTTTCAGTCCTGTAATTCTTTGAGTAGCACCCAGACTTGTAGTGCAACCACCTAGCTAAGCATCAGTGAAATTAAAATTGCAATATGATTTTGTAGTGTTATCAGCACAGTATAGGTGTGGTGTTAAAGTGTACACAAATGCAGACAAACAGTTTCCAACAAAATGATGGGGTTTTATATATATATATATATATATATATATGTGGACTGAAACCTCTGTCTTGGATCAAAGCGTAGCATCTGTGGGTTATGCCAAAAATCAAAGTATCACTCCTTGGCACTTCTGTTTAGGATCAGAGTGTAGTGTCTGGGTGCCATACCAAGGATCAAATTAACATTCCCGGCACTTCTGCTTAGGATCAAAGCATAGCTCACTGTCTTTGGGGCTGAGATCTGTTCTATATAGGAAATTATAATTTTTTTATCATACAGCTACAAATTGACAACTTCTGGACCAAAGATTAATTGTAATAATACTACAAATATAAAAATTATATTAACATTGAAATCACGTTTGTCTAGTTTTTGCATTTGTTGTCTTAACATTAATCTCTGGTTCTAGTCATGAAGCTCTGGCAAATCTCAATCCAAATCTCTGCTACATAGCCTGAACTGGGTTGCAATATGTGTTGGTTTCTACATGAACTCATATAAAACAAAGTTTATGTGTTTTATTCTCCTAATTAAATGGTAAGCCTCTGAAATTAGTAGATTAGTTCATACACCTTTGTAGCAATGTCTCATCGACTGAAAATCTAAGCATTGGTAAAACATGGACTACTATTGACAGGTTATTGATCATATTGAAATCTCATCTATGATAAAATGAAATGGGAATTCTTCCAGATTGTAGCCATGTCAGTACTACTGTACGGTTGTACCACTAAGACTTTAACAAAATGCTTGGAGAAAAAGCTAGATGGGAATTACATGAGAATATTGCATACTGTCTTGAACAAATCTTGGAAGCAGCAGTTGTACAGCCACTACTTATTTCCCATTTCCCAAACCAGTTAAATAAAACAAGCAAAACATGCGGGGTACTGCTGGAGAAGTGAGGACAAAGTTATGAGCAATGTTCTTCCATGGACTCCTACACATGGACATATCAGTGTTGTCTCGCCAGCAAAACTTACATTCATTAGCTCTGGGCAGACACTGGGTGCCATCTAGAGGACTTATCAAGAGTGATGGCTGATATGAATGGATGGTGAAAGAGAGTCAAGGAAATCTGTTTTGTTGGCTTGTCTTAATGAATCTTTTTGCAATGTATTAGCAACTTGGTTTCAATATTGAGTAATGAAAAATTTCATTATAGTAAAATCAGTAGTGTTCATTTTGAATAGCAGAATTTCTCAAAACTTTATAGTGATATCAAATTGCAGGACTGATAATTACATATATCTAAAACACTAAGTAACTTTATATAAGTAGATTTCTTACAGATAAACTGTATCTACTTTATGCAAACAACTCTCTTATTGAGTATAGGGATGGATGAAGATGGTTTCTGCATTTTTCAGAGAAGGATTTTTATAAAAGCACAATAAATCTAAAAAGCACATAAAATGAAAAATAAATGCCTATTGTTTAAATGAAAGAATGAACTCCTCCCTTCCCATAAAATTTTTTTTGAGTAGTTATGATGCAGAGACAGACATGCACTTTAACTTGTTTAATACTTTCATCGGAAAAAGAAGAAAAAATGCTCTAATAAAGTACAAAACTTTCTTTTTCCAAGATTCTCTTCACTCTCTCGGGATATTTTCCCCAGATCTTTTCCAACTTAAGCCGACAGCTGCTGTATTTGCTTGTTTCTTATTCAAGCTAAACTCAAAGTGACTAAAATGAAATTTAAATACAACTCTATATAATTGTATCAATTTTGTGCTTATTTTCATTGATCTTTGTTTATTTCAGGCTTCTTGGTATGTCCAGACTTTGCTTTATTCAGTGTGTAAAGAAATAAACAGAGTGGCAGGACATGCAGTCAAAAGGTAAGTAGTTATTTTTTTTCTTTCGTGTTGTCAAGATGTGTATATACTTCTATTTCTTAAAAATTGTTTGTTTTTTAAAATTTTTTAAAAGAAACAAAAAGACAGTCTTTTTTATAGTAGACCTATTAGTCATTTAATGCTGTTTGACCATATATTAGGTTGTTTGAAAAATAATGACTGATTTTGCATTTAAATATGTAATACATTCGGAGATTATTTTCAAAACAGCTTAATATATACATGTATGAGGGTGGGCTGAAAAGTTCATATGATGATGTCATGTCTGCTGCTAATGACTTTTTGGACCAATGGAATCCAAGCACTGCAATACTGATGGAAGATGTGTGTGGACAGCAAAAGGGTCTAAGTTGATAAATAAACCTTATTTTGTCATATTCCATGAGAGTATCTTTATCAGTTTATGAACTTTTCAGCTGATCCTTGTATAGGTTGACCATTGATTTAAGGTCAGAAAATCATTAGGGAATTTTTAAAGCCAAGGATTATTCTTAGCCTTTCTTGAATTCTAACTTTGCAAAATTATTATTCATGTATAGGTCATCACAAATTTTTCTCTAAAAATAAAGTCTTCATAAGTTGGTCAAGATATGACTATATGTAATAAGCCATATATATGTTTATTGATGTGCTTCAAAAATTAAATTAAGCTCTGTTTTTGGATAGTTTTCTTCTGTCAAATCTTTCATTGGCTTCAATTAAGTAAGGGCAAATTAAATGTTTTGAAACATTATTATTTAAAATATAAAATTCTATTAAAATGAAATTTATATTTAGATGATTAGAAATTTCGATTGTTGGATTCAACTAGACAACTAAGGAAGCTGTTTGTGTGTTGTTTTTTTCAGGCAATTCTGTGTCATTTCATCCTTCTGGCTTTAAAATTGTGCTTTTCATATTTGATACTATCTAGAATTAAAAAAAAATTTTCCTCTTCCACAGTGAAGAAGTTGTTTTTCTTTCCAAGTTGTGCATACTTGATAACAGAGATTTAAACATACATTTTTTTTTGTTTTTTTGCTTAATGTGCATTAATAGCCTGAACTAACAAATGGATTTTACACTTTATGTTAAATTCAGGAGTTGTTAGCATTGTCAATACTTTTTATCTTGATAGAAATAAGTACAATCTTATACTTGTAAAATCTACAAAGTTCAAGAATAATAACTGTTGGTTTATTGAATGTAGGGCCTTAATTTGCAAAGTCTTCTTGTTATTATTTTACCACTCTGAATCATCTCATTTAACTGGTATATAATAATGATACAATCTTAAAATTATGGTGTTTCCACTTAACTGTAAATTTATATCATCATACTAATTTTGGCAAAATTGGTAAGAAGCTCATTTTAAAGCAGTCTAATTTTTTTCAGTAATACTATTTTATTCTTGATAATAAAATTGGCTGGGATAATTTTTTAATGTTTGTTTTGATGATGTAGAAAATATTCATTACATAAAGAAATTTTAGTTTTTATCTATCTATCTATCAATCTATCTATCTATCTATCCAAAATTTTGGTACGTTTGGTTGTAACTCAAAAACTAAGACATTTGACCACCACACTGATTCAGTATCATCCGAGGTAGATTTTAGTAAAATAGTTATCATAAAGTTTGTATAAGTGAAGATATTTTAGATTAAAGAATATGTAATAGCATTAGGAAACAAGAGGACATTTTTTAATCTTTCAAATGTTTAAGCAAAGTTATGATGAAATACACTTATGATATATGATAAACAAATCAAACCATTTATCTAAAAAAAAGAATAATAATTATATAATGTGTGTGTATATATATATATATATATATATATATATATATATATACTGTTCATTATAATGTTTAATTATTTAGTAAATCAAAGTGTATTGCTTGATCAAAGGGAAACATTAAAATCATATTTGAAGCCTTGATTAGTGGTGTTAATTTGTAATGGACAATGTATTTTTTTTTGTTAAATAGTTAAAAAAAATCAAATTGTGATAAATATTGTTTAACTTCCAATTATTTTCTGATTTAAAAAAGAAAACAAAAAAATGATTTGTATATTACTGATGTTAATTTGATGCAATACATGGGCAATGCTAGGTATCCCTGTTAGTTTTTGAGGAAAGAAACACTTTAGAAATATACCAATTGAATATAACTATTTTTTTGGTTTATCTTTTTGAGTAAAATCATTGAAACTTTTGCTGTGCATGTTGTGAAGATGGTTGGCCAAACAAGTCTATATTTTCCAGCTGAAGAAGAGGAAGAAATTGTGGTGTGTATATTTAGGGGGTGGGGAGAAAGAGAGAGAGAGAGGAATAATAAGAGGCATGATTAATGGTTATTTCATAAATGCTGCAAGCAAGGCAGCTTCAGAGCGAACTGTACTTGCTGATAAGTGAGAATGAAACTGGAATGAGCCTGGGCAAAGTAGTGTCTACAAAACATGATTTCAATTTCCTGCTGTGTATGTGTGTCTGTGTACACAAGAGAGTGTGAACATGAAATACAAAGGACGAATGTTACAATCTGAACAAACAACTCTCCAATGGTGAACCATATCCAGAGTTTGTCTAAATTATTATTTCATTTTTCAATTTTTTTTTTGGCTGCTTTTGTGTTGTATAAAGAATAGGTTTTGCTGTTGACTTTTGCTGCTGCTGCAGTTGTGTGAGTGAAGAAGAACATTTTTAATGCATTCATCAATTTTTATGTGAGTCAGCAAATTCAATGTGATGTAACAGCATTAGTTGAAATGTTGACAATGTTTGATGCCAAAAGTTTTTATTTTTGTCTTCTTTAATGAAACAGTTTGTTATCATCTATTTGAGAGGAAAATAAAAAAAAGAAAAAACACAAAAGTCAATGAAAGCAATAAAACTTTATTATTTGTATTTAATCATATTTTTTGATTAAAGTTTATTCTCATACTGTGCAGAGCATCTTAAAACTTTTTTTTAATTCATATTTAAAGCAAATTAAAAACTAATGCAGGTATTATCCAAATTGGATTACATATAGGATGTCTTTGATATATGTTTATATATATATTCACCTAAAGGTCACCTTTGGTAGCCATTAAGTGTGATTTTGAGTTATATCTTATTTATAGAATTTACTAGACAACATATGAACTCACTGGGTTCCTATAGTAACAGTGATCCATGATGATATTAATGCTTCTATTTAGGAAGGAGTAAAGGATTCTAGTTTGCATTTCATATTTATCACCATTATATCAAGAATTTTAATGATTAAAAATGACATTCAGCACAAATGAAGATCACCACAAAATGGTAAATTGGACTGGAAATTGCTTTATTCTTTAAGAGGATTACTATAATAAAAATCTCATTATGATGTGCAATTTTTGCTGGGTTATAATTACATACTAATATAATTTTTGCAGTATATAGATATAATTAATTGCAAATTAATAAGTAAATGAAAGTGCTTTACATTTCATATATACACTGTATGTTTAACATTTCATAGTTATCTCCCTTAAAAAACTTAGATGACATGAACATCCACTATTATTGTTAAATTGTAGATTGAACTGGAATTTTTATTCTTCAAGTTTGAGCATTTTAATACTATAAGCAAATTGCTAGACATAGTTCAGGTTCTGTTTTTGAGATCAACATTAACTTTTGATGGGAAATCTTTTATCTGGTGTACATGTAACTTAGCATTGACTAAATGACATAAATTGAGAAAAAAAAAGAAAGCTATCTATAATTGTTTGTATGAGCTGTTTTCATAAGTGTTTTTTTCCTTGTGTAAAATCAGTTTTATATAGAAAAGAGAGAAGGTATTTTCATTTAAAGATTATTTTAATAATTCTGTTTAATTCAGTATGTTGAAATCTTCTAATTTTAACACATCACTCAATAAGTCCTGGGCCTAACTAATCAAACAACTTTTTTGGCAAAATTTGACTTTATTCATCAACATAGTCTCCTTCTAGGGTAATACACTGATTCTAATGCTTCTCTAACAATTTGATGCCTTTTTTGTAGAATGATTTGTTTTTGGCCTCAAAATATGCTTCGGTTTTTTATATCACTTCTTCATTGGAGCCAAATCTCTTTCCCTGGAGCATTCTTTTGAGGTCTGCAAATAGCCAGTTGTTGCTGGGGGCCCAGATCTAGAGGATAGGGTGGATATGGAAGCAGTTCAAAGTGCAGTTCATGTAGTTTTGCTATTGTTACCACCGACTTGTGATACAGTGCGTTGTCTTGGAGAAAGAGCACTTTTTTCTTCATTTGTGGCTGTTTTTTGGTGATTTCTTCCTTCAAATGCACCAATAATGCTATATAATGTTCACTGTTGGTGGTTCTTCCTTTCTCAAGGTAATTGAAATAGTTGATTTGATTCCAGAGTGAAGTGGTGGATCCATGTTTCATCCTTTCTCACATATTTACACAAAAACTCCTTTTTGTTGCGTTGAAACAGTTGCAAACAACGCTCTGAATCGTCGATGTGTTGTTGTTTTTGATCGACTGTGAGCAAAGACGGCAATCACTTTGAACACAGCTTTCTCATTGACAAATGTTCATGCAAAATGGTGAATACACTGCCTTCTGATATCAACTCCTTTGCTATCTCATGCAACTTCAATTTATGATTGGCCAAAACAAATTTGTGGAGTTTTTTGGTGTTTTCTGGGACAACCGCTGAATTTGGGTAACCTGAGCATTTAGCATCATTTGTGTCTGTACAACTGCATTTAAAGTCAGCATACCACCTCTTAACCATTGTTTCCGAATAACACTTATCAAGCCATTGCTTTGCTTGAACAGTATTTTTCCTATCAGAAAGCAATGCTTTATCAACACATGAAATTCAGATTTTTCCATTGTTTTGAAAATTTGCAACAGTAGCTTCACTTAAATAACTGTAATTTGTAAACTAATAATCCAATTGGGCTCAAATTTTGACAAGTGCCATTCGGAGGTTAGTACTTTATAAAAATCATATGGATTTTTTTTATTAGTGGTGCCATCTATATGTCAGGCCCGAGACTTATTGTGTGATGTGTTGTAGAAAGATTCAAGTAAACAAATGAAAATAATTCACTTCAATAAAATCTTTTCCTTTTACATGAAAAAAATTATGAAAAATAGTATAATTCATTTATGAATGTATAATACATTCATGAATGTATTGCTTATGATTAGCAATGTGACTTAATGGGTGGGGAGTTCTCATGTTGTCATGGTTAAAAGTGCTGGATTGTGGAATTGTAGTAAGTGAATTCGAATTCAAGTCGTGCTATTACATTCATTTTCATCAAATACCCTTGGGAAAAGTATGAACCCCCTTATCCTCCCAGCTATGGGTTAAATAGAACCACTACTGTTCTTGTAGAAGGATGGATTTAGCTTTAAATAACCTATGAAGGTTGATATGCCATTAACACAAAGAAACCAAGTGACTTAACATTGTTCATTGGAAAATGTCATAATCATAGATCTAATTTTTTTCCCCTTTTTCGTAAAATGCTTGAATGGCTTAACTTGTAAAAGTTTTATCTCAATGGTGGGTAAATAATAAAACCGTATTTGGTCTTTTAACACAAATGCTGCATATTTATTATGCACTAATGTTCTCTGACTAGTGTCCTCATTTTAGTTGGGATTGTAGTCACAAAGTTTTATCTTTAGCCTTCTTCAGCTGTCTGTTATAGTAACATTCTAGGAATTCTGATCTTCTTCTCATTTCACTACCCATGCTTAGAGGATATTTTATATCAGTTAAGTCATCTTGGTTAATTTGACCGGCCTATTGGCCTGGTGAGTAGAGTGTTCATCAATAGCTTGGGAGACCAGGTTGAGTCATACCAAAGACTCAAAAATTGGTACTTGATGCAGCCTTGCTTAACATCCACCATTATAAGGTACATATCAAGGGTAAAGTTGAGCAATCCAGGAAAAGGGGCAGCACCCTCCTCTACACCTCAGTGTAGTAGTTAATGCAAAGGGAGACTTTAGGTTGCCCTTGACTACAGTCACCAACTTTACTGCACTATCTAACCCAGGGATTGAACTCACAACTGCTAAGTAACTATGTACACTATAACTAATGTTTTTATACATTGGGTAACTGTCCCATATAACTGTTAGGTTGTCATTTTGAAATGGCTTATTAGATATACAAAATATTTTTGTAACTTTAGTAGGGAAAATTAAAAAAGGAAATTAGTTGTAACATTTTAGACATCTTATTATAGTTTTCACTTTTATTTTTTCAATGTTTTTTATTTATTTTTAAAGGATTTTAATGATAATATGGGTTATAAGGAATTTTCCCCTTGAGTTAATAAAAAAAATTTAATTGAGAAAGAAATGCTTCTACATATGAAGTTTCTAGCATTTACCATTTTTTAAGTTTGTTAAATATAAGATAAATGCTGATCCTAATGCTTAATTTCTTCTCTTATAAAGAAAGATTAGTTTGTTATATACAACAATCAGATTGAGTGATAAATATCTTTAAATTATAACAGTGTTTATACCTCATCATTATAAATGAAAAAAAACAAAAAACAAACCCCTTTACTGCTGTCTTATTTGCAAAGTGATTTTATTTAAATGACAGAAAGCTGAATGACATCAAACTTGAAATGAATTTTAGAATTAAAATTTCATAAAGATCAACTATTCAATTTAAAAATCAGGCAACCAAAGTGTAAGTGAGCTGAAAACTTGGAGAAAACTATTTATGCAATGTTTTCTAATTATATTCTTTTGTTGGAAGGAAAAACAAAAGTCAAATGATTGATGGTTTTTAGCATTAACATTAGCTTGAGAGCTCTTTGGTCAATATTTCTCATTTTAGGCAAATGAAATTTCATATTTTAACCAATCCATCATCAGTCATTTTCAGGTAGTAATTTTACCTTGTGAAATCATGGAGATGGAGTGTATATTGAATTATATGGAAATTTAAAGACAATTTTTCTGTGTTTCATTTGTATGATTTGAAGTACATTTTTAACTCAGAAATGATAGGCTTTCATCATATGTGTATGCATTAATTTTAAGTCTCATGTTACTTATATGATATATATCATTGTGTGTACCAATAAGATTATATATATATATATATATATATAATCTTATTGGTACACACAAAGTGAAAAACCCAATACAATATATCACTTCTATTTGTATAAGTACCATTTAAAAATCTAATATTAACAAGTCTACTCATGAACCTGCTGGGTTACTCCATTGTAACATCAGTCCATGATGATATTAATGCTTTTATTTAAGAAAGAGTAAAGGATTTGAATTAATTTTTCATATGTGCAAACAAATGACTGATGTTAAATTAGATTGATACAATTACATAGCAGTACTTAAAACCCTTTGACTGTGCAAAAAAATGAGCTCTGGCTCATTTAAAGACATTATTAACAAAATGTGTTTAGAAATAATATCTAATATATATATATATATATATATATATATATATATATATATATATATATATATGAATGGGATTTGACATTAAATAACCTCCAAGGCAGATTGGTATGCTATGAAGCTTAAACAAACAATATTTAGAAAAATTTATTGTTTTTATCAGTCCTATACAATGTATCTTGGCCTCAAACAATCCTGAAAATTTATTGAAAATAAATTTTCTTAAAACATCATTCAAGTGTACTAATTACTAAGGATTGCAATCTTTTTTGTCAATCAAAAATTTATATATAATAGAAACAGTAATTATTACTCGAAAACAACTTATCAAACTTTTTATTTGATGCATTCCTTAATGTAATTTCCATTCATCACCAAATAAATGGGGAAAGGAATCTCTGTGGCGTAGTGGTTAATGTTCTGGATTGTGACATCATAGTAAGAGAGTTTGAACTTCAGTCATGCGATTGCGTTCAATTTTGGACTAATGCCTCTTGGTAAAGGTATGAACTCCTTTATCTCCACCCGCTATGGGTTAAATAGTACTACTACTATTCTTCTACAAGGATGGTTCTAACATTAAGTAACCCATGAAGGTTGATATGCCATTAAACAAAGAAACATATTCTTGGATTCAGTAGATGATTGTTAATTGACTTTGAATAATAAATTACTTTATTATGATTATAATCCTAATATTAGCGGGTTAGTGTAAGGATTATCCTCATGGAAAATGGAATTGGTGACCTTAGTTTAAATCCTCAATAAGGTTGTTTGCATTTTACTTTGTGCTTATGCCCTTGGGAAAGGCATGAATCTATCATTTCTTCTTCAAGCTATTGGTAAATAGTAAGGCAGACTGGGTTCTTTAGCCCTGGTAAGGAAACTACTCTAGGAGAAAGAAAATTGAGTTCTAACCAGTTTTATTCCACTTAAAAATTGACCTTGTGTCGCATTTTGCATGTAGTTAAGAGATTAGGTAAATACATATTCTATTAGGATTATTGCCATCTCTTGTATGATTATAAGTAATCATCTTTTCTTAAAATTCACTAGGCATTTTGTCAAGTTTCAAATATTTACCTTCTTTTAAAAATTTTTGAAACGTATCATATTCTGTTATTTTTTCTTTTTTAATGAATTTGGCATTTGATATAAAAATTGTCTACATAACTATTTCTAATAAAATGTTGTAATTTAATATTCTATTTATATATTTTTTATTTTTTAATATATTTCAAATTGTCTATAGAACATTATAAGCTTAATTAATAGCTTGTAAAACAGTTAAATAGCTGATTATAACATTTTACATTTTCAGTTATTTTTCATGCCAGGAGACCAGGGTTAGAGGCCTATGGTGGTTGGGAGGCTCTGTGTTTTAATGGATGAATATATATCCAAATAAAAAAACCCAAACAAAACAAACCCTTTTTCTTCGTTTGAGAGCAAGTTTGGTTTAATAGTCTTTATTTTTTAAAAATAAATTCTACCTAATTATCCAAATAATAAATTATCTATAACTAGTCTTTATTACTGAGTCATTGATTTCACAATATGTAAAAAGAATTGGTTTCATAAACATTACAATACTGAAATATCATCTTGCTTTCTTTTAATTTTTAATGTGAATTTTTTCCTTTCAGGAATTGCATTCATATACATAAAGAAAAGAAAGCTTACTCTATTTTGTGTCCCAGGTTGCCATGTAAAAGCAACATTGCTTGAAAGCAACACTCCCATGAGCCTTCCTCTAAGTTCAGTTCTAGAAAAATTTCACTTTTAAAAGTAAAATTCAAACTTGCATGAAATAATTTCTAACTTTATTGCAGTAAACATTTTTAACTTTTAGCCTTCTTGTCTCTGAGTTTTATTTACAAAACTATTTCGTTGTACCTGTTTTGATAGATAAATTTAATAAAAAAAAATGTATGATTGCTGTTATTTCATGATAGTTATTTTTTAATGTCTGTACATGACAAAATAATTTTATTTCTATGCTTTTTAATGTCACATGATCAACATTTAAAATGTCAGAAATCATAAAAATGAATTAAGAAAAAATGTCCTTGCCTAAGATCTGTCAAAAAATGTCAAGAAAGGAAGGAATTAAAAAAAAAATAAAAGACCAAATGTTAAATTTTTATTTTAATAATATTTTTGAAGAAGAAAAACTACAAAACAAAGCAAATTGCTTTTTAAAATGTATTACTGTAAACAAGTAGATCTTTTGGTTATGACAAAAGAAAAAATTGAAAAGAAATTGAGGAACAAAGATAAAATGTATCTTCTCTTCCTAAAGGCTTATCTGTGGAATAAACATTCAATAATGATTTTGTACTGACTTCCCTGCTGGTCTTTTAGGCAAGTCTGCTCTTCATACTATGAATTTGTGTTGACAGATGTGATATGTATATACTGCCATTATTTTAATGATTAATATATAGAAACAGATGGAAAATTCTGTAAAAAAATAGTAATATATTTGTAATCTATTCAGTACAACATAATTAACCTGATGGGTAGCTTTAAATGAGAAAAATTCAAATGCTTTTTTCCAAAATTTTCTTTCCTTGGATTATTCTTTATAAATTATTTATTATTTATAAAGTAGTTTGTTACTGGCCCAAGTCCATAGTTATTCTTACATTTAGTGTATGAAATATGTATACAGATGTAACAATTATTGTGGGACAGAGATAAAATTATTTGTGTATGTTAACTAGGAGTTCTTATTTTATATGATGACTTAATACTAAACTGATGTACCTTTAGTAAGTTGGAACAAACATGCAATGGAATGTTGAAAATATAGTTATGATTGTCATCAAACATTTAGAAATGAATCAAATCCCAACATCAAATATACCATAAGGAGTTGATATGCCTTTAAACAAACCAAACCTCTATTGGTCAGTAGTCATAATATTCTTTACTCTCTGTTCCTTCTGTATTGATCCCAATTAATCTTTTCTAAATTTATTTATTTCCTCTTTCAATAAAAATAGACACAAAACAACAGGGAATTAAATATTCATGTTACAATTTGCTTTTATATTAATGAATATTATTTTCATTGGTCATACTAAAATAGGAATAAAAAATCTCAATGAAAATTTTTATTTTTATCAAAAAAAACATTTCTAGTCATAAAGTCAGCATAATGAAAAATAAATCATTTACGTGAGAAAAACTGGTTTTATGATTTCAAATTTCTTTACAAAAATATTCATATTTTAAACAGAAATACCGGGTTAAGCTAAAATACAGTAAAAAATCAGTAATTTAAAAATTGTAAAGTAATTCTTTTTAAATTATTAAAATAAGATTAACATGTTATCATTATTATGGATGAAAGATAGTCTTGAGTGTAAAAATTGACTTTTTTTTAAATAGGAGATAATTAGTAGTTTTGTTTTTCTTAAATACTGTATTTGATGTCATCTAAGACTTCTGACCTTTTTTTTAAGACTTGTTTAAAAAAAAATATCTTCCTGTTTTTTTTTTTTTTAATTCAAAGTTGAGGTATTTAGTAGACTAATGATATTTACCTAGATGCCAGCAATTCTCAAAGTGATGGTATGTAAATCATCAATGACTGGTCTGTGGTGAGTTTCCGGTTTCTTATCATGATATATATAACATGTAATGTAAAAGCAAAAATGCCTAAAATATTACTGTATATCATTCTTTTCCCTTTTGTGATACAATACAACAGATAGAAATACTTGGAACTTGATCAGAAATTAAAGCTATACTTAAATTTGCTATTAGATATGGTACCAGTCCATGGCACACTGAAAAAATGTCCTTCCAATATGCCACATCAGATTGTTGTAGAAGCATTGCTATATACTACCAGTACTTATATTTAGCCTAATTCCATAATACTGCCATATTAAATGTAAATTAGGAAAGGAGTCATGCTCTTTTAAGAAAAGACTTATAGAATTGTAATTTTCTTTAAAATTCTTATGGATTTCAATGATGTCCGTTCGGCAAAAGTTGGTTTAACTATTGTACTGATAAAATACAAATATTCTTTGAATTTTTTATTTTTAAATGATATTCATTTCATCATCTAAACTGCACTTTTTTTTTAAAACTGTGACATAATCATTTTTTAATAGGAAGTATTATCTCAATTTTTTTTATTACATTAGCTTCATTTTATCACTGGTTTGTTTTTGTTTTTTAAGTGATTCATTGTCTGTTTTTCTTTTTGCAGAAATAATTCTGTTAAATGTCATTGACAATCAGATTTTCTTTCACATAAGAATTATTTTGCTATGATATTAAGGTCTTTGTCAAACTTCAAGTAAAATTGACCAACAAAACATAAAAATTAGATTAATATTTCAGATTATTGGCTCTGTGTAGGGCTGAGATATAATCTGAAGTTGTCAGTTTTCTTGTTCATCTACCATTTTGTTCTAAAACTAATAGAAAATTATGGTTCAGAAGGGTTGAACATTATTTTGTTATAAAGTACACAAGGTGATGTCTTATGCAAAAGTATTATAAATGCTTTACTTAGCTTTGTTGCTGTCTTTTATGAATGTCAAAAACAATGTAAATGTTCTATGTGGAAACAAATTTGCCAATCCGCAACTTATTATCTAGTTCAACAGATCACTAATTCTTTCAGGGCAAGAGAATAATTTGCTATATGAAACAATTCTAAATTGTCTTCCTTAGTTGAGAAAATACTTACGACCACAACTGATTCATGATTTGGTTGTTATTACACAGTGCAAAAGGGATTTGTATGTGAAATATTTCAGCATTCTTAAGGGACACTTTTTATTACCTCTGTTAAGCTGGGCTTTGTTTAATGTCTTCACCTCAGGTTTTCCTTCATTTTAAGTGTCATTGCTTGATAGCTTGCTGACATAAAAGTCTTTTAGCTATATTTTCACCTATGTCTTTTGAACTGTGAATTGGACTTATCCAAATCCTTTTGTCTGTATAAACCTTTATAGTTGTTGAAGAAGAAGAATGATAATGATGGCTAATGTTATTAATTAATGTTTAATGAATTGTGAATAGAGTTTATATTTAATCCTATTCAAAGTTATTGTTCAATTATAAAATTGTAATAGCTGAAACAGAATTGTCAAACTAATAGTTCCTATTTGTTTATTATGCAAAATACCCCGTACCCCCTGTTGGTAGGGTGTAGAATACTCTGATTGTATACCCCCTGCACAGGGGTAAGACTCTCCAAAGGGGAGTCCTGGATATGACACTAAACTACATCTGATGATGAAACTGCAATTCTGGAGATCTGGGTAATGTGGCATACCCTATAATTGCCATTACTCCCAGGTCCACTCTGTCCTGGAGTGGTAGTACTTATTAAGGTCTCATTTATGGGTCAAATAGGACTGTATTTTCCCTTAAAAAACCTCTCAAGAAACTGCTACACAAAACATGTAAATATGAAAGTACAATGAATGTGATTCCCTAACCTCTTGACATAGAATATTGTTATTAAATTTGCACTGATAATTATACTGAATTGTTACAAAGTAGTTCATAATAGAAAACTTAGTTGATTTTGATTATCAACTATTGCCCATCAAGGTGATAAATCCATGATAAATAAAAAAAATTCATTGATATCAAAATTGAATTTTTTCTTCTTTGTAAGGTAAATGAGAAATTCAGGTACATTTCTGGATCATAGAAAGTTACCAAGTGCTTGTTAGAAAAACTTTTTGTGTTTTGCATTTTTAAAAATTAGACTTTTTTTTAGCATTCATCACAAATCTAATAAATTTAAACTAAGTAACATAATTTATACCAGTCCTGCTGGTAAGGCTTAGAATATGCTGACTGTATCCCCTCCATAGGATTAAGACATCCTCATAAAAATAAAAGAAAGGTCCTGACTATGACACTAAACTGCATTGGATGGAGAGGCTCCTGTTCTAGAACTCTGGCTAGTGTGGAGTATTCCTTCATTACAATTACTCTTAGGTTCACTCTGACCTGGAGTGGTAGTACCTGTTAAGGTCCTATTAGTCAAACAGACCTATTTAAAAATTATTAAGATTCAATGAAAGAAAAAGACCTTCTCAAAAAACAACTACACAAAAAATATAAATATGAATATACAATGAATGTAATTCTCTAATCTTTAGGCATAGAATAACCCCAAACTGGTTGACATACTGTTGAAATCAATCATATAAAACAAACAGTAGGAAAATTAATATTTTGAATGGCTATTGATATTGTTACAAAGGCAAAAATGTTAAAGTTTTTAAATTTTGCAAGCTAAGATATGTGACTGCAGAATTGTAAGATCTGTTTGTCTTTACAGGTGCTACTTAGCATTTTGAAATACTAAGAAACAAAATATTATTCACATTGTTTTATTTTGTTTTACTTTCCAAATGTTCTATGGTAAACTTTGAAATTTTGAATAATATAATTTTCATAGATACATTATCCAATGTATTGCATTTTTCATGAAATGATACAACTAAAAACCTTTTCTTTGAAAAATCTCAAATCTAATTTAAAAAAAAAAAAAATTCTCAACTTACTGCTGGGTGCTTCTGGTATAATGGTTATCAATGTAGGAAGTTGACTTGACTACCTGAGTTCAAATCCTGGATGAGTGTGTATTTCACATAGCACTAATACACCTGGGAAAGGTATAAATCCAACCATTTTCCCTCCAGCTATGGGTAAATATTAGGACAGACTGGACTTTTTGACCTTGGTATGGCAACTGGTCTAGGAGAAGGAAAATTTTGAATTCAAACCAGACCTGGACAGGGATGGGCTCCACCAGACTATTCCTACTCTATTACATGAGTAGCATCCACATGACCAACCCAGTTTACACTATAAGTCTTTTTTTTATACTTTTAAGACTATTGACTTTGTCTAATGTTAGTATAATAAAAATCCTAAGTCATAACATTCAATTCAATTTTCTTTTGTTTTTAAGACCTTAAACTTGTAAAGTTTCTCACTGATTAACTCTATGGAATTATTATATGTTATGAAGATTTTCAATTTATTAGAAAATAATATATTGTACAATTTCACTTTAGATAATCTCTAGTTAATGAAAAAAGTTTTTTTGCAGCAGGGTTAACAAATTCCAGTGAACTTGTTTTTTTTTCTTTTATATTTTCTACATTTATTGCATATTTAATTAGTTGTTACATTTACTGTAGATGAAAGAAAATAACCAGCAAATATCAAATATATTCTTTTAAATATTTTAACACAAGTAACATTTGCTGTTTATTTATTACAACATCAACATACTGACTAAAAAAGACTTAAGAGGTTACAAAACTGAACACCTATGTCCACTATTGGACCATTAAACCTGAGTTTATTGTTTTAATTAAAACATTTGTATCTAATTTAGAGTGTTCTCTTAAAATTAGAATGTCTAGAGTCTTCATTCTCTTTACTTCCAAATCTATCATTTCTTTACAAGTTAGAGTAGATTGTTGTAGTTGTCTTTAGACAATAATTTGAGAGACAGAATTATGTTGTCTCTTTTTGTTGAGAGTATTGTTAGATAGATATATTGAAAACCTACCTTAAGGTTTTAGGATAAACAGAGAAAAGTTTTGTTTTTAGACCCAAAATACACACACACACACATATATTATGTACTATATTTTGGAGTATCTTCACAGTAAACCACCAGGGACATTTGTAACTGTCCAATAAAACTGATAGACCATTACAAGCAGACATGATGCTGAACAGGTTGACAAGACAATTTAGAGAGGCAATTACCAATCCCCTTCCTTTAAAAACATTTTTAAATGTGTGCACAAGCCACAAAACTTCTAAAACTGTTAATTATAAGAATGGGGTGGAGGAAGAATGATTTTACTCTTGGAAAAAAAAATCAACATGTTCACACAATATCCCTCCATTTTATTGTTTGAACCATATATATAACAGCAAGAATAATTTTCCTTTTAACATAAATGTATCAGTTTTTATTACTCAGGGAACATTTCTTAGTTTTTCTTTCTAATTTTGTTCTGATATGATTATATCTATTTATCTCAGGTTGATCTTGTTTATCAATCTCTTTGGTTGTAAAAATTTTTTTTATAGCTATTTCTATGTATTTTACTTATTTATTATTCAGTGATATATCTTGATTTATTTTTTAGTTTCTTTACATATATATATATATATATATATATATATATATATATATATATATAAGCATTTGTCTCATTCACTTGTTTTTAAGGAATAATAAAAATGAGTTTGCTTATTCTAAAATGTATTTTATTAATTAATTATGTGGATTAATGTATCCCTCCTACCACAAAAGCTCTTGTGTGTGTTAGCATACACACACACACACACACACACACACGCATTTCAGTTTAGTTATCCCTTTCCATTTATCTCAATAAATCAGAAAAATACATCTCATATTCTGATTTTGTTGGAAGCAACAAATGACACTCTTGTTTGCTATAAAAATTATTTCTCATAAGTAATATTTCCAATATACATTTAAGTGATATCTTTTTAATCATAATTTTCAAGGTGTAACATTTAATTTTAACTTTGTATCAGATATGGAGGTACTTGTGGTATGACAGTTATTGTCATAGGAAGTGTACTCAGCTATCTGAGTTTAAATCCTGAATGAGGCTGTTTACATTTCACATAGCATTAATACCCCTGGCAAAAGTATGAATCCAAGTATTCTTTCAACTATGGGTAAATAGTAGGACAGAATAGGCTCTTTAGCCTTGGTATCATAATTGGCCTCAAAGGAAAACCTTGAATTCAAACCAGTTGTAGATCTGAAGAGGGATGGGCTTTGCTGTTTGTTTCTTAGACATGCCACATGAGTATGCCTCTGTGACTAAACCAGGTTACTTTTGATATGTCAGATTTTCATTTATGATTATATGAAGGATATTTATCTGTGCCTTCCACTTGGCAGTATTTGATACAAAATCTTTTTATTGTAGGGATTTAAGGGAAGGGGACTATGCTGATCATAGGATCACTTGGTGCAATGTGAATTATGCTAGCCTTTACTAAGTCTCCTGGCACATATGCTAGATGACCCTGCTGGTCATAGATTCATAAACCCCGAAGGTCTAGTGCACTGTGAATCTATGTTTGATACTCCACCCAGTATATATACTAGGTGGCCCAGCCAAGGCTGGGAACCCTAGGAGCAAGCTCCTAATTCAGGTAAATATTTATTATTATCTGAAGGTGTATCAATAAGCCTGTTGCTTGATACAACCATTAGCTGAAACTTGATATGAAATTTTTACTGTATAATGTTTGATTATATGACATATAAAAAAAGCATTGGGTTAAGTGAATTACAAAGGAAGGAAATTATGTTGAAACATTTTTGTTCAGTAAAATATGGTTTCATCATTAGGCTATGGACTTATTTATGTAACTAGATATATTTTGAATAAACTATTAATCATTTTTGTTTCAAGAGTGACTGGAATTTCTCAGTTTTGTATTGTCAGGGCTTTTATCAATGTGATCAATGTTTTATACATATCTACTATTAGTCTTCAGTTGTGCTGGTAGAATTATGTGTATGTGTGTCACAATTCATACTTATATATATGCCTGTGTATAACTTTTAAGCTTTTTTCTATTTATAGATAAAAGTCATTTGGGACTGTTAGTATCCTATTATCAGATCAATTCAGTAACAAAGAAAAAAAATAACTTATCCTTGATGTTCCTCTGTGTTCTGGGTACTTATACTTTTCTGATTGATTCTTCCATTGGCCATTTGATAAGAATAATAAACAAGAAAAGAAAAAAAAAAACAAAGGAAGAATTTTGTATATTTTGCTGCCAATTTAAAACCTGGAAGCCTGCCTAACCTAATAAAATCATCTCAAGGCAACTATCACCAATAAAAGCAAAGTTGAGATTTAAAAAAAAATTTGGGCAAAGGTGGAAAGATTGGGTAGTTGAACTTTGTGCTCTTCTGAACTCTTCCTCATATCTTCCTCTTCCATCTACATGTCTTTTTTTTCTTCTTCTCTGCTTGTATCTAAAAATCTATCCTAAAGTTTATTTGCATTTTTTAAAGATAAAGATGAAGAAGAGCAATTGAATAAAGAGTAATCATTAAAGCTTAAGTCAAAAACTCATTGATCATTAGAAGGCTGAAACAGTTTTTAATGTTACTGCATTCTTGTAATGTTTGTGGACATTTTAATTTGCCTCTATACATGCACACACATCTTTATCATTATTCATTATAAACTTTTTCAAAACTGGTTTTTCTTTCTGATGACAGCTCTTTAAGAATCAGATAAAACACTTGTTTGTAATGAGCTGACTGGTGATACATGTTGCTTCAGTGGAATCTGTAATTATCATTATTTTACTCCTTGCAAGTTTTTTAACTAATGGTTTTTCACTGGATTCTAAGTGACACCAAGTCTTCTTAGTTCTCCAGGACTTTTCTAAGTAGCCTAGTTGATTTTAGTAATACTATACTCTGGATACTGGCTCATTGGCCTAGTGGGTAGAGTGTTTGCCAATGGTCCCAGAGACTGGGGTTCAATCCTAGGTCGAGTCATACCAAAGACTCAAAAAATGGTACTTGATACTTCCTTGCTTAACACTCAGCATTATAAGGTATGTATCCAGGGTAAAGTGGAGCAATCCAGGTAAAGGAGCAGCACCCTCCCCTACACCTCGGTGTAGTAGCTATTGAAAAGGGAGCCTTCAGCTCGCCCTCGACTACAGTCACCAACTTTTCTTACTTTACGTATACTCTGGATGGTTTCAATTCTTCCTCTAATATCCAGTTCATTGAGTCTGTTCCATTTGCTTCAACTTCAATTGGTATCGCTATTACCTATGTTTCCCATTTTTTTCAGCTCTCTAGCAAGATCCAGGTGTTTTTTTTTGCTTTTTGCTTACTTTTACTTTAACTCTGTGGTTTGCTGGCACAGCAAAGTCCACTTGATGGCAAGTTCTTTTCTTCTTGTTAATTAAATCTATATAATTAGTTTTTCACACTAGTATCAGCAGGTGGTCTTTCACTGGAGTCTTAGTGACAGCAAGTTTCCTCAGGTCTCTAGGATTCTTCTGAGTATTCTAACTGATCTTGACAATGCTGTGGTCTGTATAGTCTCAATTCTTCCTCTGATCTCCTGCTTTTCCAGCTTTTTTTCCAATTCTTTGGGAACTGTTCCTAGTGCACCAACTACAATTGGTATCACCATCACCTTCCACAATTGTTTTTGCTCTTTGGCAAGATCAAAATATTTGTCTATCTTTACATTTTTTTCCCTTTTCACTCTATGGTCCACTGGAACAGCATATTATTATTATTATCATCATGATCACCTCTGGAATGCAGTTGAAATAATAGAGAACAACCTTGGAAAAATAAGGCAATGAAAGAATCAGCCCAAAGTAGTTGGCTTAGCATAGAAATGAG
Organism: Sepioteuthis lessoniana; assembly: GCA_963585895.1. Lineage (NCBI taxonomy): Eukaryota > Metazoa > Mollusca > Cephalopoda > Myopsida > Loliginidae > Sepioteuthis > Sepioteuthis lessoniana. The sequence continues at coordinate 133,827,902 of OY757905.1, read as the reverse complement.
CTCTATATAGTAGCCATTAACTCATTTGAATACAGCAATGGATTCCAAGTATTCTCACTTTACACATTAATGAAAAATCTATGGCAAAAAGATATGCTGTATCTGTCTTCAATGAAACTACCATTGCATTATTCATAATTTAAAGTATTTTTTAATTTTATGGTATGCAAAGGATGTAGAGTATGTTTTTCAGCCTATATACTTGTTTGTGCAGTGCATTTGATATTCACACATCTGATAGGTAAGAGATTTATCAAAAAAGAAAAGACATTAAGGTTAAGGCTAAAAAATTTCACCACTTAATTACATCACTAGTTGTACAAGACATTTACTCTGGTTCAATTTAAGAAACAGAAAAATGACATACAAGTTAAAATCTCCAGATTGACCTACCTGACAATGGCCTAGTAGCTAAAACTATTTGTTAAAGTCTATTTAGTTATCTGAGAACCTTGAGTTCAATCCCTTGATAAAGTAGTGAATAAAATATCATTCGATCAAGAGATAGACAAATGACATCTCAAAGACAAATTAATTAGAAAAAAATTAACTGATATGAAATAAGCATGGACAGTAGAATGAGAACAATGTAACATTGTGAACTGAATAAAATTCCAAGAATGTTATTGTCTATGAGAGACATCTGAAGAAGGCTAAAGGGCACAAAACCAAAATATTGTGACTATAATAACCAAGATGAGAATACTAGCCAGAGTACATCAATGTAATAATCATAATAAAGTAAAGTTGGTTACCATAGTTGAGGGTTACCTGAAAGCTCCCTTTTCAATAGCTACTACACTGAAGTGTAGGGGAGGGCACTACTCCTTTCCCTGGATTGCTCCACTTTACTCTTGAAACATACCTTATAATGCTGAGTGTTAAGCAAGGAGGTATCAAGTACCATTTTTTTTAGTGTTAGGTATGATTTGACCTGAGATTGAACCTCAGTCTCCTGGCCCATTAGCGAGCACTTATCTCAGAAAATCAGATGAAAATAACCTTTTTTGGTTTTGCTGACTTTCATCAAAATTTGCCCTTGTTTATTTGAATCTATCTTTCATATATTTTGCAAGAAAAGGATTCTCATGATATCATTCTTCTGTAAAACTATCCTAAAATTCTGGGCCAAATGAGACTTTTTTTATGATGACAATTAAATCCTGGTATTTCATATTAGATTAGAACTAGAGCTTTTTTTTTTTTGTTTAGTGGGGATGTGTCTAGAAAATTTTGTGAAAAATTTACATTTATAAATTATAAAATTTACCTTTATAACCTCTAAGATAATTATACTTACCACTTATCTAGTTAAAAGCTGTTATTATATAAGGCAACAAACAATGTAAATTGATAATTTAATGGTGGATATTGGTGAATTAATTGGATAGAAAGAATCTAATTGGATTCTATTATAAATGAATGGTTTATTCTATTTTTTTAAATTTTATATCTTTGAGGTTGTTTTTCTTGAATGTTGTGAAAAATTTCCAACCTCCTGACAATCAATAGGTAAAGAGCAAATAGTTTTACAGTCATAGTTGTATTCTCATCAGTGAATAATGTGTTGAAAAATATTGAAATTATTTGTAGCTGTATAGAAAATGTACTATAATATACTGTACATATTTTTATATAAGTTGATCTGTATAGGCTAACCCTTGATTTGTAGTCATGAAATTATTAATTTATGCAATTAATTTTTGAAGCCAAGGGTTATTCCTTACTATTTCCAATTATGATTGAATTTCAATTTTACAGACTTACTACTTGTTCAGAGGGTGACACCAATTTCTTTTTTTGGCCTAAAAAGTAAATTCTTTAAAATTCAAGCTATATAGAAATATATATGGTAATTGATTTTTAAAATAGACTTAGAAAACTACTATAATGATAGTTTTGTAAATTATAAATTACACCACTTGCAAATTCTTGATTAAAAAGTATAGCTTTGCACTTTATGATGTATATCTATTGATATGTGTGTGCGTGCACATATTTGTACATATGTATCTGTGTATATATGTATGCATATATAATTGTGGGTTGGTTTCCTTTGTTTAATGACATATTAAAATTCATGGGTTATTTAATGCCAAATCTATCCTTTTAGAAGAACAGCAGTGATATTATTTAACGTATAGCTGAGAAGATAAGGAAGTTCGTACCTTTCCTAAAGGGCATTAGTCTAAAAGTGAATGTAATTCTGTGACTGAAGTTTGAGTTTGCTTTCTACACTATGCTATTATGTCACAGGGACTCCTTATGTGTGTGTGTGTGTGCATATATATGTATGTATGTATTTACCAACTCCTCTGCATGAGTAGGATGTGACACAAAGTCAGTTTTTTATGTGGAGTTTAACTGGTTTTGAATTCAAAGTTTTTGTTCTCTTTGACCGATTGCCATACCAAGACTAAAGAGCCCAGTCTCCTCTACTATTTTAACCATAGCTGGAGAGAAGATAGTTGGATTCATACATTTCCCTGGAGTATTAGGGTTATATGAAATGCAAACAGCTTCTCCAGGATTTGAACTTGGGTTGTCATGTCCATTTCCTACAATGATATCCATTACACCACAGTTGCCTCTGGTATATATATATATATATGTGTGTATGTATGTATATGTGTATGTATGTATGTGTGCGTGTGTGCGGATGTGTATATGTGTATGTATATATATATGTATGTGTATATATATATATATGCGCACGGATGTGTGTATGTGTATATATATATATATATATGTGTGTGCGCATGTGTTTGGATGTATATACATGTGTGTGTATGTATATATATATATATATGTGTGTGTATGTGTGTGTGTATATATATATATATATATATATATATATATATATATATATATATATATATATAAGGGTTATTCACAAAATTAGAGGAATGTTTTTGAAAGAGCAGAAAGAATATTTTTTTTCTCTTACTAGAGTCCCATCAATGCCAGTGATGAAATGGATATCACACTTTTTACAGTTGGTTATCTTCCCTTGCTCAAGAAACTCTCAAACATGACATTCTAATTATTGGTGGAGACATCAATATTCAAATAGGAAAAGATGAAAATTTCTTTACACAATTTGCTAAATAGAAATTGCGAATGTCTAACCGGTTTTTCACACCTAAACACTAAATTTCAAAATAGAGAGGGAAAACTATGGACCTCAATTATATACTCATAATCAAGAAGTGGATAAATAGCACTTTGAACTTTGAGGTCTATTCCTTTTGAAGGAGTATCTTCTGATCACAGAATCATCTTAATAAGGATTGGCTTGAGTCTACACAGAAATAAAAAAACAGTCAAAAACCCATATTACAACTGATCCTCACTTACTAATAGAGATATAAGCAGTAAATATACAATAACTGTAAGAAACAAATTTGATACTTTTCAGGAAAGAACTGAAAAACGTACTCCAGATAATGAATGTGAAAATTTTGTCACTGCTCACATAGAAGCAGCAGCAGAGTGCATACCAACTAAACCAAGAGCCAATTATAGAGTTCCATTGGAGTCATTAGTAGTTAGGAAAAAAATGAGGTAACTTATAAAAAAGATCCTCACTCAATAAAAGAAACCCAACAAATGTTATATGCCATTAAACAAAGAAACTAAACCAAACCAACAAATGCTAATGCACAGAAACTTAAGAAAGCTTAGAAAGAACCAAGACATATCTAAAAGAACAATTATAATACATTCAAGGCTAAATCAATCAAATTAGAAATTCGTTAGAAGAGAGACAGTTATGAATAGCATGACAGTAATTTAAGTGAGGGAAGAACTCCTCAAGAGCAAAACTAAAAGCTGCCAGCCAAGAAGAAAGATTTCAGAAGTGGAAAGAATATATCAAGAATCTGATTGGAAATTCTCTTAGAATTACAGGCAAACCTATACAAAAATTTATTAATAACCAACTTGACATCAAACTAGGACATTTTGTGGAGGAAGAACTTGATGCAGTATTGAAAAAAATTAAAAGCTGAAAAACTACAAGCCTCAATAAAATACCCCCTGATTTATGACTGCATTACATAAAGGGAGAAGTATATTGTCAAATTTTCTTGTCTTTCAAATTTCAGAGAAATGGATAAAAGGCTGCATCCTCTGTTCTCCAAGAAAGGCAAACATAAAATCCCTAAGAACTATACAAGCATAACTCTTAGTGTTATAGCTGTTTTAGGTTTTTAATGTCCTGCTTCTCAGTCATATTTAATTGAAAATCAAGAAAATTCTTAGGAAAAATCAGAACAGCTTTTGAAGAAATTGCTCCACAACCTCTCAGATTCTGACAAGCTGTTGAATCATCAAAGAATCTCGAGGCAACTCTGTTATTTGTAGATTTCTCCAAGGTATTTGATTTCATACAGAGAGGAAAGATGGAGCAAATACTACTTGCATATGGTCTTCCTAAAGAAACTCTTACACCTACAAAAACATGAAAGCAGTGGTTCACTCACCTGATGGTGACACCTATTTCTTTGACATTGTTGCTGGAGTCTTGCAAGGAGATACATAAGCACCATATTTGTTTATAATCTGCCTAGACTGTTTGGGCATTGGTCTAATGAGTAGAGTGTTCACCAATGGTCTGGAAGACTGGGGTTCAATCCTAGGTCAAATCATACCAAAGACTCAAAAAATGGTACTTGATGCTACTTTGCTTAACACTCAGCCTTATGAGGTAAGGGTCAAGTGTAGCAATTCAGGGAATGGAATAGTGCCCTCCCCTATCCTTTGGTGTGGTAGCTATTGAAAAGGGAGCCTTTGGGTCACCAACTTCACTTACTTTTAATGTCTATAGATCTAATTAAAGAAAATTGCTTTATACCAAAAAAGCAGGAAGATGATGCCCTGTAGAAACTATAACAGATGCATAACTAACGCATCTAGTAATACACTAATACAAGCAGAATCCCTACTCCATAGCCTAGAGTGGGAAATGGAAGGTACTGGCCTTGACATAAATACAAATAAAAGAGTACATGTGTTTAAAGTGAGAAGGAACCATCTCCACTTCAAGTGGCAGTCATCTAATGTGTATATATATATATATATATATATATATATATATATATATATATATATATATATAATCATCATTAAGTCCTGCTGACAGCATGAATTTCTCTGAGTCCCTCTCTCTATCCATTCTTATTATCCACTGCTCCTGGCAGGTCCTCCAAATTACATCCAGTGTCTGCATAGAGCTTATATATATATATATATGATGTGTCTCTAAAACTAATTGGACTGGTGTAACAAACTGTTATATACCATACATATGAACATTTATGGGTATGTTCTAATCCTCATAAATACATTGGACACTATTGTGAGAGGCTTAATATGCTGATTAAGTAGTACATCACTAGCAGTGGTTTACCTTCTTCATGCTGCTGGCGAGTATTGTATTTTGTTTATGTTATAAAGATTTTGATTTCACTTTCAAGCTCCATTTTGCTTATTCCTCATTCTGTAACCTTTTTTTAGGTTACAGCATAATTTAAGATTTGAACAACAAATGACATGATTTCCAGTTTAAGTATTCCCACTCAAGTCTAATACACTTTCTCATCCTTCTCTGCCATTCTTCTGTGGCCTTCATCCTTTCAAAATGGGTCATCTTGATGATTCCTTTGAGCTTGGTGTAAAGAAAAAAGTTGCATGGAGTAAGATTAGGTGAATAGGGAGTTTGTTCCATTATGTTGATGTTTCCTCTCATATAGGAACTGATGGATGCTCTGAGAGTTGTCTGTTGGTGTATTGTGGTGAAGATGCTATGATTTGTCCTGCCACAACTCTCATCTCTTTTGATGCATTAGGTGAAGCATACACTACAGGATCTCCTTGTAGACTTGCTGATTGTTTGGCTCTTGACAAGAACTTGCTGTGAATAATGCTCCTCACATTAAAGAATGTGATCAACATGAATATGACTGTATTGTTTTCTTCTGCCTCAGTGTTGTCAGAGACTTCCACTGACTGCTCTGGCACTTGGTTTCTAAGTTATACTAAAAAAATCATGTCTCAGCATCAGTGATGACTATGAAGCAAGTCTGATTCAATTTGAAGATGCTTGATCACCTCTTGATACACTGCAAGCAGTCCCTCTTTTGATCATCATTCAACAGTCTTGACACCATTTTTGCAAAGATTTTCAGCCTGCTCAAGTCTTTGTTAATGATCCTCCAAACATCGTTCTTTTTCATGTCCACCTGACTTGCAATCATTTGAGCAGTCAGCAAACGATCACCTTTCCCTACTGCTTTACCTGCTCGATGTTGACCTTGGTCTTTATTGAAGGCTTTCCTCTCCTGGAGTCATCTTTTACTTCTTCATACCTATTTTTGATCCCTTTGTACCCCTAAAAAATATGTGTGTACAACATGGTGTTACTTTCATACACTTGCCGAAGCATTTCAAGTGGTTTTCCCCAACTCGATCAAATATTTCAGGTTTACTCATTGCTCAGTGTTCACTGTTCATTACTCAGTACTCATTGCTGAATGATCTAAAAAAGAGGTGAAAGTATGTAAAAAAAAATCTAATAATTGCAGAAAGCTAAGATTACAATTATATACTCCCAAGATATCATGTTAGATGATAACACAACCCTCTTATCCCTCTTTTTAGACAGCACACCAAGTCCTGATACTTTTCAGGCAGATCTCATGTATACATATATATATATATATATATATATATATATATATATAATTCTATATTCTGTAGTGATATTACTGTATATTACATTTCTTATTTGTTGTTCAGTATTTGCCTCTGTTTTGCTGTGACTTCCTCTCTCTCTAATATGTATGTGTTTTTCTACTTTCTAAATTGCAAACAAAACTTACACACTATCACTGACTGACCAGTGATTGCAAGTAAAGAAAAAGTTCAGCTTGTCTTTGGCCCAGAATAGTCAGTTACTTGCTTACTTGCCTCAGACATCCAGCCTCTGGCATCTTTTTCTTCTCTCATACTGATAGAAATTTTCTCTTTCTAATTTTACGCAGCATAGTAAATGTTTTCTCACTGCTGGCACATATCTTTGCAGCTGTGGAAGATGACTTGATTAGTTTTAGAATTTTCAGCTTTATTTGCCAGTTGTCTGCATGGCTGCAAGGAAGAATTACTTGGGCAGTGTCAGCCTTGTGCTTTATTGTCTGCTGCTGTAATGGATATGCTTGACCATACAACCTGTAAACAATTTTCCAGTCAAACTTTATGATCAAAACTCTCCTACTATATCCAACTAGATAATCAGTCTCATTCATTCATTTTCAGTCCTTTCTTTTTCAGTTTAAAAGGAATCTATAGTTGTTTTTATTTTATTTCCACCTGGATTAGTCCAAGGTTTTACAATATTTTGGTAATGTGAAGCACAATTTAACAGCTCTTGATGCTTTTGCTGAGGATGTGAAGGTGATGAACCACACTAGACTGTGAGATGCTGAGTTTGTCTGATATCCTGTCAGATTTGCCTCTATGGTTTGGAGCACAGTTTTGGAATTCATGTTTTAAGCCTACCTAACCTTGCCTGATCATAGAGGTTCTTCCCATTTGAGCAAAATTTCTTCAACCATAGAATATACTGACTGTATCTCTTACATTCAGTTTAGACCCCCACCAAAAAAGAGGTGTCTTTGTTATGAAACTAAATTGCATCTGATGATGAAACTTCAGTTCTGGAGATCTGCGAAGTGTAAAGTACCCCTTCATTGACATTACTCCCAAATCCACTCTGACTTGGAGTAGTAGTATCTGTTAGGATTCCATCTATGGGTCAAATAGATCTATTTGATAATCATTCATGTTTGATAGGACTGTGCAAAAATGAAAACTGTAGCGGTGTAGGGGGGGGAGGGACCCGATAGTGTTCTGACTAACTTGCTGGACAATGACATTGTAGTAAGTGAGTTTAAACTCTAGTCATGCTATAACATTCACTTTTAGATTAATACTCTTTGGAAAGGTATTAACTCCCTCATACTCCCAGCTATGGGTTAAATAGAACCATTACTGTCCTTCTAGAAGTATAGCTTTGGCATTAAATAACCCATGAAGGTTGATATGCTATTAAACAAAGAAACCATAAAACAAAAAATATTTTAAGAAAAAACTGAACAAAAAAGGTAAATATGACAGTATAATAAATGTAACATCTAGGTATAAAATAACTGAAGACAGGTTGACAAAATGTTCAAATCAATCAATCCCTAATTATTTTTTATAAAATTTTTTTTTTAGAAATTTTAGTAGCTAATATGCTAAAAATATTTTTCCAGGATCCTATTATTAATCAGAATAAATTCTGAGGCCATATATGTCCTTGAGTTATTTAATTGGCAGATAAATAGACAAAAAAGTGAATTATAGTTAATAGATGAAGAAAATTTACAATTGACTCAGGTGAGGTCATATCTGTTGAAACATTTATTGAATATGTTGATGATTCCTGTGATTTAATCACTTTAGGACTAAATTAAGAGAGGGAAAATATAAAGAAAAATTGAGCACTTCTCTGATAGTGTTGTAGCAAATGATTGCACTAATGTGACCAAAGAAGTGAGGAATACATTTTCATTTTCTATGATAGATTAAGAGTAACATTTTTCGGAAGGAAATTTCTTATTAAAGGATAAAGGTAGATGGGCTCTTTAGTTACACATAACACCAAACATGAAAAACATTGCTATAATGAGAAGTCGATAAGACTAATCTCTCTCTTCATTTGAAAACTGTGTCTGAATCATCTCTCTGTAAGAATTTGCAAATTCTCTCCCACTCTCACTAATGTGTATAGTTTGGGGTGGATTTGAATATTGGGGGGAAAAATACTGCAAATACATTAAAAAAATAGTAGTGAAATTCTAAAAGATCTCTATCTAAAAATCTGCTTTACGCTGCGCAAGTAAAGGAAACTGAATTAAAAGATGGAATATTCCTATTGGTATGAAATAATTGGATATTTATTGATGTGAGAGGAATCAGATATCTTCCTTCAATATTTTATTATGACCATGAAATTTGTGCATGATATAGTTAAACAACATTATTGACTTTATACTGATAATATGAGGGTAAATCAAAAGTTTTCCAATATTTTGATATGTGCTAGTTTGCAGCACATATAATGTGTAACTAAAACAGTTCAAGTTGTGAACAGTACCTTCTGTAGTTGATAGTATCATACTAATTGGTTTGGTGACACATTGTATATTGCTTTATTCTGTGTGTGATTTGAAAGGTATGCAGATGAATGTGCAATGTGGCCTGATTCACATACTTATGCATTACAAGTTTGAGATGGGCCATGGAAGTGACCAACAAATATTTGTTGTGCAAAAGATGAAGGCACAGTTGATTACAATACAGTAACCAGATAGTTAAAAAAATTTTGTTTGTGTTACAAGAACCTCAATGATCAGGCAAGGTTAGGGAGGATTAAACTGTGGATTCAAAGGCTGTGCTCCTAGGCATAGAGGTGAATCTGGTGAATAACACTTGGAAAGTATAAGGCAAACTTGGCATCTCACAGTCAAGTATGGTTTAACATCATCACTACCTCAGCAAAAGCTTCTGAAACAGCTGAATTGTGCCTCACATTACCAAAATATTGCAACAATTTTGACTCACCCTAGTAATAATAAAAATTGTTAATATTCAAAGAGTGTTTTCCACTATCCTCATCTACGTTGTTGTTTTTGTTAGAGACTATGAAATGAGTTGTTTATATTCAGTGAATGTTCTGTACTATTCTCCTATGTCTGTATATACCATGAGTTAATTTTTATTTTGAAGTGAGTGTCATTTTACTATACTACAAAAGTCCAGTATTTCAAACTTGTGAGGATTATATTATCAAATTTTTAGAAAAAAAGTCAGTATTTTTGAAGAGATTTCATTGAAAGTTACAGTATCCTCTATAAATCAGTATACCTCTACAAATGTTTTAGAATAAAAGCTTATTTGCTTCTAAAACAAAGCTATCAGGATTTTTATTACTTCTATTGGAAACTCATACAGTCAAAGTGAATATGTTTAGGTATTATCTATTACCAAACTGTACAGCATTGAAAATCTGTAACAAAAATATAAATATGTAGCCATCCCAAAATAAGTACACTCCATATATAAGTTTATTAGATGTTATTTCTAGTTACAATGCTGTAGAGTTTGGTAATAAATGATACATAATAATACCCATTTTTATTGTATATATTTATCCAATCTCTTTACATGAGCAGGGTGCATACAAGGTCAGTTTTTAAGTGGAGTTTAACAGGTTTGAATATGGAGTTTTCCTTTTATAAACTGGTTGCCATACTAAGGTTAAAGAGCCCAGTTTGTCCTACTTTTTACACATATTTGAAGGGAGAATAGTTGGATTTATATGTTTCCCAAGGGTTAATACTATGTGTTATGTGAAATGCAAACAGTCTTATCCAGGATTTTGAACTCAGATCACTGTGTCATTTTCCGACAATGGTAACCATTACACCACAAATGTCTTCTATCCACTTTTATTGTATAATGTTCCGCTAGAAATAATAAAATCCTGCTATCTTTGGTTTAGAAGAAAATCAATCAAAAAATATTGTTAGGAGTATATTTATTTATGGGTGGTACTGTATACAATGATGTTTTGACTTTGTAAATAATATTGAGAATGAATTATTCTATGATCAAAAGATTTCAACATTGTAAAACAATTGTGTATAGTTGAAAGATAATCTCCAAGTTATTTTCATTAATGTCTTTTCACTATATCAAACAATAAATGTAGATGTTTAATGCTTTTTCTATATATAAAAAGCAGGTACATCTGTACCAATAAAAGTTGTTAGATTTAGTGTAAGAAATGTATATGTAAATGTATCAAGAATTATCAGCCAGAAGTTGTACAACATAACTGGTTTACTTTCTTTTGTTTTAATCTATTAACTGATTATATTATCAAGATGCCCTAACATTACTTGAAGGTGTGTTTAGCATAATATTTATTGTCAGTATTTATTCAACTCCTATGTCAATGGAAGAATGCAACATAAGATTAATATTTAAGTAGAGTACAGCTGGTTGGAATTCCAAGGTTTCCTTTTCAGTTGCCATACCAGTTGCCATACCAGGGCTAAAGAGTCCAGTCTACCTTATTATTTACCTATAGCTAGGAGAGAAGAGATGGATTCTGATCTTTCCCAAAGGTATTCGTGCAAAGGGAAATGCAAACTGCCTCCTCCTGGATTTGAGCTTGGATTTTCAAGTCTATTTCTTGTAATAATTACCATGGGAATAGAATAAGTGATTCATGTTCAAATCCAAGATGAGGCTGTTTGTGTTTCACTTTACACTGATGTCCTTGAGAAAGGCATGAACCAGTCTCTTCTTCCCCCATGAGTAAACTATAGGACAGATTGTGTTCTTTGGCCTTGGTTAGGCAGTAAGTCTTGGAGAAGGAAAATGAATTCAAACCAGCTTTACTTTGCTTAAAAATTGATCTTGTATCACATCTTGCCTGTGGCAGAGGGTTTTGGTAAATATATACTTGAAATGAAATTAGTTTTATGATTATCATTTTAAATTAACTATATTTACCTATGTATTCTATCTTTGTAGTAGTGAAATGTTTTAATATGTGTACCTAGAACAGTTTTGATGATGTGATCACTCAAATGACTTAAATTATATCCCATAGTTGAAATAGTTAAGTATTTCCCACTAATACCAGTGATCAATGTTCAAATCCAGATAAAAGTTAGGATTTTATGTGTTTATTTTCTAGCTAGGCAAGTTCTCTTGATTTGCCTGATAGGCATAACAATGTCTTCTTATCTCCTTCTATTTAGCCTTGTGCCATACCTAGCCAAATTTAATAAATATGGACTTTTAAATTATGTGCCTACAGTCAAGCCATGTGATTTATAGAGTTGCCAAGTAGTGATAAATAGTTTCCACTTTGTTCATAACAAAAATCAGCAGACATTTATATCAAGATGAAATAGATTGATTTTCGAAAGAAAAACTTGTTTGTTTTTATCAGTAATCTTTATAATACAATGTAAAATGCTCAGTGTTAGTTTTTACTTTGGATCAATGTTAAATATTTTCTGTCACTTAAGTGAAAAATATATTTAAGCAAATTAAAATTTCCTTTTTTTCACTTAATCTGAAAAAAAAGAAGAAAAAGTTAAGTCATTATAGTGAGAAATTAAATAGAAAATATTTTTGTATAAAGTATTATTGGCTTAGTGGGTAGAGTGTTTGCCAATGGTCCAGGAGACCTGGGTTCAATCCTAGGTCGCGTCATGCCAAAGACTCATAAAATGGTACTTGATGCTGCTTTGCTTAACACTCAGCCTTATAAGGTAAGGGTCAAGGGTAAAGTGGAGCAATCCAGGGAAAGGAGTAGCACCTTCTCCTACACCTCGGTGTAGTAGCTATTGAAAAGGGAGCCTTCTGGTCACCCTCGACTAAGGTCGACATCTATATAGTTATATAAAATGCTGAAAACCTACCTTTTAGGCAAAAATTGGTATTAATACTGGCACAAAATATTAATACATTTGCAATAATTTTGTAAGTTTAAGATTCAAACATAACTGAAAGAATTAGGAAGAACAGTTAAATTCAAAAATGAATTCCATAAATTATGATTTTATGACCATAAATCAAGGGTTGACCAATACACAGGATCAATTTATCTATGCACATATACTACTCTGGGAAAAATTATGGAATTAGCATACTTGGATGATGTTCACTTAGGATTTTTTTTTAGATAGCAGTAAATAAACTAATAACAGATAAGATGCAAAATAATTTTTAATGGCTGAACATTCTGGTTTCATAAAGTACTCCCCAAAGTAAAGTAGATTATTAAAATTAATGAAATAATCATTTTCAAGCCAATCAAAATATCATGGGATTATCTAATATTGAAAAAAATATAAAATTCACTGACAATAACATTAGAATTAATACTTAATTTAGTTTAAGGTTCATTTGATGAAACCAAAAGAATTATAGCATTAATTTAAATAATTTAATCTTGTTTGTTAAGGAATATTTTTTGATGTCAGGATATTCAGTATCTTGTCTGTCATTAGTTTATTAACTGCTTCATAAAAAAAAACCAAGTAAAGATCCTTCAAGTATGCTAATTCCATAATTCTTGCCTGGGGTAGTATATGTTTGCATAAATTAATTCTGTATGTAGGTCAAACCTTGATTTATGGTAATGAAATAGAAAAATATTTTGCATCTTATCTGTTTTTGGTTTATTTACTGCTTATTAAAAGAAACTTAGGTGAAATTTTTTTAAGTGTACTAATTGCATAATTTTTGCCAAGTGTATTTGGTAACTACAAAATCTATTTTTTGGTACTTCATTATAGCATCATGGTTAACAAGCTTAGCTTGTCGATGAATTACTATATGTTACTATATTGCTAGGTGCCCCCTACATGTACCAAATCTAAGTGTAACTTATATTTTTTTATAAAATATTTATGACCAAGTTGTACTGAAAGCACTGCTATATCAAAATAGTTAAATACTTAAATGAGTTACCAGTTAGGAACGGCAAGAAATGTAAGAAACCTGGGCACCAAACTAAATTAAAACTTGTTTTAATACCTAATTTAGTACTGATCTGATCCTATATCATTTAAGTTGGGAAATAAACTGTATTATTAAAGTGAGTGGTGAATATAGGTGTATGTATTTGAAAGATCAATCAGTTGAAAGCAATAGAGAAATAAGAAAGTAATATCATTTTAACTTTACAGTGAAAAGTGATAACTATTTAAAGAACTGAATTATTACATCTATAACATTCATTCACAAAAAAACTTATATAATCACGCACCAATTAACAGACTAAGAAAATGCATATAAAATTAAGTTAATATTCTTTTTAAGTTCAGCATTTTCTTGGTGCATATCTGTAAACTCAGCCCTCAAACCTATTTATGAGTATAATAAGAGATATACATAAAAAAGATGAAAAAAAACCAGATTCCTACTCAGATCATATGTTTCTTCACTGTGTACTCAACAGCTTTCACCAAGTACCATTGATCAAAGTGTGTCATGCAGTTACCAAAGTCCTTTTTAAATTGCTTGGACACAGGCATTTTGATATTAGTGTTTTCAAACTAATCTTACCTAATGTCTCTATATGAATACCCACATTCATATTTGCATGAACTTATATATATATATATTTATCTGTATGAATTATATTTATCTTTAGGCATATAGATACCTATAGATGTGTAGATTTAAATATATATATATATATATATATATATAGAGAGAGAGAGAGAGAGAGTATGAAGATATATATGCAAGCATTTATAGATTATGCATATAGATACCAATAAATATGTAGATTTAAATATCAGATATATATATATATATATATATATATATATATATAGAATAGTGACTATAACGTGAAGATATTTATATGCAAGCATTCATAGATTATGCACACACAAGCGTGTGTGTATGTGTGTGTGTATAGATTGGCTGGGAATGGTTCTAATTTTCATGCTACTTGTAATTACACTTTCAAAGAAACACATTTTCAGCAGCTTTCTCTTTGAGACATTCCAACTCTTTTGAGGTGTCTATATTCAGGCATTTTTGAGTATTTCTTCTTGAAACATTACATCCATTGCCTTCCAGACTGCCAAAGTTTATTTTTTCCTAACACACACACACACACACACACACACACACACGTTCGTGTAATGTAGTCTAATAAATATGCTTTTGACTTTTGCATTCTATTTAATAATGAAAACCTGGTGCATCAGCATTAGAATTGCAAATAAGTGAAGTTGCCTAATGCAAGTTTATATTGATGCTTTTTACAAAAATGTCAAACGAGGCTTTTATCTAGTGTCAAAAGAAGAAAAAAGAACGCCTTAAAAATCTTCTTTCATTTCTTTCATTTTATTTTTATTGGAAGTGAAAGCTTCTTTAATTTTGTTTAGTCCCTCTCTTTTTTTATTTTCTTTATTCTTCTTTCTTTTGAAAATTTGGAGCAGAATGCACACTTATATTTAAACTTACTCTATTTTACCCTGTTTTCTTATCTCCCAGCACCTCTGCCATTTTGTGAGATATGAAATATCAATAAATTGCTATATCTTTTTTATTAAATTTTCTTTTCTTTTGTTCTCTTTCTTTTCTCTCTTATCCTTCTTATTAAAAGAATATTTAATCTCTTTTCATCATCTCATTTTCTCCTCTTTCTTTTACCTTCTTTTTTTTTTCTCTACCTTCATTTTTCTTTCATGTTCCTATCCTCTCTCTCTCTCTCATTCATTTCCCCACTTTCTTACATTCCTTTTCTCATTCTTGTTTTCCTCCCTTCTCTTTCCTTCCATTCTCTACCTCCATATTCCTCCATTTCACACCCTCTGAAAACTCAACCCACAATTATCACTAATAACATTTCCATTATCACTTGGTTTTATCAAGATCTCATAGTTCTTCTACTTTTAGACTCTTTTATTCGACACTAAATTTGATGCTAAGATTCGGAAGTGCCACTGCTATTACCAAAGTCTTTCACTGTCAGCCTCCCTCCCAACTCATATCAAGATTACACTTGTGAAAGGTCTTAATCTTTGCTGGCCCAAAATGTGGTCATTTTTGAATGTTTTATTATCTTCCTTATTGTTTTGTGCTTGCTGTGCATTGAGTGAGAGTCTAGTGCCATGTAAATCTTGTTCCATCTCTGCTTGGGTCCATCCATCTGTACATACATCTTGAATCAAGCTATGCTTTTTGGACACCTATCAACAGACTTGATGTGAAATTTCCTCCAGACTCTTATATTGCTTATTATCATTATTATATCATTACAGAACACATAAATCAGAAACTAGCAACACAGAAAAACAGAAGTGTTGGTGGGTGGGCTAGGACATTATGTCTGTTTCTGTTTGTGTGTATAGGTAGTGTGGGTGTAAATTTGTGTGTGTGGAAAGGAGAGGGAGGAAAACATGGAGTGTTTTTGTGTGCACTGCATGTAGTTGGGAATGTATAATGTTAGCTAATGTGTAGATTTATACATAAAATTCATGTGTGTTATATGTCATGTACACATACAACCGTGCAACTAGGTTTGGGAAAATTGCTGTTATTTTTTCATGTGTGCTTATAACAGTTTAAGTATATTGTTTTAAATTAGTAGGCAATGTTGATTGTGTGTGTTGACAGAATTATTAATATGTATTTGAATTTATATCTGTGTGTATATCCATAGCAGATGCACTGTGTTTGTGTAGATTGTTTTAACTTTATGTATATTGGATAGAAATATTTTGATATAGATATCTATATAATTGTGTATTTTTTTTTTTTTTTTTTTTTTTAGATATTTAGCATTAAAGATGTGGATATAAACTTGGTAGATGTATGTAAAATATTATATATAAAAATAGTTTATAATTTTATTTTAAATTTGGTGGTGAGATCTGTTTGAGCAGCAAATTCATTTGTAAATTCACATGATTTTTTTCCTGTGTAGTGTTGTTTATGAAAAATTTTAATGCAAACCTTATGTAAAATTATTTTATACTATATCATGTATGGATATTTCCTTTATTAACTCTCTTGGATATGACATTAAACTGTATCTGATTGTGACGCTCCAGTTTTGTAGTTTGGGGTATGTGGAGTTCTGCTTCATTACCGTTACTCTCAGGTCCACTCTGACCTGGAGTGGCTGTTAAAGATCCATCTCTAGGTCAAATAGAATTGGTCAATCTTTTACTAGAGATTATTATTAGCTATTTGAAACCATACAGCTATGAGCAAGTCGCTTGTATTAGATAGGGATACTTGATAGATAGAATTACTCATATTAAATAGCGACACTTGAAAACAATTACATGTATGCAAACAAATACTTGAAACCATGTAACTGTGTGCAAACAAATCATCTCTAACTCATTTAAAAATGTACTTAATAACAAACTATTCACTTACAAATCATATTATATGTATGTATAAAGAGGATTTGGCATTAAATAACCATCAAGGGTTTATATGCCACTTAACCAGATAACTTAACTTAACCTTTATGAATATGTTGATAATGTTTTATTGAATAAATATTTGTATGTATGTATAGTATGGTATTTCGTTGTATATAAATATACGTGATTTATGCATGTATGTTTCCCAGCATTTACATTAATGATATATACTCACATACACACACAAATACAGAAATATATATATATATATATATATATATATATATATATATATATATATATATAAATATGCACTTGAACCTATCGGGTTTTAGTTGTAACAACTGTTTATAATGATATTAATGCTTCTATTTAGGAAGGTGAGAACAATTTTGATCTGCATTTCATAGTTGTTAGCGTTATATTAAGAATTTGGATGATTTGCAGACTCCACAAAATTATTATTCAGTTATAAATTGGAAATTGCACTATTGTTTAAGTTAGACCATTTTAAGTATATTGTTTTAATAAAAATCTTGCAATGATGTGCCATTTTTGCT
This sequence comes from Sepioteuthis lessoniana, assembly GCA_963585895.1. Lineage (NCBI taxonomy): Eukaryota > Metazoa > Mollusca > Cephalopoda > Myopsida > Loliginidae > Sepioteuthis > Sepioteuthis lessoniana. Next base: position 133,810,315 of record OY757905.1, on the reverse strand, counting down.
GGGTGAAGGTTACATACAAATATAATGAGAATTTTAGTTATATATAGATAGATGGTTTTCTATTTGCAAATCATGTGCTTGGTAAGTATGAAGATTTTTAGATATCATGCATGCTTATATGTATATAAGAGTTTCAATTAATCACAACATTTCTTTTTAGATTTTCAAATTAACCCCTCATATCTCAGAAATGTTTGGAGATTCAAATTAAACAAAGTAATATCTGGATTTTTGGAATAGAAGCTTTGATAATCTAATTTGAAAACCTCATATATAATTCGCTTCTGAAAGTTTAAAAAATGATTGATATTTTACAGTGCCAAGGGGCTTGACTTTGTTATTCCCCTTTTTAAAATTGATGATAGGAATGTTTCATAACAATAAGTAAAACTACATTTTGCTTTCTGAATGTTTCTGTAGTTTGTGGAGGCCTCATGATTAATGGTACAGAGTTTGAAAATAGAAAACTGAGTTCAAATTCTGGCTAGGACAGTGCATGTTCATTTTTGTACTAATGCTTTTGGGAGAGACATGAAGTTTAGATATGGGTAAATAGTGGGGCAGTTAAAGCCCTTTAACCTTGTAAAAAATAGTGATCAATCATTGTAACATTGGGGATGGTATTTGTGCCAAATTTCTTTGATTCTTCTAGGAGTATTGGTTCAAGAAGCAGAATAATATGTTAAGGAGAAAGTCAACTTTCTTATGACAACAGATGCCTGCCCTGTTGGTTGGGGCTGTAGAATAGTTGGTTAGTTGTTTGAGTTTTATGGCATATCAACCTTTGTAGGTTATTTAATGCCAAATCCATTTTTATACAAATAATCACTTCTATTTCAAACAATTTAGTTTAGCATGAGTACACAGTTTAATTGTCAAAAACATTTCTATTTCAAGCTGTTCAATTTAGTCAAACAGTTCCAATTCAAACAATTCAGTTTAGTGTAAGAGTAGGTTTAGTTTACACACAGTTAAATGTCAAAACAGATCTATATTAAACAATTCAATTTAGTGTAAGTACAGTTTAAATGTCAAAAACAGTTCCATTTCAAACAATTCAGTTTAGCATAAGTACACAGTTTAATTGTCAAAAACATTTCAATTTGAAGCTATTCAGTTTAGTCAAACATTTCTAATTCAAACAATTCAGTTTAGTTTAAGTCCAGTTTCAATGTCAAAAACAGTTCTATTTTAAACAATTCAGTTTAGCATAAGTACACAGATTAGTCCTATTTAACTCATTGATAGGATCCTATTAGGTGCTACCACTCTGGGCCAGAGTGGATCTGGGAGCAATGCCAATGAAGGGGTGCTCCACATTCTCCAAAGCTCCAGCATCACTGGAACCTCACCATCAGACTGTTTAGTGTCATATCAAGTCACTCGTTAGGGTGGGGTCTTACCCTTCTGCAGAAGTACAGTCGGTGTATTCTACAGCCCCAGCCGACTGGTTAAATGTAAAAACAGTTTTATTTCAGATGATTCCGTTTAGCATAAGTATGCAGTTTAGATGTCAAAACAGTTCTGTTTCAAGCAATTCACTTTAGCATAAATACGCAGTTTAAATGCCAAAAACAGTAAACTCAAACCGTGGTTTAGTTCTATCTGACCCATAGATAGGACCCTTATCAGGTACTACCACTCCAGGCTAGAGTGGACCTGGGAGTGAGATGGCAATGAAGGAGTACTCTGAATTCCCCAAAGCTCCAGCATTACTGAAACCTCACCATCAGATTGTTTAGTGTCATATCCTGGACATTTGTTTGTGGGGGGGGGGGTCTTACCCCTCTGCAGAGAAGTAGTTGGTGTATTCTACAGCCCCAGCCGACTGGGCAAGGCTGTAGAATAGGCTGACTGCAACTCTGCAGAGGAGTAAGAAAGATGAGGCCACCTATTGGCTGTGGGTGGTGACCAATAATGCTTGAAGACAGAATCCTGATGGTTGCATCTATGGGTCAAATAGAACTAAACAATTTTTTGCTAGAGATTTTCATTATTAGTGACTTGAAACCATACAGTTACGAGGATCATTAAATAAGTTTCCAGACTTTTTGAATGGGCACTTTTATTGATAGTACACACATGAAACTCTAGTCCCCTTCAAAGTAATCTCCTCTGGCTGCAATGCACTTGTTGTACCGTTCCAACAACTTCTAGAAGGCTTCATGGAAGTCCTCTTGTGTGAGCGTGTCAATGATCTTCGTCACAGCCTCTTTCATCTTCCGAATTGTCTCATAACAATAGCCTCTGAGCTTAGGGAATAGCCAAAAGTCATAGGGAGCAACGTCTGGACTATAAGGAGGCTGAGGAACTGTCTTGATGCCCATCTTGGTCAAATAGTCTGTGACAATGATGGAGTTGTGGACTGGTGCATTGTCCTGGTGGAAATGCCACTGACCCGATTTGAAGAGTGCTGGCCTCTTCTGACGGAATCTCTTCCTGAACTCCCTTAAAACCTCAACATAGTAACCCTAACCCTAACCCTTTGACCAATCAACTCTGGTGTTCTGACTTCCTTACTCCTCCCACACCTTTTATCATCCCTTACAGACTCCGTGCCTTCCTTGAATCTCTTATGCCACTCAAAAACTGATGCTTGATTAATGCAAGATGGTTGAAAAGTAGTCAGAAGCATTCCATACGTTTCTGTGGCATTTTTTCCAATTTTAAAACAGAATTTTATTGCATATCATTCTTCTAAAGTGTCCTCACGTCCAGATTGCATTTTTGAAATTCCCCAGTTGTGACAATCAGGCTTTAGTAGGGTGTATTCCAATTGCTGCTGTAGCTGTTCATTTGAACCTGAACTCATAAAAATTGGTCAGTCATCTCAAAAGATGCATAGCAATAACATAGCAAATTTTCAAGAGTCTACGACAATTTTAAATGCCTATCCAAAAAAAGTCTGGAAACTTATTGATTCACCAAGTATCTGCAAGTTGTTCATATTAGATAGGAATACTTGATAAATAGTATTACTAATGTTAAATAGCAATACTTGAAATCATTTAACTGTGTGCAAAAAAATGAGCTTTGGCTCATTTAAAAATAATGTTACCTACAAAATATTCACTTACAAATCATATATAATCTGTCCCTCTATCCAAACAGGACTTAGCATTAAATAAGCCACAATGGTTGATATACCATAAAACATGAACAAATCAAACAACAGATGCTATAAGTTAATAGAGCTTAGATTATTCTCTGCTTTTGATAAATACCCTGTTGATAGAACTTATAATACAATGACTGTATTTCTTGCTGAGGGTTAAGATTCTTCCAAAAAAGAATGTCCTGTATATGACACTAAATTGCATCTTATGATGAGGCTCATGTACTGGAGATCTGTAAAGTATATAGTACCTCTTCATTGTCATTCTTCATGGGTCCACTGTGACCTAGAGTAGTAGTTACTGTTAGAATCCTATGTATGGGTCAAATCTATTTAAAAATTATTCATATTCAATTGGACCATGTGCCAAAAAACCCTCTCAAAAATGTAAATATGAATATACAATGAACACAATTCTCTAACCTCTAGGCATAAAATAACCCTTGACAAGTTGACATACTGTTAAAATCAATCAGTGTCTTTGACAATCTCTATTACTTGCAAAATACTGGATCGAGATCACTTGAAGTTCTTGTCTCCTTTAAAAAATAAAATCCTTTAATCCAGCATCTCTTTTTATATAAAACAGTAATTGTTGTATTAATTTCTATAAAAATGCTTTGTAATTTTGGGACTGCCTGTATATAATGGAAATGCATTAACTGATGTTGTTAAGACTGAATTTAGTCTGGTATAAGCCCATAAAAATACTTCAAAATATAAAATGTCTAATTACAAATAGATTGATGCAGTAGGTAGATACCATCTGGATTTTATGTTTGATGCTTATCACTGTGTAAGATTTTGTGGTTATGGTGAATATTCATATAAATCTCTGGTGATTTTTTTTGTCATTTTGGTGTTACATATGGGAAATTATGTGGTAGGTAAATGTTTACTGTTTACACATGCCTACAAAGAGATATTTATACAATTTAGATAGTGAGGATATTTCCTGTGACTGATTACAGTTGGCATAAGGTTTAAAAGCTTGATTACTGTGTATTTAAGTAGATACATATGTGAAGAATGTCCATATGTCTTGGTACTGAAGGTTACCTGTATATACTATTTATAGGTTTAGCTTTATCTCATCTATATGCCATATATGATATGTTGATATTTCTGTGCATATTGGGGTTAATCCAATTTTTACTCCTACATTTAGCATTTTTCTGAGTTGAATTAAACTGTTAATTATTAGATACATTCAATTTTCCTGTGTTTTTATTGAAGAAATTCTTATGGATATCTATCCTGTCAGTGGAACTTAGAATGTGCTGACTGCATTCTCTGCAGAGTGGTAAAAACCCCCAACCTCCAAAAAAAGTGGTGTCCCGGGTATGACATTAAACTGCACTTGATGGTGAAGATCCAATTCTGGAGATCTGAGAGAGTGTGGAGTACTTTTTTATTGTCATTACCCTCAGGTCCACTCTGACCTGCGATGGTAGTGACTGTTAGGGTCCTATTTATGGATTAAATCAATCTGTTTGCAAATCATTCGTATTAGATAGAACTGTGTGGAAAAAACCCTCTTAAGAAACAATTATACAAAAAATGTAGATATTAACATAACATGTATGTGATTGCTTAATGTCTTGGCAAAAAATAACTGTAGACAGAGTGACATGCTGTTAAAATCAATCAGGTGATTGAGTTAAGATTATTTATTTGGTTTTTAGGGCCTTCCATCCAGGCAGCACTTGCCTCCGCATGTAAAGCAGTTTAGTTCATTGATCAGTGCCTGAGGTGCTCCTCTAGTGGAATGCTGACTGAACTAAGCATTTTTTAAACTGCTGTGTGAGAGGTTTGCTTCCTGTATGGCACCCCACAATAAAACAACTTTGTCATATTTTGGCTTGGTTGGAAGCTAGGTGAATACCTACTAATTGTCAGACTTGAATTATTGTGAAATTTCTTGTAAAATACATACAAACTCCATTTATATATTTAAACAAGTATCTCAATAAATATGTAGCCTAATTCTGGAAAAAAAAGATGCTTACATTTTATAGAACAAATATTTAATTTTAAATATTATCTCCTCCCTTTTAAATGCCATTGAATTAAACCAATGTATCTATATTAATTTCATAGATTGAATTTTTGCACATGGGAATGTATTTTTATTGTCAACATATTTACTGGGTGTACATATTCTCTATCATAAATGTGTGTATTGTATATGTGCTTTTGAGAATTGTGCATTTTATTTTTTACATCTGAGTGTATTGTATGTTTTATATCTAAGTGTATTGTATGTTTTTCATATGTTCTTATATATATATATATATATATATGATATCCAATAATGTGGTTAAGAAATATGACTCTAGAAAAATGAAAATGATGTTGAAAATAATTTATTTGTATGACATCTTCCACTTTTACAGCGTCAACAGATACAATGAAAATTTAAAAAAAATGACAATGCAGCTGTTCTCATAATCAAAAACATACTAAACAATAAAAAGATTATTTGGATTCTTTAATATATCTCTGTTTCTGAACAAATTAATATTAAGATAAAATAGAATATTAATGAATAATAATAAATTAGATTAAAACAGATTGAGGGGCCAAATATTTTTTGATATTCATAACTTTTAGTTATGGTCTATAGTAATAATAATAACAAATTGATTTTCAAATAATTTTAAAATTAAGAATTTCAAAAATTACTAAATGTTCATTATGTTTCCATGACAATTACATCAACAACACCGTTATTATTTTTAAAAAGAAAATTTCATATGATGAAGCTGTAATAGGAAACATGAATAAATTGTTATTTTTAATAACTTGTTTTCCTTTTTCAACAATAATATTTATTAACCATATATATATATATATATATATATATATATTTGATGTCTGCAACTGGTGTGTGTGTGTGTATGTGTGTGTATATATATATATATATATATATATAGTTGTTTGTTGTGTATAGCTATTATGTATATATATTTATATATGGGTATATAAGTAGCTGGTGTGTGTGAGTATATATATATATATGTGTGTGTGTGTGTGTGTCTATGTGCTTTGATATATCTATATATACTTGTTTAATGTGTTTAGTGGGGGGTGTATATATGTGTGTGAATATATATACACATATATAATGATTGCTGGATGAGTAGCTTGTGCATGTGAATATATATATATATATATATAAGTTTTTGTGTTGACTTTATGTATATGTTTTTTTTATCTTTTCTACTGAGGTCTATATGTATATGATTTTATAGATGTGAGTATGAAATGTATTTGTATGTATGAAGTGGTCTTTATGTCGCCTCTTTTCTTCTCTGAGTTGAAGATACCCAGAAAGGTTTGATGACAAAGGTGATAAATGGTGCAGCAATTTCTGTTTCCACTCGTAACATTGGAAATGCAATTGAATCTGATGGGCAGGGAAGCCAGATAGATATTGGACAATTCAGAGTTACGCTTTATAAACTAATTTGGTATCAAGTGCCAACAATTCTACTTTGTTCACCACCTTTCTTCCTACCAATTTCCACACCCACATCTTATTGATGGATTAACACTTTATCATCTCTTGGAAATGTTGTGCCAGAGGCAAAAGGAAGCACTTGGGAGATCTGTAGTGATTTATTTGTTTTCTTTATTACTTGATTAGCAACTATCAGAACAAATATGATATACATCATGTTGTCATCACTTGACGGCCAGTAACTGTGTTGCAACACTTCTTCCCCATCTCAATCTCAGCTCAGAAATTGACTGACAATGGCTTGTAGAGCCAATTTTAAGTGCCTGTTGGTTAGTATCCTGCTTTGTCTGTGGTCTTTTTTTTTTTTTTTTGACCTATTCCAGATTTGGCCTCTTTTTTGGAGCTACATGTACTTTGCAATGTATAACCATCTCTTTTAATTTAACTTGTGATCTTATTGGAGATTAACCTCTGCTTATGGATTTTGCTGCTAGATATTTATTTTACCTGGTAATGCTAGAAGGAAAGTGAAAGATGCTTGTATCAATTAAATATATATATTGATGGAAAATAAAATTGTAATACTCTGAAGGCTGATAATGCTGATTTTGACTTGAGTACTGTTGATTTTCCCTTTATTTTGGAACCCGAGTCTATATTGATCTGTATATGTGATCATTTACTGTAAATCCAGCTATAATACCTATATGTTTGATCTTGAGTAAAATGAATTACTTACGCAGAGTGTTGCAATTTTATTCTCTATTAGTATATTTATAGTGTGTTGAGGCTCCAGCTTTAGAGATCTGGAGAGTGTGCAGCACCTGTTCATTGCCATTACTTCCAGGTTCACTCTGATCTGGAGTGGTAGTATCTGTTAGGGTCCCATCTATAGGTCAAATAGATCTGTTTGAAAATTACAAGTATTGGTAAGGAATGCTGGATACTCTAAAACTGTGTGCAAACGAATTTTTATAATTAAATAGGAATAGTTACTTGAAACCATATAATTGTGTATGAATTATTAGTATTAGATAGGAATACTTGAAACCATATAACTGTGCAAAGAAATGATTATCATAGACAAAAAAAATAGTGATTTCAAAAAAATGAAATGTTGTAAATATAAAGTTATGATTGTAATCAGGCATTTACAAATGAATTAAATTTTGACATTAAATAACCCACAAGGGTTGTTATGTCTTTATATAAACCAATCCTAAATTATCTGTATTAAGTAGGAATAGATCAGAATATTTAAGAAAAATTAAACCAAATGTAATTGCATGAAAAGAGAAATTAATCATTAGTTACTTAAAACCATATAAGTCTGTGCAAATTATTTGTATTTGATAGGAATACTTGATATTATATAAGTCTGTGCAAACAAATGATGATCAACAAATGAAAAAGTATAATAAAAAAACGCAAAGGAAAATTGAAATTATAATTAAAATCAAACATCTACGAATGAATTGAATTTTGGTATAAATGGGTGGTTAGGTTTTATGGCATATCAAACCTTGTGGATTGCTTAATGCCAAATCCTGTTTATATATATATATATATATATATATATATATATATATATATATATATATATCAGGGAAAGGAGTAGTGCCCTTCCCCTACACCTCGGTGTTGTAGCTATTGAAAAGGGAGCCTTTGGGTCACCCTCGACTAAGGTCGCCAACTAACTAATATATATATGTAGTGAATAATTTGTTGGCAACATTTTTAAATGAACCAGAGCTCACCCTCTTGCACAGTTAAATGGTTTCAAGTATTGCTATTTAACATTAGTAATTTTATTTATCAAGTGTTTCTATTTAATTTGATACTAATCATTTGTCTGGACACAATAAAATGATTTCATGTATCGTTATGTAATACTGATAATTCAATTTAACGTCAATCATTCATTTGCACACTATTAAAAGGTTTCAAGTTCAAGTATAGACCCTAACAGATACTATCACTCTTGGTTAGAGTGGTCTTGGGAGTAATGGCAATGAAGGGGTGTCACATTCCTTAAAGGTGGCCGTATAGCTGCTGTTTTGTGGGGTGTTGCCTCCATGACTTGTTCTATATTTCTTGCTGTATTCTTGTGTGATTACCGGCAAGCTTTTTCTCCATACATTTAGTTAGCGTCCATATAGCAGTATCAACACGACTGCTGCTTTAAAAAAACTGTTTTATTTTATCGGTCAGGTCTGACTTCCATATGACCGATAGCCTATCGATAGCTGTCTATGCCTTTGCTAGTCACATGCTGATGTCTTTCTTGGTTGATGAGATACTGATTCTTAGGTAGGTGAACTTGTACACTAGTTTCAGAGAACTACGAATTTAGTGTGGAGATGTCGCCTCTTTGATTAAAGCACATGTATTCCATCTTGTTTGTGTTGACATAGAGGCCTTTGCCAGCAGTTCCTTATGTAGCAGGGTTTCAGCTTAGGTGGGTTTATTTGCCAGAAGCACTATGTTATCAGTGTAGTCCGCATCTGTGATTGTTTGTGCGGGGTGTCTTCTGCTTCTTTCCTTTGCTAGCTTGAAACCGTTACTTTTCATTATATCAATAGACATTCTAAGTATGTAGTCTAGGCAGATGATAAACAGGTACGGGGCTAATGTATCACCTTGCAGCACATCTACTACAATGTCGAAGTAGTTTGTGTCTCCATTTGGGGAGCGGACTTTTACTTTCATGTTTTTATTTCACATCAATATATATATATATATATATATATATATATACCTACAAAGCTAGAAGTAATCTACCTTGGTTTCACCTAAAAGGGTTGGACTAAACTACATTTTATTGATTAAAAGGCTGTCAGAAAGTATTAAAAATCAGCATATAAAAAAGAAAACAACAAAAAAAAATATATTTTACCTATCAAGTAACCAAGCTTTTTTATGCCTACAGACATTGAGTATCTGTGACCTTTGATTGAGTACTTCATTCAGATTATTATAGGAAGCTATAGCTAGTTTTTCCTCTATGCGTAGTTGCTAATATTTTTCATCTGCCTTACTTTTATGACTTTTTTTCTTTTATTATCTCCCATTTTAATATAGGATCTGCACCTAGATTCTTTTTAATTTCCCATATGTAGTTAGATAAAATAGTTCTGTGTTTATATACTTTGTGTGTGAAGCTACTCCTATGATTGAAATATCTTTTTTGAAAGGTCCTTGTGTAGAACTTACATATATTTTTTTATCATTACTTCAACCCTTTTTTGTCAGAGTTGCCCTGATGATCTGGTTTGGTGAAACCTAGGTAGGTTACTTCTGGTTCTGTAGGTATTTGCATTTAACTCTACTTAGTTCATTGAGCACTCTTATATTTCAGTTTAGGTATTCTATCAGTGTTTTTTCTTTTGACTAGGCATTGCAATATTGATTGATTTTCAAGCAGTATGAATGTTTTTAGTTTTTTCTTTTTTTATGGAATTTTTTTCTCCAGATATTAGTTTGTGTAATATCTTTTTATTCACAAATTGTATCCTCTAGGTTTTGACACATCATCAGAATTATAGAATAGCTATAAAACTAATATATATATATATATATATATATATATATATATATATATACTCGTATAAGTTAAAGATTTTCATGGACAATTAACTCCAACAGACATTCACTGACATCAATCCTGGAATTAAAAGGAATCCCCACAATCTTCACTATGAAAGCCAGAAAAAAAAGATTACCTAACCATTATTAGTCTCCTGAAGATGACTATAAAGCCTGAAACATGTGTAGAGCATAGTTATATGAAATAAAATCTAAAGTACCACATTCAAATTCATTCGTAGACCTATTTATTTAAAAAATGTGTGTGTGTGTCTGTGTGTTTAATTTCCACACTTTGTTTAGACAACTGAACACTTTTTTGTTGTATTGTTTATGTTGTTACCAATGTGTTTTGGATGATCCATTCTATAGCCGCTTTAAGGTACGTAATTTGTAAAGAAAGAGGGATACTCTCTCTCCCACTCTCAGTATTTAAATTTTCACTTTACATTATAATGTAGCCATTAATTAGAATTGGTATGTTTGATGTTTATTGTTATTGGCTACCAGCCAAATTTCCTCAGAATATTTAAGGTGTCTGGGTAATCTTTAATATCTGTTTGTATGTGACACAAAAAGCAAAGTTCAAAGTGGCTGTCAGCAGAAACATCAACTCCCTTTGCTCACACAACTTAATATCTTATGTAATAGATGACTAGTCTTTTTTTTTATTATTTTAAGTAACTTGTATAACTCAACCTTCTTGAATGTTTTATTCATAAAATTAGAGAAAATACAGTATTAGACAAAAAAAAAGGACAGCTGACATCAGTTGATGAATGATAATGATTCAATTTCTTTACTATATCATAAAGTGATAGTCCAAATCATTGTATGCCACAATTTGACCTTTTTCAAACACAAACAACTGCTTACTAACCAATAGCAAAGGACTAATAAAGAATTAGGATATCAATTCAAAGAAAGGAAAATTTTAAGAAAGTTCCAATTTTTTGACATTCCTGAGAAATTTTAGAAAGTTATGACTTTTTGCTACAACTAAAGGAACTTTGACAATAATAATCAAGGAAAATAATCACTTCCTATGTGTGTCTAAGCCATTGAAGTTTCATCAAAATTTATGGCAATAATAAAAAATGGTTCAGTTTTTTTACTGTCGGTTTAACAAAAATTGTACATTTTTTTTATTTTCATCAAAACCATTTACTTTCTTGAAATATTTTGGTACATACAAAGAATGTTTTTTTCTCTAATATTTAAATAAACTACATCTGATGGTGAGGTTCCAGTTTTGGAGATTTAGAGTGTGTATAGTACATCTTCATTACCATTACTCCCAGGTCCACTTTGACCCAGAGTAGTAGTAGGGTTCCATATATGGTTCCAATAGATCTGTTAAAAAATTATTCATATTTGATAGAACTGTGTGCAAAAAAAAATCTTAAGAAACAAGTATACCAAAAATGTAAATGTAAATGTGCAATAAATGCAATTCTCTAATCTTTAGACATAAAATAACCTGAGACAGGTTGACATGCCATTAAAATCAATCCGTCATAATCTTAATGTCTTAAAATATTTTCCTGCTTTAAATTAAAACAAAACTACTGTTTTTTTTAAAAATTGTTATTGTATTTGTTCAAATAACAGAAAAACATGAATGTCAGCAATAGTGCACACTTAGAATACTGTACAAATTGTTTTTTGTTTTTGTTAACTTGTGAGTAGTTGCTGATGGTCAGGAAAATTGTTTTTTTTCTTATTCTCAATATATATTCAGCAAGTTATTCCATATTTTTCAATAACTGATTTAATATCTTAAAGCAAATGGCTCCCATGAAATTTTCAGTCTATCAGAAGTTTAAAGTGATATTTTTATCTATTTTTTCCAGACAAGTTCTACTTGAGATGGTGGCCAAAATATCAGATGGCATTATTGAATGCTATGAACAGCTCCTGCAGAAAAGCCAATTGAAATCATCTCCTCGTGAGCCGGGCTGTATTCATATGACCCAGCAGAGAGCGCTGCAGCACTTGTTTGACATCAAATTCATCACATCTGTCATACCAGCCCAGGATATAGATGAGGTAATACATTCAAAGTCTATTCACCTAGACCATCTTATATTTTTGTAAACATAGCATGTTTATTTTAAGAGTGGAATCTTTTGAGAAAGTCTTTTCTTTTTCATTTTATTTTCCCCTATAACTTTGCCTTGGGTTAAGGTAGAAGATAGAATGTTTTTTTTTACCTATTGACATGGAAGTAGAGAATATAGGGCTTTATTCAATCAGAATTTTTTTATTATTTAAAGTTTTAGAATAGCATTTTCAATATGATTTTTTTGCATTATTAAAACTCACTTAAAGGCTCCTTTTGGTGGCTGTTAGACCTAATGTAAAGTTATTCTCAATAGAATTTGTATAATTTATATGAAATGACATTTTGTAAAGTTCTAAGTAAATGATTTTCAGCAATTATATAACTGGATGAGATTTCAAATGAAAAACAGATGTTGTTTTGAGACTCTTAGCAAACATAAGTTTTGAGTCATTATTAGAAAGACATAAATCTCTGTGTAAAGTAGTTTGGTAGACTGGGCTCTTTAACCTTGGGAAGCAACCAACCTTGAAGAAGGATAAATTTGAATTTAAAAGCTTGAGTCTCTAAGGTAATTCATTGCTATTGTTAAATTAATTTTGAAAAATCCTGCAATAACAGTGGTTCCAAGCTGTATAGACTCTTCTTCAATTGAACATCATTTGTGGCTTGGAGAGGGGAAACTTGCTGCATTGGCAACTACTGATTTTTTTTATACAACTTTGCTGAACCTGCTAACTGATCTAGATGCATATCCATGATCTCACAAGAGTAATGGATATATTACCACTATTGAATGTATATTACTAGGGTGAGTCAAAAGTTTTGCAATATTTTGGTATGTGCAATTTTGGGATATACATATATCATGGAGATTAAAGCAGTTTAAGCTGTAGCGAGTACCTGCTGTGGTTGATAGTATCATAGTAGTTGGTGTACTGATATATTGTGTATTGCTTTACTCCATGTGTGATTTGAAAGCCGCACAGATGAACGTGTAGTCTAATTCACAAACTTATGCTTTACAAGTTTAAACTGAGCCATAATACGATGGAAGCAACAAAAAACATTTATTGTGCAAAACATGAAGGTATAGTTGATTACAGTACTATGATAGATGGTTCAAGAAATGTCACTAGGGTTGCGAGAACCTTGTCAATCAGGTAGGCCTAAAACCACAGATTCTGAGGTTGTTCTTGAAGCTTTAGAGGCAAATCCAGTGAGCACCAATTGGAGTGTCTTGGCCAAACTCGGCATCTCACAGTTCAGTATGTTATGTTACCTTCATGACTTTGGCAAAAGCATCCAGAGCTGCCAAATTGTGCCTCACATCACCAAAACATTGCAAAACTATTGACTTCATCATCATTATCATGTCGTGCCGCAGGCACGGATATCCCTGACCCTCTCTTGCCACTTTGCCTCTGGTAGGTCTTCAGGGTCACATCCCGTATCCTCACATAGCTGCTGAATGTATGTTTGTGCTGGTTGTCCTGCTTTTGCCTGGCCATATGTGGGGGTCCATTGGAGTACATCACTTATGAGCTTGTTCCTGCTTCTCCAGCAGTGTCCTGCATGTCTGGTTCGTCTAACTTGGATAGTTTTCATGATGGGAGGCAGGTAGTCGTATAGTTAGTGCCTTGTGGGGTGTTGCCGCCAGTACTTGTTCAATATTGCTCACATATTGCATCCATACAGCAGTATCGATACAATCGCTGCCTGGAAGAAACTGTGTTTCATTTTATCGGTCAGGTCTGATTTCCATATGATCGATCAGAAGATAGGTGAAAATATACCGAAAACTCTGACTAATATACCCTAGCTCTGGACTTTATCTAAGTTAAAACTTAAGGGAAATTAAAGCGCACCCCCTTTTTTTTCTACGTACACATGGGAAGCAGCATGACAGACGTGAAGGTATTTGAATAAACCCATTGACAGCCAAACTCAATATCTAACCTGGTCCTGGACGTGAGTTTTGCAACTTAACGCTCAGGATCATCAGTTCGATCAGGGAACTACTGCTGCTCATCTATAAGAGTGGCTTCTGTGGATGAGAATAAAAACAGTCATCGAAAAATAACCATGACCCACACTATTGACTTACCATAGTATAATAATTTGCTAATAAATGAAAAAATATCAACTGATAAATAATGATATCAAAATAAAGCTATCATGATTTCATGAAGTAATTAGTAATCTTTAAATTTTTTTCTTTGAATGTTGATATGATTTTCTTTTCAGATTTTAATTAAATGATTATTTAATAACATTACTTAGTTTATTATACACATACCATCAAGCCTTTAAGTTGTTATATTGTAAATGTCTTAAAATTTCAGATGACTTGATTTTTGTTCAACACTTATGGCATATAGTGACTGAAATTGAAATTTCTCATTGAAAAAGAATCTACACCTGGTATTATTTCCCTTGGTTAAACATTCAGAAATACAAAAATTGGATTAATGTACAAGTTAATATGAATGCTGACCCCACACTATTAAATGCAAACTGGACTGAAAATTACTTTATTCTTTTTGTTAATGAACATATAAAAATTGGATTTTTCTTATGTAGGTATATGATTAATTTTGTTATATTTCAAAATTGTAAAAATACTGTGAAATTAGTACCAGTATATCTGATAATATTTGTATTTCCCATCAGGCTTGGTGTTTAATATTGTAAACCCTTAGTATACAAATATTTATTTTTGTCATCTTGGGTTTCCTGTAAGCAACATCTCCCCATGTTTATTCATCAATTTTGTCTCTACATATTTTCTCTCACCTCATTACCTATGTTACATTAATAACATTTTTTTTTTAAATCAGTTTTTAAAGTTTTGATGAAATATTTTTGAGGAAAAAAAAGATTTTAATTTCTTAAAATATTCCAGATGAGGTAAAAATCAATAATTAAAAAAAAAAACAACTAACCAACAAACAAAAAAACAATGTATATTTTTGTTGTTGAAAAAGATTATTTCCTGGAATATTTTTGCCTTAATGACCAAATAGAAATATTCTTAATTCGTATAATCATTTTTTTTGGATTTCTTTTTAAAAATAAAGAACCATATTTTATCTGTTTCCTTTTATCTGAAGCTCATTTAAAGAAAAATGTCAAAAAACATTTTGGGATTTAAAAACTGTCAATTGGACTTGATTTTTAAATTAATATCCCCCCCTCCCAAATCATAGAAAGAAGAAAATATAAACCACAAATCAGTAGAAAGTTGATATTTTATAAAATCTTTTTGATTAGCTGTACAAAAAAAAAAACAAAAAGAAAAAAAAAGCCAAAATTCACACACAAGCAAAAAGCAATCTGATGATGTTCATATTTGTAATAGAATCTGTTACTTGAAAAATGTAATGAGTTAAGTTTTAAAAATGGATACGTGTGATTCATCATATTTATTTATTCTGGAAAATCTATTGAGCCAAAGAAAAAAAAATGAATAAATATCTGTCCTTTTTGATTCAAGATACTTTTATAAGCACTAATTCACCTTCCCAAAATTAGGAAAATTTATTTGGAGATTTTATTTATAACTTTAAGCAAAAACAAGTTAGGTGGGGAAAAAAAAGATTCATTTTAAATAAGAATCTTCTTTTGACTGACTAATTTGTCTCTTATAACTTCCATTAGTCCCATAAGTTTCTCTATTTATGTATTTAATCCAATTAAATCCTCATGAAAATCAATACGAAAAGCATCATGGAATTCACTGACTGATTCATATAGTTAATTTAGTTATTTTTCTCAGCACAAAATCTTTTTTTTAATCATTTTTAGCAGTTTAGGTTTTTGTTTGGAGAAAACAGATTTAAAAAATGTCCACTAATAAAAAATAAAAGTAAAAGACATAAATATCAAGTGAAGATTGCAAGAATATTACAGAGGGATTAGCATATTTTTGACTGTCACTGTTTTCTCATAACTTTCGCTTGAATTGCTTGGCAGAAAATACCCAAAATAGAAACTTTCATTAACCTTTATGAGTTGATCAGTTACTTTGAAGTATCAATTAAAAAAAATTCTTTATTTACTTTTTAAAACCTTTACAAATAATGCTGTTAAAAGATTTTATAAAACCTTTTATCTATCTTTTATTAGTCATCTTGTATTATACTAAGGTGAGTCAAAAGTTTTGCAATATTTTAGTAACTATGGATGCTTTTGTCGAGGTTGTGAAAGAGATGAACAAAACTGGACTGTGAGATGCCAAACCCTTCCAGATACTCTCATATTTTGTCTCTATGGCTTGGACTACAGCCTCAAAATCTATGGTTTTAGGTCTACTTGATATTAGCCCAGTTGGTTGGGGCTGTAAGTAAAGTTGGTGACTGTAGTCAAGGCCGACCAGAAGGCTCCCTTTTCAATAGCTACTACACTGAGGTGTAGGGGAGGATGCTACTCCTTTCCCTGGATTGCTCCTCTTTACCCTTGATACATACCTTATAATGCTGAGTGTTAAGTAAGGAGGTATCAAGTACCATTTTTAAAGTCTTTGGTATGACGCGACCTGGGACTGAACCCGGGTCTACCCCAACCGTATCTCTGCAGAGGAGTAAGACCCTCCCCTACCAACGAGTGTCTTGGGTATGACACTAAACCATCTGATGCTGAGGCTCCAGTAATGCTGGTGCTTTGGAGAATGTGAAGTACCTCTTCATTGCCATTGTTCCCAGGTCCATTCTATAAGTCAAATAGAACTCTTTGACATTTAAACTAAGTGCAAACAAATGACTTATGCTAAAGTGAATTGTTTGAAATTGAACATTGATCATTTAACTGTTAGTAAACAAATGACTGATGTTTAATTGAATTGTTACTGATACATAAGACTACTTGGAACCATTTAACTGTGTGCAAAGGAATGAGTAATGTTGAATAGAATAATCAGTGTTATGTAGCAATACTTGAAACCATTTAAAAAAATTAAAAAAATTTAGCTCAGGTTTGTTTAAAAATGTCATCAACAATGTGTTTACAAATCATATATAATTCATATGTATAAAGAGGATTTGGCATTAAATAACCTACAATGGTTGATATGCCATAAAGCCCAACCAAACCAAACCACTTGACCATATCTGATCAAGTTTCTTGCAACCTGAATGAAATTTCTTTAACCATCTGATTACTGTACTGTCATCAACTTTGCTTTCACTTTTTTAACAACAAATGTTTTTGGTTGCTTCTGTGGTGTTATGACCCAGTTCAAACCCATAACACATAAATTCTTGAAATAGGTTACACTGTACATTCATTTGTGCGGCTTTAAAATCACACATAAGAGTGAAGCAATGCACCAACGTGTCAGTGTACTTACTACCATGATATTACCAAACACAGTGGGTACTTTCCATGACTTAATATACTTATAAACAAAATCTCCAATAAACTGCTACATATTAAAATATTCAAAACTTTTTGACTCACTTTAGTATTTTTTATTTTATTTAGAGATATATATATAAAAAAATGAAGATCAGTTCTGTGAAGCTTTTGACGTACTGAGCACTCTTTTCTACTTTGTTGAATTGATTATTATTACAACTAGCTGAAAAAACATCCTAGTTGTATAACTCTGTTAATCATACTCATGGTTGACTTCTTAAGCTAATTGATTAATGTTGATTCTATTATTTTTCTCTTTCTGATTAATATGTGGTACACATAATCTATACTGATTATCACTGCACTTTTAGGATTTTGCTATTGTTGGACAGAGTTCACAAAGATTTTAAAGAAAAAGAGAATAGTTTTTTAAAAGAAATATATCAAAGATTTTACATTTTTATACACTAATATACTTGAACGAGTGTCCTCATCTTGGTTGTTATTATAGTTACAAACAGGAAGAAGACATGAGTCTGATTACATATAATATAATCATTGCTGGTATTGAATATGTGGACTGTATCCCCTGCAGAATGGTAAGACCTATTGACTAAAAAAATAAAAAATAAAAGGTTTGTTTTGGGTATGACACTAAAATACATTTGGTGGTGAGGCTCCAGTTCTGGAGCTCTGGGGAGTGTGGAGTATTCTTTCATTGTCATTATGCCTTCATCAACTCTGATCTAGAGTGGTTGTATCTGTCAGGGTCTTATCTATAGATTAAATAGCTCTGTATGCCAATTATTTATATTAGATAAGAATACTTGATATCATTTAACCTTGTGCAAAAAACTCTTAAGAAACTACACCAAAAATGTAAATATAAATGTATAATGTACACAATTCCCTAACCTCTAGGCATAAAATAACCCCAGATGGGTTTACTTATAATTAACATTAATTAATTAACCAATTAGAAATTTTGACAAGGATTTTACATGTGAGTTAGTTAAAGTTATTTTTACCTTTTGTCATAATTTTTGGTAATTTTAGGTGAAAAATTGACCAGAAAAGTTAGTCTCAAGATTTAGTTATTAAGTATGCTACTATTTTAAATCTTTGAGCCCATTACACCAGTATACCAGTTGTACTTTTATTTCTCTCCACACTGTAGCACAGGAGTTCAGGGCTCAAAGGGTTAAACAACCGATAAAGTAAAAATAAAAATATTTATTACTTTCATTACTGAACTTTTTATGACCTAATTTTCTGAAACTGAATTTTTCTAGCACTAAGCAAAATCTTTGTTAAAAAAATCAATTAACTCCCTAAATGTTTTCTCTAGATATTTACTCAGATCAAACTTGTACTGCACAAAGCCAAATTGGAAGTTGTGGGAGGGAGATGGAAGTAAGAAGATTGTATTGTGTCAATCTTCCAAGTGAGGATGACTTTGCTTGTCTTGAAAATGAACATTTGAAATCCTTTGGCATTACTTAAAAGTAGACAACTATTTCAGACAAGCTCTTAATACATTTAACAGAACCAGTGTGTTTAACCTACTACTGTGACTGAAAGAAATCTACAAAAATATTTTTGTGCTGTTTCAAATGCTTTTCAATGTATTTTTCAGAAATTTTATTAAGACTGTTATCCCTTACAATTAAAGAATTAAAAATAATACAATTAAAGAATTAAAATAATATAGAAATTAGGTATAAAATGGAACTTTCAAAAACTTCTTTATACAGTTTTTTTCAGTTTAAAAATATGATTGGGCTATAAAACAAATAAATTATTGGCTATTAAAAACAAATAAATTATTTGCTATTATAAAACAAAAAAATATTTGCTGTTATAAGATAAATAAACAATTTGCTGCATGAGGTAAAGTAAATATCTGTCATTTTAGAAATTTATATCTAATCTTTTAGAATGATAAAGATTTAATAAAATGGTGACAACTTTGCTAAGAAAAGTTAATATCATTGTCATATTAGTGGATACATTAAAATAAACGGAATACAATTTTCTTATTTTCCATGCATTGATAAAGTACTTTAAAGAAGCAATTTTGAAAAAAAACAAACATTTTTTTATTCAAACCCTGCATATATCAATATTTAGTATTTGTGCAAACTTTAACATTTGAAGTTCTCAGTAAATATAAATATTTGGATCTTTAAAAAAACCCTAAAAAACACATCAATCAGTTTTTCATTGCTCTACTTGAAGGTGGAACAGTTATTGTCATATGAAATGAAATCAGCAACTCAAGTTCAAATCTTGGATGAGGCTGTTTTCATTTCACTTCATACTAATGCTCTTGGGAAAGGTATGAATCCATCTGTTTTCCCTTAACTATAGGTCAATAGTAGGGTAAAATAGGTTGTCTTGATGAGGTTACAAGTCTAGAGGGAAAACTCTAAATTTAAACCAGCTATACTCTGCTTAAAAAAATTGACTTCGTGTCACATCCTGCCTACAGCAGAAGGGTTGGGTAAATACATATTTGAATTTTGTTGATTTTTTGAAATTAGTTTTATCAAAAAAAGACAAGATTTTTGTATTTTCATTTGAATGTATCTTTTATGTTTTGTAGAACAAAGGTGCCTACCAGCAGCGTATAAAACAAATTTTTGATCAATTGGAGGAATTTGTGGATCCATTTGATTTGGATGTATTTACACCATACATGCAATCACATTTGGCAAAGTGCAGTCAAAGATGCAATGTAAGTATAAACTCTTTCTCTGTGGAAGAATTTAAAGAAAACATTGTCTAATTATAGAACGATTTTCTTTTAATTGGTTGCTGTGATTTTAGAAGTGAGAATAGAATAATATAAAAACTTTTTAATGTTGTTATATTTGGTGTACACTTTTCGAGCACAGTTTATTTCTTACTGCTTTCATTTTAGTTTTTAATGAATGGTAAATATACCAGATACTTTTAGTATAAGAAAGAAGATATATTTTTATGATGAATGGTTTTATGTCAGGCATTATCTCTTCAGATATTAGTCTATCTGAAAATCATATATTTTTGTTATTAGTGAGAATATTCAGTTTTGCATGCGTAAAAAAGTAAGCAAGGCTTAAAGGTTACTGAGTAAATTGTAATATATATTTAAAAATCAAAGGATATCATAGCAAACATTATTCTGACAAAATGCAAAAGGAAGTGTTTTTGAAAATGTTTTTAATGTTTCTGGATAAACAACATTAACATTTTTTTAGGACAAGAATGAAGAGTCTTTTTTAAAGATCCAACTCTTGAGCAATCTAGTTTCTTGTAACCTCATTATCTCTATTTGGTGGTAAATAGCAGTTTTGATCTTGAATTGACCTTTGGTATCTTCTTGTGACATTGAAGATTAGTACTGCCTATATCATGTTCATCCTCAAGTCAAGTTAACATTATTGACTAATTTTCAGTTTCTAGTATAGAATTATTTTGCTGCCCAGAGGACTACAACCAAGCAACTTATGGCTTTATCACTCTAGATAGAGAAATGAAACTTTTATGTGATCTTTAATGGCTTTTTGGTTGGTTTTTGGTTAGTAAGAGGATTTTGATTTTCAATACCCCTCTCTTCCAGAAAAATTCTGTTCATTCTATGAGAACTCTCCTTCAACTTGAAGAAATTTAAAAAAGAATATATCTGACCTCAATTACAAAGACATGTTTTAAATTATATCTATAGTCCATAATGATATAAATAGTGAATGTTATTTCTATGTAAACATTGTGAGTAATTTTCTGCATGGTGAATTCTAAACATTTTTATCCAGTCATTTTCCAGTAATTCAAGTTTCACTTTTCGATGAGTGTTCAGTCGAAGCAGTTATTATTCAAAACCATTGTTCATTTCTTGGCTATGGTTATGAGAAAAGAATTTGGAATATAAATAGCTTAAAGCAAACTTGATTCAATAGGAAATGCACTGATGGAAAAAAAGGTTGCAACATTGTGAATATGTTCTTCAATTTATTCAAGATTAAATGTACTGGTAATATAGCTGGATTACAATTAACAAGCTCTTATACATATCAATATAGGCACAGGTCCCTAAATAAAGGGTGTATCAACATTAGTCAGAACAGGACCTATATTACACTATATATCCTCTTTGTAGTCTTGTATGTAGAAGCACTGTCTGTGGGAATAAGCTGATTGTATCCTATGCAAAGGGGTAAGACCAAAAAAAGTGGGTGCCCTTGGTATGACAATAAACTACATTTGATGGTGTGGTTCCAGTTCTGGAGCTCTGGGGAGTATGGAGTACCCTTTTATTGCAATTAATCTCAGATTCACTTTGACCCAGGGTGGTAGTATCTGTTTGGGTACCATCTATGGATCAAATAGATCTGTTTGATAATTATTCATATTTGATAGGATTGTGTGCAAAAAAAAAAAAAAATTAAGAAACAACCACACAAAAATGTAAATATGAACATATGATGAATGCTATTCCCTAATCTCTAAGCATAAAATAACCTTAGTTGGGCTGACATGCCATTAAGATCAATCAGTAAATTTGGTATTTATGCATAATGCACTGGGATAAATGTTATTATATCACAAGATGGCTAAAGAATTTTTTAAAAAATTCATCAGAATAACTCCTAATCTGCACATACTGTACCTAGGTGAAAGTTGGCACCATCATTTAGGGTGTTGTAATTAGTATAATTTTCATTTGTTGTAAATCTAAATTGACTTTATCTTTTCTTTTAGATTCTGTTTGGTAGTCTAACATCAGCTTCTAAACAGAATATAATCTTTGGTAACCGGCATTACACTTCAGGAAGTCACCATCAAGAGCAGCACAATATTTTACCACTAAGTAACTGCACAAACCGTTTTCCGTTGCTGCCACTGAGTACCAGTTATCCCAACAGAACAGTGGCACCCCAACCAGTCCTACAAGCACTACCCAGGGTAAATAAACATTCTTTTATTTTTAAAAACATTAACTTTAAACCAAATACTTGTGACTCATGTTGATCAGATCAAGTGATATTCCTGTTTTTTTCTTTTTCTTGCTTTTTGTTCACACATGATGGTTGATGTAAAACAATTTTTATTTTTTAATGATGTTGGATTTAGAGTTGAGATTGAAGTTATATCAATGAAAAATGACATTAAAGGATAAAGATTTACTTAATAATAAAGATTGTAATAATTGTAAAAAATGAAAAGGACTCTAAAAACAAACAAATCTCTACTTTTAGTGACAAAATGCATAAGTTCACATTTTGATTCATTTTTCTATTAAAGTAAATGAATGAAATTGACATTTTAAAATATTCTCTCAGTTTACAGTGAACCTTTCATCTTAAATTACATTTTGTTGACTTGGTCTGTTGGTGTGGCTTACAATATGCTGTGTTCCCTGCAGATGGGGTAAGACAACCCCCACACCAAGTAAACAAAGTGATGTCCTGAGAATGACACTAAACTGAATCTGGTATTCAGGTTCCAGTTTTGGAGATTTGAAGAGTGGTGTACCTCTTAATTGACATTACTCCTAGGTTTACTCTGACCTGTTAGGTCAAATAGATCTGTTTAAAGATTATTTGTTTTCCATAGGACTATGTACAAAAAATAAAAAAAAACAACACCTTTTAAGAAACAATAATATGAAAATGTAAATATGAATGTACAATGAATGTGATTTCCTAACCTCTAGGCACAAAATAACCCTAGTTGGGTTGAAATGCTGTTAAAATCAATCATTTTGTTGATTTTTTTAATTTAAAATGCTGTATCAGCATTTTCATTGCTTTTCCCATAATAATCCTTTTATTATCATCCCTGTTTCATAATAATTTTTGCATTTAGTATATGAAATTTATAGGTAGATAGAACAAGCATAATGTGATAGAAGTATTTTTTATTGACAAAAGTAGTTTTTGTGTGAATTGTAAAGAGGATTGTAAGCCAATTTGTTTTTTGGGTTTAAGTAAATATTGTCAAAATTACATTTCATCAAAATGCCTTGAGAATAAATTAGTTTAAGTGAGTTTGATATTATGTTGTTTATTCACTTCATTCTCAAGAAATTATCTTTAATCTTTCATGGAAATAATATACTTATCTTTAAAAAAAACAAGAAGTCTAGTTATTATTCCATGGTAGATGAATATTCTATTTACAATTCTTAATTTTGTCAAATGATAGAATTGATTTGTTATTTTCTTCTTTTTCTTATTTCTTGTTTGTCAGAAAGAAAAAGTTGAAGTTTCTTATAAAAAAACTAAAATAAAAACAAATATCATAGATTACTCATTTATCTTATAATGATTTGAATTTTATAGAGGAAGTCCCTGTGACATCATGGCTAATGTACTGTTACATCAAGGGTTGTTATTCCATTAAACAAAGAAACTGAAATTAAATTTTATATACTTAAAAAATCTTGTTCTGATTATTTCAAATTAAAAATCTTTTGTGTATTTTTTTCTCTGGATCTATGAGAGGTGACTGATAAGTTTGTGAATTAAGCTACAAGGGCATGAGTTACACAGTTCCAGTTTGATTCTTTTAGAATTCAGCTTTTAAAATTTAAGTTAATAACTTTTATTTCTTTTTTTATCCTCCCAGAAAATTGAAACTTAAGAGTTGGCAATCGGTGAAAAAATAGGCAATATTGCTTATTGTACAGTCGTCCGCTACTTTGATATAAAGAGCTAATCAGCTAAGGAGATCCTTGACAGTATGGTGGTGATCCTAAACAAATATATCTCTTCCTACAGAATGGTTAAAAAGTGGGCTGATGAGGAGTGAAATCTATTCTTTTTACCAATTACTGACTATCAAGTTTCAACTTTCTAGAAAAAAAGGAAAATTATGAATTTTTCTGTGTAATCATTCAAAGGGTTGAACTGAATTTACTCAGAACTATCTAATGTATGTCATTGTACCTTATGCTACAAACTTATCATTTCTAGTCTACATTGTGGATATTAATACTAGGGTGGATACACATTTTTTTGAATAGTTTGGTAACATAAGTAAAATTAGGTAACTTTTACTGAGGTTGTGAAGGTGATGAGCAGCACTGGACTTTGAGATGCTGAGCTTACCTGATACTCTCCAAGTGCTACTTGCCAGATTTGTCATTATGGCTTGGAGCATAGACTCAGAAACCACAGTTTTAGGACTACCTGACCATGTCTAATTGTTGAGGTTCTTGCAACAGGAAGAAAAATTTT
Organism: Sepioteuthis lessoniana; assembly: GCA_963585895.1. Classification (NCBI taxonomy): domain Eukaryota; kingdom Metazoa; phylum Mollusca; class Cephalopoda; order Myopsida; family Loliginidae; genus Sepioteuthis; species Sepioteuthis lessoniana. The sequence goes on along the minus strand of OY757905.1, from coordinate 133,785,512 downwards.
TCAACCATCTGATTGTTACTTTACTGTGATCAACTGCACCTTCACCTTTTTACACAACAAACGTTTTTGTTTGCTTTCATGGTTTTATGATTATGTTCAAACTTGTAAAGCATAAGTGGACAAATTAGACTACATTGCATGTTCATTTGTGCAGCTTTCAAATCACACATGGAATGAAGCAATTGATTAAATACAACAATACTTCCAATAACATATGATGTACATGCCACAAACAAGCATATGCCAAGGTATTGCATAACTTTTGTCTCACCTTTATAGAATACTTTCTTTTGAATCTTTTTTACTCTATTTATATTTTTTTTATTTATCTATTTTTTTTTTCAGACTGAAATTGCATCCTCATCATTAGCTGAAGCAGCAGCAGCTGTGTTACCCAAGCCAACAGTTCACAATGTCTCTGGGGGTTCATTTTATGATAAGCTTGGCAGTGTGGGTGCAATGTGGTTCTCAAACATTGGCGGTGGAGGAAGTAGCAACAATAAAACTTAATCATTTTTGCATCTTGGAATTTTTTTTTCACTTTTATATTCCAACATCCATTTTCAGTTGGTTTAATTTCTTTTCTCATATATTTTCTTTTCTGAAATTTTTTTTCACTCAGCTTTCTTGACTTATATGTTGGTATAAATCAATTATTGATAAAATGCAGCTTTGAAAGTTATTTTGAGGATTTAAGATTTTCAAGCTCATACATCACATTATGTTATTTTAGAGGCTTTTGGTAATGTTTGTAGGTTTTTTTTTATATTGTAGAAGAATGGTGGTTGGTTAGATATGTTATTTCCTTATACAGAATAAATGTGGGGACAGTTCACAACATATTTTATTGTCTGAGGAAACTTAATAGAATGAATACAAAAATAAGATGAGATATAAAGAGTACATAAAGAGTGTTTGTGAAGAAATCTCATTAGCATAAGTTGTAGGGTCATTAGCATATGTACGTGTAAGAGAAATTGAAGTTTTAGGTAAAGACTTATGGATTTAAGAAGTGTATTGTTCTATGATGTCATGTTCAATGCGACACTAGATTTGTTAGGGATGAAAATTGCTCATCCCAGAGAACAGTATCTGGCTTGTTCAGGGCATGCCACAAATAGAGAGAGAGAGAGAGAGAGAGAGAGAGAGAGAGAGAGACTTTTGTATTTGTATGCAGGTTTGACAATGTTACCTAATGGCTATTAGCAGAATTCTTTGGTAGACAAAGGAGGTAATGACTTTTTGTCATTAAAATCTCCAGGTTGCTGCTACTCCTGCTACTGCTATGTATGTGTTTAAACACTATAAATTCAAGTTAATATTAGATGTATCTTCTATATAAATTATTCAAGTTGACCAAAATAAAGAATAATTATTCTGAATAATTTTTTTATCAACCAAGAGTAACTGGGAAAACTGCTTTATTTCATTTATACTTTGAGAACATGTCTGGCTGCTTTCTAATACCAATACAGAATTAAATCTTATACACATCATTTGTCTTGGCTGCTGTTTGGTTGGTTGCCATAAACTAGATTGCAGCCTTAACCTGGATTTGATGTCATTATCTTCCATGAACTTTTTAGTTTTGTTATCTTTGGTTATCAAATGGAATCATCCAGTAAAAAAAGTTCCTTTCTGTCTTATTGAATTGCTCAATGACTTGGCTTGAATTTCTACTTTTTATCTTAATATTTCTTTCTTTGGTTTGGAGAGATTTTTATTCTTCAGAAGAAGATCTATTAATCATTTTATAAGGTCTAGCTTATCTCAGCAATCTGTATAGTATTGTTTACTGACAAGCTGCATGTAATTTCTAGAAGAGAATTTATTATTGTAAAGATTGATTAAAGATATAAACATTGAAGTAATCCTAGTAATGAGACTAAAGTGTGATATGTGGCAGGTTATATCTAGTCGCCAGGGGTAACATCATAAATCACTAAACTTGTAGTGAATACAGTTTTTTTCCCTATTGATTTTTATATAATTGATTTTTTTTCTTTAATTTCTAGCAAAATATTGTTTTTTGATGAAAGAGAAAGCATTTGAAAAATTTGAATTGAAATTATGGTTTGACTGTATATTGTGCCATATAGAATTTAGATATAGTAAATCTTTTATCATTAGAAAGTGAAGGGTAGCACCCCTTCCTCAGTGGACCAGCCTGAGAAGTAACAAGGTGTGATGTGAGTAGGGGATTATAAAAAAAGACCTACTGAGTTTAGAATGAGAGAAATTTTCATGAAGGACCAACTTTCTTTTTAAAGCTTTTATTGGGGTCCAAAACTTCTAGTAATTGCTCTAAGAGAAATTATTGTTTATTATTAATATAGCAAAAGTGCATTAGATAAAAACCCCTAAAAAACCTAATATTGTTGATCATAAATAAATGTTTAAGATATTATAAAAGAATAAGTAATGGTTTGATTTGGTAGAAAAATGGCTGGTTTATATCAATGAATTTATTGCAGCTAATTACTAAATTCTGTTTTTATTATCATACCACCTCTGTCCCATAATAGTTGCTACATTGTGTTAAATTTATATACAAAGTAGCAACTATCATAGATCAGAGGAGGTAATACTTTCACTATTATACTCTGGATAGGTATTCAGCATCGTTTTATTTTTGTATAATTATAAATAAAACCCCATCAAATACTGAAATAGCCATAATAATAAAGATTGTGATAATATTCTTTAGATTAATTTTTCTTATTTTCCAGTTTTAGGTCATTAATAGATTTTGAACATACATTGTCATTTTGGGGGGGATAATTTTGATGTTTATTACATTCGTAAAGAAATAAGTTTTGTTAAGAATAATGAAATAAATCAACTCACAATAGAACTTGAATCTAAGATGTAAGCCCCAGTAATTATTAGTATTTTTTTTATTTCACTATTAACTTTATATCTTAATTTCAACACTGAGCTTTCTTTGTGTGATACATTGCAATATAAAAAAGTGAAAAATCTTTTAGGCTGCAAACTTTTATTAACAAAATAAATTCTTCATTACCAATAATACTAAGAGTTTTGGAGGGTACATTAAATAAAATTTTAAGTATTGTTTTATTTTTAAAGAAGTCAAAAATTAAGTGGTTTTAAACTTGAATAAACTATTGTTTTTCTCAAAAGATTTTGTATATCATTTCAAGAAATTTTGGTTATTTAAATTGTGAACACTGTCAAGTCCAGGAGTAATTTAGTCAAATTGAAATAATCCCATTTGTTTGATGCATTTTTTGATAATAAATTTCTAAAAAATAAACATACAATATATACTAGTGTAATAAATGACTCTTTAAGACTAATTTTCACCTAAAAAATATGGGGTCATTAATCTCATGAGATTTTTATTGAAAACTTTGAAGATTGAGTAGTTTATTATATACAATATATGATTAAAACACCTTTTTGTAGTTAAAAATTAGAGATTGTTCATTATGTGAAGTTGTTCATTACTGGAGTATATATAGTATATAAATGTCATTACTGAAATGCTAATAATTAAAAGGTGGTTATCTACATAGAAAAATAATCAAAATAAAATGAAGCATCTAGGAAAGATTTTGTCAGAGAAGAAAAATATGTTGATAATTCCATAAAAAGTTTTCAATTATCTAATTTGAATGCACTTGATTTATACATTTAAATAAGTTCAAGATTAAGTGACATTTTTTTCCCTCGTGATCGATTCCATTTCAGATTTAACTGAAATATTTTATTTATTGAAAACTGTGATTTTCATTTCAACAATTTCTTTGTGAAGTGAAAGCACAGCAGTTTTTACACATTACCTATTTTTCATTTTTGGAATTTTTAATACTAAATATCTAAACACATTTAATCATATCAATTCATTGCCATATAATTAGCAAAAAATGATGATTAAAAATAATTCTGTTTGAATTGGTTTCATTTTTTAAATATAATTACTCCATTGTTTTTTTATAATTAAAAGAAAGTGAATTGCAAGTTTTGAGCTACAGTTGTAAAGAAACTCCTTCCTTTATAATCAGTCGACTTGTCTCTTTATAATTGATTTTTAAAAATTGCTTTCACTCATTCAGTTGGTTCATTTCATCAGTTTTTGTTTATCTCCATCTTGTCATCTGTGTATCAGAACTAAAACTCTTATTGGAATATTCTATGTTGGATGCAGGAGAAAGATTGTGGGAATGTCTTTTTTTCTATGTTGAAAGTGAATCTGAAATTGGTAAAAAAAAAATAAGTCAATAACTAAATAAGACCCATATAGAAATTTGATGATTGTATTTGTAATTTATTTAATCCAATGTTGATTACCAATCTATAATATTAAAAACGGATTATTATTATTAAAGTAATGGTTGTAATTATAAATGAAAACGAAAAATGTCTTTACCTGTTAAAAAAACCCAAAAAACAATTCATCTTTGTCTGGGAAATGGTCCAGAACATTTTTTTATGCAGGCATCGGGGAAAATTCTTGATTATTTTACTGTTTGTAAATAATTCTGTGAACATTTTGGAATTCTTGGTTAGGTAAGCCTGACTAGCTTTGCTTAATACCTTTGTGTATATAAATGTAAATAACAATAAAATCTTGTTAAAAATGATTGTAAGAGTTGTTATAGTTGTTGTTTTATGAATTTTTAACCATTTGGCATAAATGATCCTGAACACAAACTGTTTTCTTACTGCATATTTTCAAATACGTCTACATATGCATACATGCACATGCATACACAAATCAGCAGGAGTCTCTGTGGTGTAATGGCTAACATGCTAGACTCTGACATCATATCATATAGTAAGCTAGTCAAACCCCACTCAAGTTATGTTCTCTTTTGGACTAATATCCTTTGGAAAGCTATAAACTCCTTTATCTCCCCAGCTATGGTTTAATAATATCACTACTGTTCTTCTAAAAGAATGGCTTTGGCATTAATAACCCATGAAGATTGATATGCCATTGAACAAAGGAACAAAAAAGTCTTCATTGTTTAAATTCTACCATTATTTTTTTCTTGTAATTGTTCTTAAAATTTTTCTTAATATTGACTATTCTATGTTGGATGCTTACAAAAGACTTGGATAAAACATTGGATGGGAGCTACACAAGGATACTGTGTGCTGTTTTGAACAAATACTGGAAGCAACACCTTACAAAACAGCAGATGTATGGCTACTCACCTCTCATCTTGCAAACCAAGATGAGCAGAACACTGCTTGAGAAATAAGGATGAACTCCTAAGTGAAGTTCATCTACAAGCTTTTACAATGTTGGCTCACCAGCAAAAACTTACATTCACCAGCTCTATGTAGACACTAGCACTTTATTGCTTCATTTTCATTAAGGCAAAACTTAGAATACTCTTAGATAATAAAGCAATTTCTAGTTTAATTTTTAACTGAATGACAATTTTGTAAGGCTCACTTTTATGCAGAACATAAATTTGAATCCTTGAAATTTCAGAAACTATACTAGAATCATTCACACCTTCTTAAATAGATGCATCAGTATCATTATGGTCAGCTTTTACATCAAGAAGTCAGTGGGTTCATAGGTTGTCGAGCATTTGTTAAAATAAAAATGAAAGAAATGATTTGAATTTGCATTTAAGGATACAACAATTAATCTAAATAGTTTGGACTATTGAATAATTCTTTTTGATGCTTTTCTTGTTGCAACATTTCACCCAACCCATTATACGAGCTTCTTCATGTCACATAAGAAGGTGTTTGATACAAAAAAGAAGATAAAAATTTATTTATTTCAAATTACCGCTTTATCAGGCATCTGAAAATTATCTTTGACTCTCTGGCAAGTCGCAAAATATCTTAACACTGGATATCCAATATCAGACACCACTTTTCAGGCAAGAACTCAGTTCTCCCTGTTTTCAATGTCACTGTCATTGTTAGGTATATAAATTTGTTGCTTGTTCCTTTACAAAGATTGTTCAGTTGGCTGGGGCTGTAGAATACATAGACTACACCTCTGCAGAGGGGTAAGACCTTCTCCCCTCACAAGTATCCTGGATATGACACTAAACAATCTGATGGTGAGGTTCCAGTGATGCTGGAGCTTTAGGGAATGCGAAGTACCTCTTCATTGCCATAGCTCCCAGGCTCACTCTGGCCCGGAGTGGTAGCAACTGAGAGGGTCTTATATATAGGTTAAATAGAACTAAACTGTGTATCTATGCTAATCTGAATTACTTGAAATAGAACTGTTCTGACATTTAAACTGCGTACTTATGCTAAACTGAATTGCTTGAAATAGAAACGTTTTAATATTTATTCTGCGTATTTATGCAAAACTGAATTTTTTTTAAATAGAACTGTTTTGATATTTAACTGTGTGTGGACAAAAACTATACTTATACTAAACTGAATTGTCTGATTTTAGAACTGTTTGACTAAACTGAATAGCTTGAAATAGAAATGTTTTTGACAAACTGTGTACTTATGCTTAACTGAATTGTTTGAAATATAACTATTTGTATAAAAATGGATTTGGCATTAAATAAACCTACAAACATAAAACCCAAACAACCAACCAACCAACTTTACAAAGAAGTGTCCTATATTCGTTTCAATGCACAACCTACAAATTGAGTACCGAAACTGGATGTAAAAGAATTTTCGATAAAAGAAATTCTGTGCTTAATCATTAGTTTTTTTTATTTTTACTGTCTGAAATATTTGATTTTTTTTCTTACAAAAAATGAGAAAGTGGGAATGAGGCAAAAGTTAAGTCAATTGTTTTAAAAAAGCTAAAATATTCCCCATGAATATTGAAATCGAATACAGTTGGCTTTCAAATACAACCATGTTATGATTTCACTCATACCAGTTCAGGTGGCTGGGACTGTAGGATATGCTGACTTCATCTCTGCAGAGAGGGTAGAGATCCCACCTGTAATGAGTGTCTTGGGTATGACATTAAATTGCATATCATGGTGAGGTTTCAATCCTGAATCTTTGAGGAATATGAATGCCTCTTCATTACTATTACTACCAGGTCTATTCGGACATGGAGTCGTAATACCTGTTAGAATCTCATCTATGGGTCAAGTATGAATTGGATTTGGCATTAAATAACACAGAAGGGTTGATATGCCATAAAACGAAATAATACCAAACTCCTCCAACCACCATAGTTTACTGTGTCGCTATATATAGTAGGTTTCGTTTATTTAATGGCATATCAACCCCTAATGGATTATTTAATGCTGAAATTTTATACATTTGTAAATGCTTAATTATGCATTTGCAGGCTATCGCGGGCGTGTATTTGTGCAAAACTTCCACAAAGCCACCAGGAATGCCGACTCATCTTCTCGCGTTGGTCAACTCGGCATCTGTTGGTCAACAGGTCCTAGCAGCCGCCTTTCTGCCCTGCTCTCATCTCTTGACTGACCTTCTCTGTCGACTGGTCTCTTCTGCTCCTTTCTGCTGACTGTTCTGTCTTGCCCACTGTCTCTGGGACCTTCCTTCCCTCGTCCACTTCCGGTCTCGTGGGATATCTCGCGCAGAAGCCATTTTTGTGGGTTTCGCGCCAAAACAGACAAAGGAATTCTCTGACTGGCACTCACACACACAGAAACGAATGCCACCTATCGTATCACAATTATAATCATAACTTCATTTTTTAATCGCATTTTTGTCGTCAACAATAACAATAATGATAATCGAATGCGGCATATTAGCGCAAAAATGAATACACGTCTAGACACGACTGGATGGGAAAAGTGATCTACTGGGAATAGAGCGAGAAATTGAAATTTGACCATATGAAAAAATGGTATATGCACAACCCAGAATCCATCGTGGATAATGAGACGCACAAACTCCTGAGATTTTGAGATACAAACAGACCACCTAAACTTGGCCAGACGACCAGACCTTATGATAATCTGATAATCAATCCCCCCCCCCAAAAAAAAAGAAAAAAAAAAGAGAACTTAAAGAATTGTGGACTTAGCTGTCCCAGCGGACCACAGAGTAAAATGGAAAGAAAGAGAAAAGATGGATAAGTACCTCGACTTTGATAGGAAATTAAGAAAACTGTAGAACATGAAAGTGACGTTTATACCAAATGTAATTAGTGCTCTCGGTACAGTCACCAAAGGATTGATACAGGGACTAGAGGAGTTAGAAATAATAGGACGAGTGGAGACTATCCGAACTAGAGCACTGTTCAGATTGACCAGAATACTGCGAAGAAACTCCAGTGAAAGACCATCAGCTAACGCTAATGTGAAAAACTCTCAAAGAGCAAAAAAAAAAAAAAAAAAAAAATGCTGAAACCCGTGTAAATTACACGGATTTTGCAAAATGTTTTTTTTACACCATTAATTTATTTTAACTTGCATCTAAAATAAACGCTATCTAATCCATCCATTGAAGCTCAGGACTTCTCTGCAAACTATATTCGATCGGGAAAAAAAAAATTCGTATTTACGATAAATTAACATTTTCCATTACACTCTTTAAACATATCTAACCAAAACAAATAAAATAAGATACTTTTTTAGAATTATTTTTTCGGCTGTTACGTTTCAGATTAAACATCCGAAACTGTAATACAAAATTCAACATGTTTACTATTCAGGTCACTCTCGTCGTGATCAGAAAAATAAAAATAAAATAAATAAGATAGAATAAATTCAAAAAGTCCTGAAATTCCTAGAAGCCCCTGACAGGAAGTGTGATTTTATTGAGAATGCCTACCGCTTATTAAAAAACAACAAAAAAATTCTCTAATTTTATCGCTTTTTTGATTTGAAGAGAAAAATCCTTAGGATAATTAAGAATTTTTTGCATCATATTGCAAAATTATTTAATCGTAAACTTTGACCGATAGATACCTCCAATTCGAAATGTAAAATTACCCCTCCTCTTTATTACAATGAAACTTGAATAAAGGTTAATATTATCGTGAAAGTTTTGGGGCCAATAAAAAATGCTTTTCATCCTACAGAAATAATGAAAATTAAGAACGGAAACAGTGTTTACTCTGTAGGAATACTGTAGTTTGGTTTTGGTGATTATTTCCCCCACCATTTTGTTTAGTAGAAATAACTCCAAGACTCATGTGTGACAACACACGTGCTTTATTGCTGCCATCTTTTTCTGATTGTGTCCCAGTAAAAAGGCCCCTTAAGGCATTACCAATATTGGGCCGCTTATGTATATAAGTCGACCAACACATTTATTGTTGGTTTATATTTGAAAAGGCAAATGAAGTAAGGATGTGGAATGACGCGGAGAAAAGAACATTCAAAACAAAGCAGTACAAACAAAGTTAGATTTATATATAAGAAATACATGATAAAAGAAACATTACAAATATTCTAATATAGTCTGTTGAATATTCCTCTGTGTGTGTGTGTGTGTATGTGTGTACAAACACGGATATTAAGGAAGAAGACTAAATACTGAGAGTGTCATGTCGACTATAAAATGTATGTGGAAATATGAACAAAATATATTGTAAACATACTATTTTAAATTTTTTCTCTAAAGATAAGATTCTGAATAATTATATCATGAAATTTTTAGAAATTCTTACATTTCCAATTTTTAAAAAACTGGCCATGAATTCAGAGATAAAAAGTGTTAAAAAATCCCATAATATTTTGCTTGGAAAAATTCTTACTTGATTTTTTGATAATTTTTTTATAAAGAAATTAATTTTTAAGAAATTTTAATTCCTTTAAATAATTTTAATTTTATAACGTTAAAAATCTATTTTTTTAGTATGTAAGATATTCTTCTCAAATCTTTTAATATAACACTGAATTTTAAAAATCAAAAGAAGGCAACATTAATGTCTATCAACATATTTCAGTATTTTAAAGAGGATTTTGAATTGTCATTGATCAATAACAATGTTTCCTTCTTAGAATGTACGGAAGGCCCTTTTATTTCTATCAACATTGTAAAGAAAATTCAAGAAAGATAACCAAATAATAATCGGTTATTGTATAATGTACAAGAAAACAATTTTTCTTTCCCTTCTAGCCACCAGTACATTCAAAACTATAATCGTTAAAGGGAACGAGTATTTGAATTATGGTCGCTTTTTATAGGTTATCTTAAATAAACAACTCCTGCTGCTGAAGAAACGGAATTTTGAAAACTTATTTTTGATAACTGGGATTAATTTTTTCCTAATAGAATATAGTTTGCAGAGAAGTATTGAACTTTAATGGATAGATGGTGTTTGTTTTTGATGCACGTTGAAATAAATTAATAAGGTAAAAAACATTTTGCTATATCCATGACAAATTTGCGTTTAAAGTTACTCAACGAAAACATGCTTACTTTGGCCATAGTGCCAAATAAAGCTTTGCATTAGATGCCAAATTAATATTCGTTGGGGTGGAGGGTCTTGCTCCCCTGCAGAAATACAATCGGCGTATTCTACATCCCCAGCCGACTGGGCTCTATGGGATGAAAGAAGGAGTGGAAATGATGAGGAAAGACTAACTTGATATGCAAATTACTGCACGGCTTGCCGGTCGGCAAGATATATATATATATATATATATATATATATACGAAAAAGAAATTAACAATAAAATTAACAAAATGGGTGTAAACCGTATTCAAAAAATGCAAGACCGTTTAAAAAAAAAATTGTGGGAAAGAGAGTTTACCAATAAAGTTACGTTGATGAAGATCTGCTTACGTGAATATCAAATTTTCGGTATGTGTTTAAGAATAATCTCACTTGTTGTGGACTGCTATTCGTGTGTGTGAATAAACCGGTTATCTGTCCCGGGCCGTTGAGGTGAGCGAGTAACCTACCACGTATAGTAGATGCGTGGGAGCAGCGAAAATGAGAACTGGCGAAGCGTAGAATTCCGTGTATTATTTATATGTTTTTAGCGGGATCGTTAGTGCATGCGCTGTGGTAGTCTGTAGTGCTTTCCGACTAACTCCAAAAGCCTAGCCTTTGGTCAAATGATCTTTTCACCACTACGTCCGCACAAGTAACCTTCTACAGCCCACCGATTATTATATTTTTGACTGCGATAAAAAGACTTATACAATATGAGTTGATTTGACTTTCAATGTAATATGGATAACAGTTGGTAATGCTATATCAAAATGTTTATTTACACACGCAAATCCATTCTAGTATGCATGTGTATTAATAATGTCGTCATTCATGACGGGATTTGAACAAAACAGGAACGAAGATACAAAGCAGGATCGATAGGAGTTTATGAAGGTACGTTTGTAACAGGACTAAAAACATGAATACATTTACAATTAGATTTTGTGTTCTGTTCAGAAAGAAATGTAAGACGGTTTGTATAATTGAACAACTTTTATTGATACGTGAACAAAAATGAAACGAAGATACAAAAGAAGAAGGATGTGTATATATGAAACTTTGTAATAGGATGAAAACTATAACTAACTTATTGGTTTCTTTGTTTAATAGCATATCAACCTTTATGGGTTATTTAGTACCAAAGCCATTCTTGAAGTCGAATAGTTGTGATACTATCTAGCACATAGCTGGTGAGATAAAAGAGTTCATACCTTTTCCAAGGGGCATTAGTCCGAAAGTGAACGTTATAGTGCGACTGGAATTCAAATTCTTTTACTACGATGTCACTGTCCAACACGTTAGTCATCACCTCATCGAGACCCCCCCCTTCACTCTTTTGGTTTGGTTTAGCTTTATGGCATATCAACCACTGTCGGTTATTTAATGCCAAATTCGGTTTATACACATTTGTTAAATATATATTATTCGTAAAAATCAGACAACAAAGTTAAATGGTTCCAAGTATTGCTATGTATCACTAACAATTCAATTAAACATCAGTCATCTGTTAACATACAGTTAAATGATCTAACAGTTCTATTTCTAACTATTCAGTTTACCATAAGCCAACAAAGTTAAATGGTTCCAAGTATCACTGATTCAATTAAACATCAGTCATTTGTTTACACGCAGTTAAATGATCAAACCGTTCTATTTCAAGCAATTCAGTTTAGCATAAGTCATTTGTTTACACTCAGTTTAAATATCAAACAGTTCTTTCGACCCATAGATAGGAACTAGTCAAGTGCTACCACTCCGGGCCAGAGTGGACCTGGGAGCGATGGCAATGAAGGAGAACTCCATATTCTCCAAAGCTCTAGTATTACTGGAGCTTTACCATCAGATTATTTCACTTTGTGGTGTGTCAGGACAGCAAAATTCACTTTTCGGCAAGTTCGCTTTCTTTTTTGTTAATTATCACTAGGTCTGGTCTTCTGGCCGGGATTATTTCACTTTGTGGTGTGTCAGGACAGCAAAATTCACTTTTCGGCAAGTTCGCTTTCTTTTTTGTTAATTATCACTAGGTCTGGTCTTCTGGCCGGGATTATTTCATTTTGTGGTGTGCCAGGACAGCAAAATTCACTTTTCGGCAAGTTCACTTTCTTTTTTGTTAATTATCACTAGGTCTGGTCTTCTGGCCGGGGTTATTTCATTTTGTGGTCTGATTGTTTTTCGCTGGAGGCTGAGTGACAGGAAGTCTCCTCAAGTCTCCAGGACTCTTCTCAGTATTCTGGCCGTTCTCAATAATTCTGTCGTTTGGATGGTCTCCACCCTTCCGCCAACTTCCAAGTCATCCAGTCCCTTTAGTAATCCTTTAGTTACTGTTCCAAACGCACCAATTACAATTGGTATAATTGTCACCTGCATGTTCCACAGTCTTCTCAATTATTCTGTGGTCAGTCGACCCTTTTGCAAGTTCTCTTTTTTTTGGTTGATTATTATTAAGTCTTGTCTTTTATTATTATTTATTACTCATTAGAGTTTTTCACATCAGCGTAAGCTGATGGTCTTTCACTGGAGATTGAGTGACAGGAAGTTTCCTCAAGTCTCCAGGACTCTTCTCAGTATTCTGGCCGTTTTTAATAATACTGTTGTTTGGTTGGTCTCCACTCGGCCGCCAACTTCTAAATCTTCCAGGCCCTTTAATAATTCTTTAGTTACCGTGCCAAAAGCACCAATCACAATTGGTATAATTGTCACCTTCATGTTCCATAGTTTTTTCAATTCTCTAGCAAGGTCATGGTACTCTGTTCACATTCTTTCAGTTTTATTCCGTGGTCTGCCGGGACAGCAAAGTCGACAATTTTTCAGATTTTCTTTTTTTTTTTTGTTGATTATTATAAGGTCTGGTCTTCGGGCCGAGATAGGTGATCCGTTTGTATATCAAAGTCCCACAGGGGTTTGTGCGTGTCATTTTGTAGGACAGGTGCTGGGTTGTGCATATACCATTTATTATTATTATTATTATTATTATTATTATTATTATTATTTACCAACCCCTCCGCTCGGGCAGGATATGACACAAGGTCAATTTTTAAGCGGAGTTTAACAGGTTTGAATTCAGTTTTCTTTCCCCTAGACTAGTTACCTTACCAAGGCTGAAGAAATTAGTCTGCCCTACTATTTACCCATAGCTGGAGGGAGAATAATTGGATTCATACCTTTCCCAAGGGTATTAGTGCTATGTGAAATGCAATCAGTCTCGTCCAGGATTTGAAGTCGTGTCGCCGTGTCTATTTCCTACGACGATAACCATTACACCACGGGCACCTCCATTATGATGATTATTATTATTATTATAGGAGTAGCGCCCTTCCCTATACCTCTGTGTTGTAGCTACTGAAAAGAGAGCCTTCGGGTCTTCCTCGACTATAGTCGACTAGATATATTGATGTGTGACGAATATCAAATAGTTACATCCCAGAACCGTCAGTGGAAACCTTTGTTTTGACTGTTCTTCAACATATTAGAAGCCATTTCTGCGTAGAAACGGGGGGGGGGAAAGGAATCAGGGAGTGGTTGGGGCGGGGGAGGAGAATTAAAGAAAGAATGCGACACATCCTCATATTTTATTTAAACCATTCTACTCGAGACTAAAATGAAGAAATTTATCTTTGTTTGCTGGTGGGGGTGGGAGAGGTTGGGGGATGAAGAGAGGTGGTTGGTGGGTAAATGTTATACGCATGCGCGCACTTTAGTGTATTATTGGCGTTCTGCTGAATTCTCTGATTTGTCGGAATCGGTAGTTGGGATGTCGATAAGTATTTCGAATATATTGTCTCTTTCGGCTTTTCTTTGTGTACAAAATATTTAATAAAAGATAACAATCGCATCGCTAAATGCCTATCGTTATATTTTTTGATAATGGATTTTTCTTAGGAAAGAAACGAGTGGATCTTTCCGGGATGTGTCTCTTATCCGGACATCTGTCAATCTTTTTTAACGCGTCAACATCGTTGTAGACGAAGTTACTGACCACTGAAGGAGTTTTAGTAAATTCTTAATTTTTCATTCCAGAGTTATCTTTCTTGTCTTCTTCCTTTTGTTTTATTTTATTTTATTTCTTCTAAGTAGTTCATTTATTATGTATTCAAACAAAGTCGACCTAAGCTTTCCGCAGTAAAATATAAGAATAATTATTCTCAAGTTTCTTTTTCCCCCATTCTTCTTTTTGATTGTCTTTTATTAGATAAATGAATAATGATATTTGTTCGGCTTGGTAAACAAATTGATAAAAAACAAATAAATAAAAGATATAAAATAATAGCAAATAATAATAAAATTAAATAAATAAAAATAAAGGCTCATAATAGAAGTCGATATATTTTTTTATTGTTTAGTTGGAAACATAAAAAGAAAATAATGGCCTTAAGAATTTGACATTAAAAACTTATCTTCGTTATCATCACTTTAGTTTTATATAGATTAATGAAAGACAAATAAAAAAGGTATGTTTATAAGTAGCAAAATCTATGTTTAGCCAAATGGTAACATTGTTGAACTTGAATCTATGAAATATACGGTTCAATGAGTAAAACATTCTGCGGTTGATAGAATAAATTTTTTTTTTCTTCGGCTCGAATAAGATTAGGATACAAAATGTTCTCTTGCCTAATTTTTAAAAGGTTATTTTCATAGTGACGTTCTAGTTTGGTTAGTTGGTTTTGGGGCATGTTAAACCATCCAGGCAAAGCCAGTCTTTTTTTGCAAAAAATTATGTGGTTTCTAATAACTATCATGGTTAATCCCGGAGAATAAGACGCACAAACTTCTCTGGGATTTTGATATACAAACGGATCACCTAATCTCGGCCAGACGACCAGACCTAGTGATAGTATAGGATACACATTTCTTTAGTTTTAGACGAATCAACTAAAAACACACAGATAGGAATATTCCAGAAAAAAGGATCAAAATCTCATTTACATAGAATTTATACTCATATATTTTTAAACCAATCAGCGAAGGACACATAGAATAGAATATTCTAGAAAAATTGGATCAAAAACTAACTTGTAGAAAAATTTGTCACAGAAACAAAAATAGGTTCCAAAATAAATAAGTGATTTCTGTGAATCTGATTGGTTAAGACAGGTCACGGGTTGTGTTTTCGCCAACGTCCGCGCATGTGAACTTTATTTGACCTGTAATAAACTTAAAATATTTTACTTTGATCCACTTTTATTTTACCAAAAACTATATAGGGATGTTTATATGTAGCAAAATAATAAAGGGTGCTATAAATAGCGAAATTTTTAGTTCAAAGTAGAGACCGACAGATCAGTAGACAGGCACACCACAGCACATCACGTTATATTGACGCCAGATGACCTGCTAATACACACAACGGTTAGGAGAGTAGACCGAAAGACTCATACATACCAGGATACACACATATATACAAACATACACATATATATAAGTTCAAGTTTATCTTCTCTCTTTAGTTCGGACATACTCACACATATACACACATTCAATTTCACTGACAATATTCGTGTTTTACACACACACACACACATATACACATGAACACCTTTTGTATAATCATTGACATTGTCGAGTTGATATAAAAGTTTGTTTTTTTAATGTTCTTGTTTTTTGTCAAATTTCTTGCGTTTACGTGGCTTGTACAAATTTGTGTTGTATTATTGTGGAACTAACACCCGAAGTTTTACTTTTGGCGGAACCTCGAGGAATACTATTCCTCCATAATAGTCCTCACACACACACAAAAGAGAACTTGCTGAATTGTCAACTTTGCTGTCCCACAGAGTAAAATTGAAAGAAAGCGAAAAGAAAGATAAGTACCTGCACCTTGCTCGAAAAACTGAAAAAACGATGGAACATGAAAATGACGGTGATACCAACTGTAATTGGCCCGCTCGGTACAGTCACCAAAGGATTGGTACAGTGACTAGAGGACTTGGAAATAAGAGGACGAGCAGAGACCATCCAAACTACAGCATTATTAAGATCGGCCAGAATACTAAGAAGAGTCCTGGAGACTTGAAGAGGCTTGCTGTCACTCAAACTCCAGTGAGAAACCATCAGCTAATGCTGGTGTAAAAAACTCTTGAATGAGTAAAATAATAATCTCTAGCAAGCAATAATTGCTTTAGATAATTATTCTTGATACAATTAAATCGCATGCAGTTTCAAGTGAAAAAAAATGATATAGTGTGATAGATAAACAGAATGGTTCTTTGTTATCATTATCAAATATCTGGAATATCATGAATGAACTCCCATCTATGGAAGCACCAGTGTTGGCGGACAAGCAAGCACTTATATCCATCAGCTCTGTGCGGACACTGGATGCAGTGGTTTAGATCTGCTTGGATCGATATATGATAGGGACGGATGGAGAGAGAGAGAGAGAGAGAGAGAGAGAGAGAGAGAGAGAGAGAGAGAGAGAGAGAGTTTGGGAACTCTGTACTATAAGCACAGCCTTACGACGATGATGACTGTTTATATATAACAGTTTTTAAAAGTTTATATATATATATATATATATAATTTGGTCACCCGACGGCGACCCGAAGGCTACCTTTTCAATACACCGAGGTGTAGGGAAGGGTGCTATTCCTTTCCCTGGATTGCTTCACTTACCCTTGATACGTATAATAATGCTGAGTGAGTGTTAAGCAAGGAGGAATCAAGTACCATTTTTTGAGTCTTTGGTATGGCTCAACTCGGGACTGAAACCCAGTTTCTCAGGCCATTGGCGAACACACTAACCATCATGCAAATGGCCCGGACAATTTTCCACATTTTTTATATAGTAAAACTATTCCTGTTTGATAACATCCATTTATAAACAGTTTTAAGTTTACGTATCTCTTCGTAATAAAAGTAATCCTAACACAGTTACATGGTTTTAAGTAATAATGTTTTTGTTTAGTTTCTTTGTTTAATAGTATATCGACCTTCATTGGTTCGTTCATGGCAAAGCCACCTGTTTAGAAGGACAGGAGGGATAATATTTAATCCACAGTTGGATCAAGTAATTATAGGTTCCAAAGGTCCTTCATTTGTGGTCTAACTTACGTTGTGGTTTCAGTTGCAGTGTTGTGTAGGCGTTTGATTTAGTTTCGTTTGGTTTTATGGCATATCAGCCATTGCAGATCACTTAATACAGTTAAATTATCAAACAGTTCTATTTCTAACAATTCAGTTTTGCGTAAATCAACAAAGTTAAATTGTTCCAAGTATTGCTATGTATCACCAACAAATAGTTCTATTTCTAGCAATTAAATTCAGTATGCCATTTGTTTGCATTCAGTTTAAATGTTAAACAGTCCTATTTGACCAATAGATGGGACCCTTTCGGGTGCTACCTCTTCGGGAGTGATGGCAATGAAGGAGTACTCCGTATTTCCCAAAGCTTCAGTATTACTGGAGCCTCACTATCAGATTGTTTTATGTCATACCAGGACACTCGTTTGTGGGTGGGGGGAGGGTCTTACCTCTTTGAAGAGATGCAGTCGGTGTATTCTAAAGCCCCAGCCGGCTGGGCTATTGTGTTGGTGTGTGCTTACATATAAAAATAATTGCGAAATAAGAGAAGCTGCAAAAAACTTTTTCTTTATTACGAACTGTTGGTTCCGTATTTTATAAGTTTCAACTTATAAAATACGGAATAAACAAAGTCTTTCTTTTGTTGGTCAGTAAACCTTTTCTTTTTGCCAGAAGTTAGTTTATGATAATATTATCGGAAATGAATTAGGTTTGAGCTCAAATCAGCATTATACTGAATTGGGGAAATAATCTGATATCAAAGTTGTACTTACTTCTCGACCCCTTTATTAAGAGTTATTGAATACGTATCCGCAAGCGAAGCGATGTTTTAGTAGAAAACGGAGATTATCTTCTTTTCGGAAGAGGAGTCATAAACATGGGCAGATAACCAAAAACTCTTTGTGGTTCTTTTTATTTTTTTAGCATTATGGGAATTTGTATGTAATTATCAACACCTCCACTTGAGCAGAATGCCACACAAGGTCAGTTTTTAAAGAGCACTTTAAAAATTCAGGATTTCCCATGATGTTATTGATGCTTCTTTTTTGAAAAGAGTCACTGATTTTCATTAGTATTTCATATTCATCTCCGTTATAACAAAAACACAGATTAAAAATGGAGTTCACCTAATTTCAATTCCCCCAAGTTTATCATCCAGCGGCAAATTGGACTGGAAACTGATTTGTCTCGTGTTAAAGAAATATAATTCCTTAATAAAAATTTTGCTATCGTGTGCTGTCTTTTCTGGGGTATGGTTATGCGCAGACATACGCACAAACATAAAAACAATTTGAATGATATTGTGACGCGAAAAATTTACTTTTATCCCAGAACGGGGTTTTATTTTCGCACGTGTGAAGACGGGGCAAGTTGGCACTTGATCCCTTGTAGAATAAGTCCTCGTTCAGAGTTTTTTTTTCTCGGGCACATAAGAACTGGCATATTATGTGGGGGATTAATTTAGGGCTAGACAATTATAAGCGAGCATATCATAAGGCGAATAGAAGCTGAAAAAGAAATATGATATAAGAAATTCGTAGCAGAACTGCAAATAACAACTTCGACCACGTGGGAACATTAAAATATATCAATCTTTTACTACACATAGATATACACCTTCAACGGGTCAAATATATCATAAATAAATGGTCCATGAACATAAATGTCTTTCTTCTTTTCTTTCGTTTTCAGTCTTTCTTATATTGAGAGAGAGAGAGAGAGGGTATATAAAATTGGGTATAAGGAGAAACGGTCTCAAAGTTTACTTATCTTTTTTTTTTCGACGGAGTTCCTGTGGAGAATATTTCCTCTTTTACGGGCGAATAGACTTTAAGCTATTTTTAGTACTGGCTTGAAGAAATGGCTCCTTCGTGTCCGAGATATTCTTTTCGTCTTCTTTTACCCGGAGTACTTGGCTTTGGTTCCGTCCGCCACGAACCCTGTCCAACAACTAACTTTTTCTTTTCCTCTTTTCGCTGACGGGAAGAAGGTGCCACTTCCGTTTTTAGGGTCCCAGCCAATCATTTGGCTTCTACCTTCTTCCTTCCCGTGTCAGGCGATCCGTTAGGGCTACAATATGTCACCCCGTATCCCATTCTTTTTCCATCACTTCACCAAGTACAAACATCTGTTTTTCCATTTTGACTTGGATTTGTTACTTTGGGATTGACCCACATTCCTATGATGTCTTAACGGTCATTCTCTGATGGCTTGCTACTGTTAATTCAAACAAGAGGATAGTAGTAATCTTATTTATATCTTCTCACTGGGATACCACGTGACAATATATATATATATAGATATATAACTTCGCCGACCTTAGTAGAAGGTGACTCGAAAGGCCCCTTTTTAATATCTACAACACCGAAGTGTAGGTGAGGGCGCTACCCTTTTCCCTGGATATATATATATTTGTGTGTGTGTATGTGCATATATATGTGTGTGTGTGTATGTGCATATATATATGTATGTGTGTATATATATATATGTGTGTGTGTGTGCTTATATATACATATATATGCGTGCATATATATTTGTGTGTGAGTGTGCATATATATATATATGTGTGTGTGTGTGCGTGCATATATATATATATATACATGTGTGTGTGTATGTACATATATATTTATATGTATACGTGTGTGTGTGTGTGTGTGCATATATATATATATGTAGGTGTGTGTACATATATGTATATATATGAGTTTGTGTGTGTGTGTGCATATATGTGTGTGTGCATATATATATGTATATGTGTGTGTGTGCATATATATGTGTGTGTGTATGCGAGCGTATATATATATATATATATATATACCCAATTGTAATTAAAATTGAACGCTAAAAGTGTTTTAAATCAGTAAAATACAATGCTGTATGCACGTAAATTCAGAGCGCTATTACTATATTTCAACTCTAAAATAAAATAAAACGAGGTAAAAAATGACAATTCCTGAGGATCAGCCACTTAAAATTCAGAGTAGTGACTTCTTGTTTTATTTTCATCTGATCCTATTTACCAACCCCTCCGCTCGGGCAGGATATGACACAAAGTCAATTTTTAAGCGAAGTTTAACAGGTTTTAATTCAGAGTTTTCCTTCTCCTAGACTAGTTGCCTAACCAAGGCTGAAGAACCTAGTCTGTCCTACTATTTACCTATAGCTGGAAGGAGAATAATTGGATTCATACCTTTCCCAAGGGTATTAGTGCTATGTGAAATGCAATCAGTCAGGTCCAGGATTTGAACTCGTGTCGCCGTGTTCATTTCCTATGACGATAACAATTACACCACTGTCACCTCCTTTATTTTCATTTGATGATTGTGCACACCTCAGGGAACATAAATTAACGGATGTCTTAGTATTCATAATTTGATATTTCTCTGGATTTTACTACACTCGATCTGCTTTCGTAGCGTCGACCGACTTTTTCTTGCAAAGTTTTTCTCATTTTCATTATCTCATATATATATATATATATATATATATATATATATATATATATATATATATATATATATATCCTCCTCCTCATAATCATGTCGTGCCGCTAGCACGGATATACCTGGCCCTCTCTCGCCACTTCTCCCTACCGTTCATCGCCTCTGGTAGGTCTTCAGGGCTACATCCCGTATCCCCACATAGCTGCTGAATGTATGTTCGAGCTGGTCGTCCTGCTTTTACCTAGCCATATGTGGGGGTCCATAGGAGTACATCACTTATGAGCTCGTCCCTGCTTCTCCAGCAGTATCCTGCATGTCCGGTTCGTCTAACTTAGATAGTTTTATATATATATATATATATATATATATATATATATATATATATATATATATATGTAACATATTGACCCTCGACCGAGCCGTCAATCAAGAGATGCACCTGTTTAAATAAGCGAAACAGGTGCATCCGGTTGAAGATATCGGAATATCACCTTGACCTGTGGACGTGGTTGAATTTGGTGCAGAAGCGTACGCCCACAGGAAGTGGGTGGATGTCAAACAATTATATAACCAGGTGCCACAGACGGCTTGAGTTAGTCAGTTCGAGTCAGTCAGTTAGTCAGTTCAGTTCGAGTCGCATTTGGAGTCAGTTGGGGACAAGATGCCAAATTGAGAGCCAGCGGCAGACAGAGGGCTTGAGCCCTCAGTGACCCACGGTTGAGCAGCCCAGCCAAGATGAGGAAGAAGTGCTGCTATGGCCGTGAGAAGAAATTTGGGTCAATATGTAGCAGTCTGTCTCCGTCTCCAACTCACCTCTCACACACAAGAAACATCAACCCTTTCGAATAAAGTGTGAGAGGTATATCTTTATAAAGAAGTGTGTTCGTTCGTTCATTGAAGTTCGTATATTATGTTGACTATGTTTCCGTATATAGTTGTATATATATACGTATAGTTGTATGTGGCTATACAACATATATATATATATATATATATATATATATATGGGTCAGCTGAAAAGTTCAAAGGTTGACCAAGATACTTTCATAGAATGTGACCAAATGAGGTTTATTTTATAACATTGAGTCCCTTGAAGTCCCTACATTTATTCCATCGGTGTTTCAATGCTTGGATCCCATAGGTAAAAAAAGGGATCAAGAGCTGATATGATAGCATTTGAATTTTTCAGTCAATAATCTTTTCAGTCACCTCTCCCATATATATATATATATATATATATATATATCAGGGGCGGAGACGGGACTAGTGCTACTCGTGCCCGGCACGACCAATAACTCGGTCAATGTTATTCAAAATGGATTAAAAATCATCCATTAATTTCAAGCAAACATATTTAGTCTGATCTCAATTAAATTACGTATCTATTCAAGTTTCGATAACTAAGTAGCCAAAAGTTCATAAATATATATGGGAATAATACAACGATGCTGTTTTGAACGGATGGTCTTTGTCCGGCCACTGTCAGATTCATTGAACATCCCATAAAATCGGCTATAATGTTGAACACGCGCAAATCCGTGCCGAGCACTAGACCCTTATAATAACAGTAATGTTAGAGAAATCCGCTTTTGGCTGTAGCCAATAGCAAGAGCAACCCAAACATCGTGCTCAAAAATCATAGCACATTCTGACTGCTGACTGCTAACAGCTGTCTTGGGAAGAGGGAGAGGGACCGAGAGAGGGACCAAGAGAGAGAGAGAGAGAGAGAGAGAGAGAGAGAGAGAGAGAGAGAGAGAGGGGATAGCAGATTATAGCCGTCCCGACGTCATCATCATCGCTATGGTAAATGTTGGTTAAACGGCGTGTTTTAATTCGTTTTTTCACTAACAGATCTCTATCTCTTTAATGAATGTTGCATATATTACATTCTGTAACTAAAATTTGTTTATTTGAATACATTTTCAACAAATAATCTTTATTTTAAGCGAAATTGAAACTACTAGCTGTGTCTGTATAATGTCATCAGTTTCTTTATTCTAATAAACATATTTTTCTCGTCATAGTAATGAACCTCTTCTCTTTTCTTCTATACTTTTGAAAGGAAAAAAATTATCTTATCTACCGTATTAACAAGACTACAAATTATATAGTATCTTGATTGTTTACAAAAAAAAAAAAAAACACCATGCAAGGTACGTTTGTCAATCTGTGCTATACAATGGAGAATCACGCAATAGCAACTATGATGACTTACTTTGGGTCCACGGACCACGGGTTGGGAACTGAAGTTGACAGATCACGAGTAGCAAAAATAGGCTAGAGTCGCCACTGATATATATATACATGTATACGTAGTTCGACTGGGAAGTTCATCGACTGACCAAAATGCTCTCATAGAATGTGACCAAATGAAATTTATATTTCGACATTGTCTTGTAGTCCACACATTTTTCATCGGTGTTCCAGTACTTGGGTCCCATTGGTAAAAATGTCAACAACAACAACAACAGATATGACGTCATCATATGAACTTTTCAGCCCACCTTCGTATATATATATGCACACATCCATACATACATACATACAAAAAATAAATGCAGAAACATTGATCACTAAATTTGGTAAATTTCTTAATTACGAGAGGTTTCGGTTTTAGACTACTATCAAGAGAGTCTTTATTTTAAAATTGGTGAACGTACAAACGTTATTTGCGTTCGCGTATTAATGCAGTAATTTCGAAATTCTTTGCTTCGATGTGGAACAAGGCCGAATGAATGGGGCATCCAACGTGACCCGAACAAGCAAGTCTATTTTGCAAACCATTACAACCCCAGAGGCGGTTTGCGTATTTATGAAAATCAACCGTTTTCTTAAACGCCATTTAATTCGATTGGCTGTTAATAATATTTTCAAATTTGAAAATAACTTGTTTTTTTCTCGAGAAAATGTTAAGTACGAAAATCAATCAATAAAAGTTAATGGATTTTTAAATAAAGAATTTTTTCACATATTGATATTTTTAATATAAAGCTTGATAAATAATGAAATTGTTAGTGCAAGGTGGGTGTTAAAATGCATCGTTTTTGGGTGGTTAAATTTGTGAAATCCTTTTGGTGGAAAGGTTTTTAGATGTAACATTTATCACGTTATTTTTTTTGTATTGATTTAATGTTAGATAATATTTTTCAATCATCTCTATAATAGTGAACTTAGTGTCTCTCTTAAAGTGGTGTCTTGGGAAGGAATATTGTTTTAGTGGAAGATATTCATTAGAATATTCAGAGATTTAATTCTACGTCTTTAGTAGTTTATTTTAAAAGTGAAAGGCCATTCTGATTTACTGATGTATTGTTTCGTGCAAAGTGTGCATTCTAAAAAGTAAACAGCATTTTTGCTATTTGAGTTTGGTTCGTGGTAGATTTTAAAGTCTTATTGATTATCGAATTTGTAAATGAATTAGTGTAATTGATGTGTTTACTGCAATCTTCTTTTATCGTTATAAAGTCTTTATGTCTGAGGTAATGGATACCTGCTAGGTATGGACAATTACCAAGATGAATCGATAAGATGGATGATGATTAAAGACAGGGGAAAAAGAACATCTGCTGCTATGCCTGGTATATTCCTTTATTGACCAAATCCCCCGGATATAGTAGGGGCCGTAACCCCTGGGGCATCAGAGGTTATTTCCCTTTTGTTAGTTAGGATATTACAAGGCTCTTTTTTTAAAAATAATAATAACAACAATGACAGTGATAGTAATAATTATCCGGGGAGGGCGTTCATTCAGTCTGAGCAATGATTGGGATACTTGAACCAATGGCTCGGACTATGTCGGAGGAGACGTCTGTTAACCTGAATGAGGGAAAAGAAAATGATGATGATTCAGACTATTGTGTACGGGTATGTTTTTTTTTTTATTGTTAGTGGTCAAATCTTTTGGGTGGCCATTTTGTTCTGCCTGAACGCCTGAGGTTTAGAGTTGTGTGTTGTGCTTGGTTGTCTTTGGATTCTGGTGGTGTTGTATGTGTGTAGCTTTCATCTTCAGATGAGGGGTAATCCAGGAGGTTATGTGCGGGGTTTGTTGTTGGCTTAGGGATTTTTTTGAAGAAGCTGGAATTTCTTGTAGTTTGGCTACCTTTGTGTGTGGCGGTGATCATGGATCCCTTTTTCTTTATTACAGTCATTAGGTTAGGCTGGTAAGGAGTTGTCGCTTTGAGGTGTTGTCGCTTTTTACAATGACTGTATCACCCACACTGAGATCATTGGGTTTCATGTACGCTTTTCTATCAGCGTATTGCTTTATTTTTCTCTTGGCTTCCGTGTCACGCTCCCTAATGCTGGAGTCTTCAGCAATGGGTGTGATCAGGTGTGGCAGGCGGTTTTTTATGGTCCGGCCAAATAGGATTGTGGCTTGGGGTGCGCCAGTGGTGCAATGTCGTGTCGTCCGGTAGTCCAGCAGGAATTTGAATTATTCCTGCTTCCAGCTTCGACCTTTATTTAGGGCAGTTTTAATAGACTTTTTTACAGTGTGCATGAAGCGTTCTGTTTCTGCGTTGGCCTGAGGCCATAGGGGTGTTATTCTCCTGTGTCTGAATCCAGTGATGGAGGCATAGGTTTTGAATTCATGGCTGTTGAATGGTGGGCCGTTGTCCGTTTTGAGGGAGACTGGCACGCC
Organism: Sepioteuthis lessoniana; assembly: GCA_963585895.1. Lineage (NCBI taxonomy): Eukaryota > Metazoa > Mollusca > Cephalopoda > Myopsida > Loliginidae > Sepioteuthis > Sepioteuthis lessoniana. Next base: position 133,760,065 of record OY757905.1, on the reverse strand, counting down.
AAATTCGGCGAATATCTTATCTAGGCGGGGTATGACTGATGTTGTTGAGATGGAGTCCAGGATGTCGACAACAACATAGCGTGAGTATTCGTTTGTGACAACGAGGAGATACTTTCCGTTTTGGAGGTGTCCAAAGTCAGCACTGACTTCTGCCCATGGGGCTGCTGGTAGTGGGGACATTTGCTGTGACTCTCTTGCCGGTTTATGGGTACTGATCTGGCAGGTGTGGCAGTTCTTGATGTTTTCTTCCACTAGAGGCTGCATGTTTTTGAACTAGACCTTTTCTCTGAGGAGAGCCATGGTTTTCACAATGCCTTGGTGTCCAGCATGTGCTATTTTGACAGCTCTGTTTTGTAGTGCTTCAGGCAGTACTATCCGGTGCCCCTTGAGGATGATGCTATCCTTGTGTGCAAGTGATAGTTCGGCACGATTGGCGTGCAGAGTGTGGAATGTTGCTTTGTTTATGCCATCCTCGACACCATGCCATTTGTTGGTAAGGATGGCTTGGATGACGGTGGTGAGTGTCTTGTCTTTTGCCGTTTCCGTTGCAACTTCATCAATTGTCATTGCTTTGGGGGTTGAGGTTGAGAGGATGTAGTTTATATATTCCTCTGCTATTTTTTGTTCTCTGTCGCTTGGTGGTAGGTGCGTTGGATGGCGGCTGAGATATTCAGCTGGGTTATCATGGCCTGGTCAGTATATGACGGTCATATCGTATGGTTGCGTTCTCAAAACCCAGCGTTCAATGCGTGCTGATAGTTGGGAGCGGGTGTTGTTAAAAATGGATGTTAGGGGTTTGTGGTCTGTAAAGACAGTGAATGGAGCTCCAAAGATATATATGTAAAAGTGTTCACACGCCCATGTGATGGCGAGTACTTCACGTTCTGTTTGGGAGTATCTCTCTTCAACTGCGGATAGAGCACGACTTGCAAATTGTACTATCCGTCCATTTTGTGACAGCACGGCAGAAATGCCTACCGGACTGGCATCCGTATGTATTTCAGTGTGTTTGTTCGGGTCAAAGTAGGCAAGTGAGCATGCTTTGCTCAGTGCCTCCCTAATGTTTTTTTAGACATTCAGTGTGGCGTTCAGTCCAGGACCACTGTGTGTTTTTTTTTGTTAGTTGACGTAGTTCATGGGTGAGGGTTGCATAGTTTGGAATGAATTCTGCCCCACAGAAGTTAGTCATCCCCAACAAGCTTCTGACTTCTGATGCGTTTTTAGGGTCGGGTAATCCAACGATTGCTTTTATTTTGAGGTTGCTTAGGCTGATGCCTTCATTACCGAAGGTATGTCCAAGGAATTCCAGTGACCTCTTGTACTCACATTTGCTGTTATTTAGGGTGAGTCCTTTTAGGCGAAGTCGTCTGAATATCGCATAGAGGTTTTGGTCGTGGTCTTGCTGGTCTGATCCGAAGCAAAGGATGTCGTCGCTGATGTTGATGGGTCCCTTAATCCCTGCTAGTGCTTGACTGATTTCTTCCTGGAATATCTCATTGTCAGAGTTGATACCAAAAAAACGTCTTTTATATCTGTACAGACCCAGGTGTGTTGCAAAGGTGGTTATATATCGGGATTCTTCAGCTAGTTCCAGTTGGTTATAGCCTTGGTTAAGATCCAATTTGCTGAAAACATTAGCTCCTGATAGAATAGTTTTCAGTTCATTGAGTGTGGGGGTTGGGTGTCGTTTCCTTTTGATAGCTTTGTTTGCCGCCCTCATGTCGATGCAAATCCTGATTTTATTTTGACCCTTTTAGGGTACTACCACAATAGGAGAAAACCATGGGGTTGATCCTTCTGCCTTTTCAATCACTCCCAGTTTCTCATCTTTGGCTATTAACTCTTCTATATCTTTCCTTACGTGAAAGGGGACCCTGTGGTATCTCTGAGCGATGGGTGGTATGTTTTCATCTATGTGTAGGTGAACTTTTTTTCTTCGAGTTTACCCAGGCCATTGAACTGGTCTGCGTAGTCCTCTAGAAGTTTAGAGTGGGGAGTGGGGTCTGTGCATCAGAGTTACTGAGTGTTTGCTGACAGTAGTCTGAGCCTTTTACATGTTTCCCAGCCAATAATGGGTCTTTCTGGGTTCTTTATTACATGTATGTCCGCTTGGCAGGAGATGCCTCTAAACTTTAGAAGTGTGCTGAATTGACCTAGGACTGGGGTGGCTTCCTTGACACCGAATCCAAATATTACGGTTTTTGTGGGTCGGAGGAGGGGCGTTGGTCTTAGGGATTTGTAATCTGCCTCAGACAAAATGTTTATGGTAGCGCCAGAGTCAGCTAGTACATTGAACATCTGATGGCCATCATCAAAAGATAAGTCAAAGTAAGGAAGGTTTTTTTACTTTACCCGTATGGAATACATATTCCGTGTCACTGCCGTTGTTTGAGTCTCGTTGATGGTCCTCAATGCAATTTACCGGTCGTCGACTGGTTTGAGCTTGTGGGTGTGGGAGGTGGTGGTTTGTTCTTCGCCGTCTGTCCTCGTCATTTAGTTTTCTGAAACAGAGGCGAAATGTCCCCATTTCTGGCAATAGGCACACTGGTTCTGGAATGCAGGGCAGGATGTCAGTCCCCGTTCATGTGGGTATTTCCCATTGCAATTTCTGCACCGGTTTTGCTGGGGGCGTTTACGTGGCCATTGTTGTTCATGCGTGACTTTGTTGGCTACTGCATTAATGGATGTGGTAGGTTTTGTAGTAGAGTTGGCGTCTTCTAAGCGCATCTGTTCCATTTGTTTGGATATGGCTTCCGTCATTTTGGCGTAGTTTATTAGATCGCCTAGGAGCATGTTTGGGTTCATCTGTCCCTTTTGGCGAACTTTTTCTGATAAACAGCCCGTTATTAGCTGGGATTTTATTTCTGCATTTTTATCTGTGAAGTGGCACATAGCTGCTGCCTCTTTTAATTCCCGATAAAAGTCCTCTATGTTTGGTGTGTTTTTTTTTCGGAATATAAATCGGTTATACTCGGTGTTGTTTTATGGGATGAAGTGGTTTTGCACGGCCAGGAGGAGCTTATCAAAGTGTGTTTTTTTTTTATGATGTTGTTTGTTCAGACGGTAGTTCGTCAATAAGATCATTCATTTCTCCTCCAGCAAAAGTTAAAAGTATAGCCTTTTGTTTTTGGTGAGTAAACGACTCTTTCTTCGTCGCCAATGTAAAGTCTTTATGTCTGAGGTAATGGATACCTGCTAGGTATCGACTATTACCAAGATGAATCGATAAGATGGATGATGATTAAAGGCAGAGGGAAAACGAACATCTGCTGCTATGCCTGGTATATTCCTTTATTGACCAAATCCCCCGGATGTAGTAGGGGCCGTAACCCCTGGGGCATCAGAGGTTATTTCCCGTTTGTTAGTTAGGATATTACAATATGGTTGACATTTTTAGATAATTTTGTTGTTTAAGATTTCATTACTTCCTATCATACCTCTTTGATTTTTAGTTCTACAATATGCAATATGTTTCTTGAAACATAGCTGAATTCAGATTTTATTTAAAGAGTTTAGACTTGGTTTGGTTTCTTTGTTTAATGGTATATCTACTTTCAGGGGTTATTTAATGCCAAAACCATCGTTGTAAAAGAACAGCGGTGTTACTATTTAAGCAATATCTGGGGAGATAAGGAGGTTTATGGAATTCCCACGGATATTAGTCCAGAAGGGAACGCAATAAACACAACTGTCTTTCGAACTTGTTTACAGTGTAATATACATAGGGATTCTGGTTGATTGTTTTAGTTGTAAGTTGTTTCCTACCTGGACTTAGAGGTAAACCAGAGGACAATGAAAAAGGAAGGATATACATAAGAAAGAGATTCAATGAAGTGAGTGAATGAGAGAGAGAGAGAGAGAGAGAGAGAGAGAGAGAGAGAGAGAGAGAGAGAGAGGCAAGATGATAAGGGTCACAGAGACAGAGATATAGAAATGCGATTAGAACAATAAGAGAGAAACGAATTGGAAAGTGATTGGGACGTTCCCGAAATCCAGGTCATGAGGGCAGCAGACGCCCAAGTAAGAAATGGAAATGTATTAGCAGCAATACGACCTGACTCGGTGATTGGCTGAAACAAAAAACTCAAACGGGAAGTCGGTAAAGTTGTCGCGGGATAGAAAATGGGAGAAGAAAGTCAGTCCCACACCGGCCGCGAAGATGTGAAGACGGAATCCCGAGCTGGCACGTAGGAGAACTACTATAAAAAACGACCGGGGCAGAAAAGATAATATCAAGGCCTGTGTCTGCCTCTCTCGTCTTACGACGGTTTATTTCTCTCTTTTCGGTGACAACCATGGAAGGCTTGTAACAAATAACCTTTCAATCAAACGAAGTCACAGACGGTATTATGTGTTCGTCTCAATTCCTTTTATTACGGTAAAGGTTGCCACGGGGTCCGATTGAAACTTAAGGGGTATGCCACATTAATAGACTATTTAGAGCCTTGGTGTTACACGCGTCTATGTGGTGCAAAAACGCCACGGGGATATCTTCACTTTAATGATTTATCAGTGATTCTTAATAACTATAAAAGCTTCATTTCTTGAAACGATGTAAATTTACTGCTTGATAGAATATTGTTAGGTGCAGTGTACTGGAAAATTTACTTTCTATTTGTTGATATGATTGAATACAATATGTTGTTAGCAATGTTAAATTAATAACCCCCTTCTTAAGATAATTTCAATGTAAAGAGCTCCATAGGGGATCACATAACAGTTACAAATATCCACTTTCGTCCACTTTTCGAACAGTTGAAGCGTTGTTGTATCACGTTGGTGTGTGTTGAAAGTCGGTGTTGTAGAAAATCATAGAATTGGCTGTCTATTAGTTTGTGGCGACAGCGTGACTAGAAAGTAAAATGGTCTCGATGCTTGGTGCATATCATAGGTGTAACTGTATGGTCAGGTTGTAGAGGTAGCTGGAGACGGTCAATGATAAGAACGCTTTTCTTGCAGAGGCTGGATGATCAATGTCCCGGTTTATGCAGTCCTTGGTTAACCGGGTGTGTGTTGATGTGGCATCAATGTGCTGGTGTTAGTCCGAACAGTGTAGTCACTCGTGGATTAGATGCTGCAGGTGTTATTGCGTGGTTGCGCAGGAACGGTTGCTGGGTTAAGCTGGAGCTCGTCTGCAATTGGTGATGGCTACTGCGTCGTTGTCTCGTGGTATCTACCAAGAGGTGTTGTGAGGAGACCAGAGGAATCCTCAAAAGACTTTAGGAAGTTATCCCTGAAAAGAGCTTTTTGAACGTGAGAGCATCGGTGATTGGTTTGTAGACTGTGCAGGGTCCGTGGCTATTAGTGGTTGGATTCCACGTCATCTGCTTTGGCTGGTGGTAAAGACGCAGACCCCACGTTCGGCACAGCTTGCTGCTGAGAGAGAAAAGATTCCCCCTCTCCTTCGGGCCTCAGCATTAATTCCTTCCTCATACCAGCCTGGACTTGACACAAGGTCAATGACACGAAGATCGGTTTATAGTGGGGATTAAGGGAGGTGTAGGTCGGTTACGAGCCACGGCACAAGACTTGCCGGTCTTTGCTGGTCATCGGCTCACTTTGTTCAATGTGAGCCTGATGAGCCTAGCTAGACATGGATTCAATCAACATGTATCCAGGCTCATTTGTCCTTGAAGAGCGAGAGAGGAACAGATACCTTCTACGAGCCGGAGCTAGGCCGCTGATTGCTATTTGTCGATACCTGCCGTGTTTATAGTGTCAGCTGCTGCCTGTTAACTGGGCCGAGTTAAGGGACTTCTGTGCATAGGAAGTTCCTTTATTAGATATAACTAATAATAAAATACTTCATGGTACTTTGAAGCGGAAATTCTTAAATATGATGTATTTTATCCTGTGGTTACGAACTTGTTTTCGAAAGGCCCGCAGAATTAATACCTTTCGACAAATAGTTTGTGTGTTGATAACAGAAGTTCTCTCGTTTTGTTATCTGACGGCATGGGTGATTCAGCGTTTTCTCTAAATCGGAGATTCTAAGGTTGAGTAGCCGGAACGGCTACGATCGGTTTAAGGATCGCACGACCTCTCTTGATTTGTGGTATTCTCTGATCTTTTGTGTTAGGAGTCACGATTTTACTTTTTTGGATTTTATCTTGGAATTTGGGTTCTGCCCGTGGAAAATTACTTCTTATTTTAAACTTTCGTTCATCAACAACATTCTGGATGTGTCTCCAATTTCGATAGATATTTCCAATACTTGTTTGTCTCCTGTATCTCCTTTTGATGTGATCCGCTACAGTGATTATCCTTGTACAGTTCCATGATTTCTCCTGATTAGTTTTATTCGAACTAGGTCGCAAATATTTAATGGCTTAGGTGTCCTTGCACCATCTGTATTTTTGTAATTGTTTTCCATCTGACTTTTTTGCTGAGTAGTCTATCTCCCTTACATGTTCCAAGTTATGCAATTTCGGCCTAGTCTGCTTGCGTGACTCGGTTGTACAGTCCTTATTCTTCTACTAATGGTCGTCTTTGATGGACTTGATTTTGTTGTTGATATTGGTGTACTGTGGTATGCCATTAGGGTTAGGAAATGTCTGGTTGTTGTAAGAGTTTCTTAGCGATTTTTACTCCACATTTCGCTGCTCCGTTTGCTTGTGGAAAGTGTGGGCTGACAGTGGTGCATGTAAATCCGTACTGAAATGTAACGTCACTGAAGCATGTGGTTATGAACTAAACTCTTTTGTTCTTGACTACAACGTCTTGAGTCCCTCATTTTCGGCGAAAATACTTTTCAGCTTATTCATTACATTGGCGCTGGTTAAAGGATACAGACAAGCTATTTCTATGCGGCGTGAAAAGCAACCACTTGTTACAATGTAGCTGCGTCCGTTTAGAGTGAAAATGTCGATTCCCATCTTTTGTCAGGATCTCTCCAGTAACGGTGTGTGATTTAGCGTATCACAAGGATTTGATAGAAGATTTTGATTACGTAAGGCACATTTTCTCTTGTTGTCATCAATTTCCTGTGATATTCTTGGCCACTAAACTTATGCTTTGGCACGTTCACTGCATTTATTTAGACTCCTGTGACCACGGTGAATTACCTTTATCGTTTTGCTCCTAAGTGATTCCGGGATCTCTCTACGGTCCTGTTAAAGAGTAGGTTCAGATGTATCCATAATTCACTTTGGTACTTAAAGTACGGCTTCACGCTTTCATTCCGTCTTTGTTTAGTTCTAACCATCCATTTGACGTCAGATAAGAGACTTCTTGTAAAGATTTGTCGTTGTATTTGTTGTATTTGGTGTTTCAAATTTCCCTGAATTTCCTGTCTGAAGTAGGTCGAGTTTCAACAATACAGTCTATGTACAGTTCCACATCTTCAGTTGTGTTTCATTGAGAGGGTTACGAGAAAGTGTGTCCGGTATAATGACAAGCTTTCCTGGGATACTTTCCACAAATACGTTGTACCTCTTAAGTCTCATTAGTAACCTCTGACATCTTAAAGGGGCATTATTAAGGTCCAGCGTATATATAAAGGATACTAATGGCTCGTGGTTTGTAAGCAGTCCATATTTGTAGAGTCCTACAATGTAGCGATCAAATGTTTCGTAGACCCAAGCAGCGGCAGGACATTCTCTACCAGCGTGTAATTTCTTTCCGTATTCGTAAGTGCCATAAAACAACAGCAATAGACTTTCATTTCCCTTCCATCTCTTGATACAGAGTAACCTCGAGTCCCAAACTACTCGTGACAGCACCTACTATAGTTGACCTAGAGGAGTCATAAAACGCCAGGACAGGATTTCGTTAGTATCAGGTTAACCTCTGAGAATGCTTTCCTCTAAATCTCGTCCCATGTTCATAAAAAAGTAAGTAAAGTTGGCGACCGTAGTCGAGGGCAACCAGAAGGCTCCCTTTTCAATAGCTACTACACCGAGGTATAGAGGAGGGCGCTCCCTGGATTGCTCCACTTTACCCTTGATACATACCTTATATTGCTGAGTTTTAAGCAAGGCGGTATCAAGTAACATTTTAAAAGTCTTTGGTATGACGCGACCTGGGATTGAACCCAGGTCTTCCAGACGATTGGCGAACACTCTACCCACTAGGCCAATGAGTCGGTCATACTTCTCCCTTTTATTAAGCGGTTCCGACATTCCTTGTATTGATATATGCCTACGTTGGGTTGTAATCGTTTCAGCTACCGAAGAGTATTAATGACACGTCTAAGCTTAGATACCCAAGTAGGCTTAGATAGACTGAGCATCGTCCCTTCTGTTTGTTTGTGTTTGGCTGTTATCTGTCCTTTGTTATTGTGTGTCCGAAGTATTCAATGCGGCCCTTTCTGAATTCGTATTTTTCTTTGTTAAGTCTTATTTCTGTCTGCTTTATTCGCTCAAAGGCTTTTCTCAACCGTTCATTGTGTTCCGATTTTACTTTTCCATAAATTAGGATATCATCTCTGATGGTTTCCCCTCGTTCCAAATCTTCTCCCATCCCCGACATTCGACGCTGAAATATTTCAGGTACCCATGATATAATAAAATACAGATATTTGAAACAATATCTCTGAAAAGCTGTAATAAACGTGTGCTACAAAAAATAAAGAAATTTATTTCTTTGTTGGGAGCTGAAATGTAGAAGTGTATACAGCGATTCGTGTATCAAGTCACTACCGTAAAGGCTAGTTCTGGCAGCATCGTGGATGAAGATTTTTATCCATCTTGAAATTGTAATGTGACACCGTTGTTTGAAGATCAAACGAATAAGACGCCGCCGAGAAAACAGTTAATACGTATCACCCCGAGCTGGTGTGAGTAACTGATCTGTGTTGTCTGGAAAATTGTGTGTTTTTATAGCATCAAGGTGGATCCCGTGCGCATGCGTTGACTTTCGAAATTTCTTTGGGCGCGTATTTTAGGGAGCTCCTATTGGTCCTAAAAACCATTTTCAATTGTTTATTTTTTAACATCTGCGTGGGCGTTTGTTGGAGATCTTTGCGCCAACTTTGATCCGTTTTTTCCAGAAAATTCTTTTGACAAGGAAATTGCATCATTTCCTATAAACGTGGTTAGTAGACTACTTTCTTTAAAGGGATTTAGTGTAAACCATTTGGGGCATTTAGCTTGGAAAAACCGTCACTCCGCTCAATTATAGTGCTATGTTCCCTTGGTCAGGTAGCATATAGAATTCACGTTCGACTACGAGATTAAGTCTCTTTAAGTCAACACATAAACGTACGAGGCCATTTCTTTCCTTACTAGAGCTATGGGCGCACACCAGTCTGGGTGACTTTTTTCGATAATACCATTGACTTTTAACCATTCAAGTTCAGTTCTTTCCTTTGGTAGAATTGAAAATGGTATTCATCTTACGGAGTATGGTTTGACATCATCTCACAAGTAAATCTTCACTGAGTTTTCTTTCATGCAACACCCTTGGTGAAATATGTTCTGAACTTCATCGACTTAAATCCCCATTCCCATCAAGTGAACAACGGCTCTCGACAGTTAGCTTTTTACTACGTTCACATCAAATAGCTAGAATTTCTCTTTATGAGTCGTGATAGTCTTGAATTTTCCTTCGTACGATAATAAGCTTCCTGGGTGTTGTATTCGAAGTTATCTCCCCCTACACCGAGAGCTTTCCCCGAGGAAGTTGGGAAAGGAGAGAAAGGGAATTCCGGAGAGGGACAGTAGCCATTTTGTACTGACAGCTTCTTATCAAAATAAATGTATAAAAAACCCATATCCGCGCCATTATCTATTTACTTCAACTGACGACAAAGTGACAATGCCTTTCTCGAAGTCTACTTTTCCGGATATTTTCGACCCAAGCTTGCACGAGGGGAACAATTATCAGGTTTTTAACGACTACATCGAAGTCTGGGAAATGTCTTACGACGTTGTTTGTATCGGAGAAATAAAAGACGATGCTTCCGAACTCGTCCAACAGCAACACAAAGCCAAAGTTTTCAGAATGAGCGTTTTCCAAGGCGAGCGGCTAGCAACGGACCAAAAAGCGAATTCAACCAGTACTTAGCCCAACTCAAACAAGCGGATTTTAACACCATGGTGCAAAAGACTCTGCAACAGGTACAGGCCTACACAGAACCAGGTACTACTCCATTACCAGTTTCATGGCCTCCGCCAAGAGCCCGGAGAGAAAATCGACTCTTTTATTAATAATGTAAGACAACATACCGACAAATGCTCCTTTAAATGTACAAACTCCTACTGTACAGAAAAAGAGAAAATACACGAAACTCTGATACGCGACCAAATTATAATAGGTATTTCTATTAGAACCATCAGAGAAGATGCCCTAGAAAGAGAACATGAGCTCGACGCCCTCATTACCCAAGTCCATTAAATCAAGGCCACTGAAGAAGCTGTCAGAAAATTAGACGCTGATAAAGAAGCCACAGGACTTACAGCTGGCCTTAACGAAATCCAGGTTTATGACTCAGAATCAAACCTCGACAGCCAGGAAGTCTCGATAAATAAAATCGGCAAAAAAGGGAGAAAATACTCCTTACGCAACCAACGAAAAATCAAACAATTTCAACAGCCAGAAACAACATCCAAAAGGGCGATGTTTAGGCTGTGGCGACCCAAAATGTGATCGTGGACCAACATGTCGTGCACGAGGCAGATTCTGCAACATTTGTGGGAGGAAAAACCACTTCTCCTCGGTATGCCTGACACATCACAAGGGTATCTCCACATAAACAGTCATTGGTGCTACCACAGTAAAAGACACACACACAACAAAAAAAAAAAAATCAAATTTTACCAACATCACACTTGAATGATGCCAGATCCGTGCTATGATTGACACAGGTGCGGAAGCTAATGTAATCCTGGAAAGCCAAGTACCCGACAAGATCAAGACGTCTCACAAAAACACACATCCAAATTCAACCGTATGGTAGTAAACTGATCACTCCCAAAGGCGAATTCACAGCACATACACACTGGAGAGACAAAAAAATGCAAATCAACATGGATTGTTGTTGATGATGATGACCTCCCGAAAGAACCCATCAACTTGGTGTCATGTAACCTAGCAGAATCACTGGGTATAATCACCTTCAATACACCCAGTATGGAGATAAAAAAGAAGCCTCATCAACTCCATGGGAACCAAAACAGCGTTAACCGATGATGCTACTGAACTAACAAAATCCGTTACATCTCCCATTGTCCGCATCATCACACAACATCCATCAGTATTCCACAGTTTAGGAAAGATGAAGGCCGAACCCATCCAACTGCATATAAAGCTTAATGCATCACCTGTTATACAACCACCAAGACCCATCCCTTACCATTTAAAAGACATTTGATGATGCGATCCATAAAATGGAATCAGATGATGTCATCGAACCACACCATGGGCAAGTAACATGGCTATCCAACCCAGTACTCGTACCAAAAGCAGATGGTTCCATGAGAGTTACAGTAGATCTAAGGAATCTCAACAAAGCATGACAAGACACTCACCTCCTTATCCCCAGGGTCGATGACATCATGCTCATATTTACTGGAAAATCTATATTCAGTAAACTAGACCTGAAAACAGCCTTCCATCAGCTATCAGAAGATTCCAGAATCTTGACTTTATTCCGCGCTGGAGACCGCCTAATGCGGTATAAAAGACTCACAATGGGAACTCTACCAGCATCAGGTGAGCTGAACTCCCGGCTCCGCCCCATCATCGCCAACATTCCAAACGCTGCAGTCATCCAAGACGACATTGTAATAGCAACAGCTGACAAGGAAACACATTACCAAACGCTAGAAGCAGTCATTACAGCTCTTGAAAAAGCAGGACTAACAGTCAGCCCCAGCAAATGCATCCTTGGTCAGCCAGAAATCCCTTTCTGGGGATTTAAAGTCAACAAGAATGGGATAAAACCAGACCCAAATAAAGTCCAAGCAGTACAAGAAGCAGGGAGACCAACATCCAAAGATGAACTGCGATCGTTTCTCTATATGATCAGATCGAATGGCACCTTCATCCCCGATCTTGATGCTGCCACAACAAACCTACGTGAACTGACAAAACAGAATGCTGTTTTCAAATGGACAGAAACCCATAAAAAGAGTTTCAATTTATAAAAAAAAACACATTTACCATTGATGTGCTCCTCAGACACTATGACACAAACAAAAATACTTTCATCTTTGTCGACGCCCACTTCACAGGTCTCTGCGCAATCCTTGCTCAAGGCCAGTCCATAGAACAAACAAAAGCTGTCACACTCGCATCACGAACCACCACAGCCGCCGAAAAAAACTGCTCTCAGCTAGACCCGGAGGCAACAGCTATTGACTTTGGTCTCCACCAATTCCGCCATATCCTAGCTGGTGGCCCATAGATTACTGTGGTCACTGACCAACAACCACTCTAATCACTCTGGAAATCCAAAAAGAAACCATCAGCTAGAATTGAAAGAATCCTCCTACGTCACCAAGACATCAACCAGTGTGTCGTATGGAAAAAAGGGAAAGAAAATCCGGCGGACTTCATAAGCCGACATGCAATACCATTACACAAGCTACCTCAACGTATTACCGAAGAAAAAAAGGAACACCAAAAACTATTGTTCCTATTACACAATACACCCCTCTTCTCAACTGCTATCACCAGAGAACGCTTACATGAAGCACAACTCAACGACACAAATCTAACGCGACTACGTCACTTTATAACTATCAACCAGCCCCTGCACAATGACCCCACCCTAAGAGAATATTACAGACTCTTCAGCGAGCTGTCAATTGAAAATGACATCACAGAGAGGACCAAAAGCTCCTTCCAAAGAGCCTACAGTAGGAAGCCATCTCCCTAGCCCATGAGGGATCACACCCTGGACAAGATGCTATCAAGCGCCGCCTAAGAGCACATTTCTGATTTCCCTGGATGGATAATGCCATAAAACTCCTGGTGGAAAACTGCCATGAATGCCAAATAACAACAACACCAAAAAAGCACCTCTTATATTCACCCCAATTCCCGAGAAACCCTGGGAAAACATATCAATTGACTTGTTCAGCCCCCTCCAAGACCAAAGGCACATACTGGTGGTACGCTGCAACCTCAGTCGATTTCCAGATGCAAAAATTGTTCGATCAACCGGGACCCAATATGTCCTCCCAGCATTGGGAGAAATATACAAGAACTTTGGCAACCCTGAATGTCATAAATACGACAATGGACCAACATTCAATGGACAAGAATTCCACAAATGGTCCACAAAACAAGGTATAAAAATCAAAGCCTCATACCCCTATCACCCACAGGGAAATGAAGCTGAATGCTTCATGAAACCACTAAAAAAGGGAATCGAAATTGAACTTGAAAAACGACGCCCAATCCAGGAAATCATTGATGAGCTTCTCCATGACTGCCGTTCTACTCCACACCCTGCCACTGGATTGACACCTGGAGATATGATGCTCAGAGGTGGCTATTGGACAAAGTTTCCTCAACAAACCAACCCTACTGAAAACCAAATCCAGGAGGCAAAAATCCGTGACAGTCACTGGAAAGAGGTCGCGATTGCCAAGATCAATGCTTCCTGTTGGCGAAAATATCCCAAGATCATCCAGGGAGACAAAGTTTTGGTGAAGCGATCATCAAAAACAAATAAATTTGTATCCCAATTTGACCCAACACCACAAATGGTAACTGATATACAAGGTAGCCGTTATGAACTAGTTGCAGACAACGACCACAAAACCGCGCACTCCATCTTCAGACACATCAGTGACATAAAATTATACAAACCCCATCAACACCCACAAAGGTATCATCCCCACCCCCACCCAGTCCAGACACAAATATAGCTCCCTAAACAATACCCCTGCCAACCCCGCTTCTTATGACACTGCTAGCACATACACTGCCCCATTCGGTCCGGATCATACCTCTTACAACAAAACTGCAACTATCCCCATATCAAGACCACCAAATACCAACACACAACAAACGAGAGAGAGAGAGAGAGAGAGAGAGAGAGAGAGAGAGAGAGAGAGAGAGAGAGAGAGAGCTGTAGACATAATAAGCGGAACACTACACAACCCGTAAAATATGCCGACTTCGTCGTTAATATACCAGGGAGACGAGTCGGAAGCACAAATTAAAATATGGGAGTGGCGTTGCATTTGAAGTTATCTCCCCTACACCGAGAGCTTTCCCTGAGGAAATTGGGAAAGGAGAGAAAGGGACTTCCGGAGAGGGATAGTAGCCATTTTGTACTGACAGCTTCTTACCTAAATAAATGTATCAAAAAACCCACATCCGCGTCACTATCTATTTACTTCCCTGGGTTCCTAAAAATTCCTTTTACTTGTCTTAGAGGCGACTAGTCTCGTAAATTGATATACGTGTTTAGGCTAATTGTACCAATGTCCGTTTCCATGTCTATTTCAGATTTCACGAGGGTACTACAAATTTGTAATTTCGCAAATCAAGGGTAGAAATGTTTATTTTTTTTCTGGGCGACCCGAGAAAATATTTCTCTGTCTTTTCACGTCTAACCCTCACCAGCGTTGGTTATCTTTGTTCTGTAATAAACAATGTATCCTCCGGTGTTCCTCAGAGATCAATATTTGGACCTTTGTTGTTTTTAATATACATGAATGATTTACCTAATGATATGGGGTGTCCTCATGGTGTAATGGTTAAAGCGATGGACTGCGAAATCGTAGTACGCGAGTTCGTACTCCAGTCGCGCTATTACGTTCACTTTTGGGCAAATACCCTTGGGAAAGGTATGAACCCTCTTATCCTCCCTATGCTATGGGTTAAATAGCACCACTACTGTTCTTCTAGGAGAATGACTTTGGCATTAAATAACCTAAAAAGAGTTGATATGCTATTAAACAACGAAACCAAACGAAACCAAACCTAATGATATGAAGTCAGAAATAAAACTATTTACTCATGATGTCAAACTATTTGTTAGACTATTATCAAAAGAAACAACATCGATGGATCTAAACAGATTGTCATATTGGGACGATATTTACAATTTAGAATTTAAAATACAAAAATGTAAAGTACTACATGTTGGTTCCAAAAACATTTAAGTTAAATTTAATTCAAGTAACAAGGAAATCAAAACAGTCAATGAGGAATGTGATGAAAGGGTCGACTTTTATGATACATTTAAAGCTGACAATCATATTTTGTCTATAATCTCAAGGGCAAATGGAATGATTGGCTGGATGGTTCGAAATTTTATTTCAAGGGAGGTAAATGTGGTTTTAAAAATATACAAAACCCTAATAAGACCTCATATAGAATATTGTGATCAGGCCTTGGCTCCAATGTCGAGAAATGGAAATTGGAGTGTCATATTGAGAGCACAAAAAGAAGAGTGACAGAAATAATAAAATAATTAAAAGATTATAGTTATACGAAGATTAGAGAAATTATGATTTATTATTTTACTAGAAAGAAGAATGAGAGATGATATAATTGAAACTTTCAAAATAGTTAATGGAATTTCTAATTACAGTAGATTTTTTTCAATATTTCTCTTCAAACCGAAAATTTACGGCCAAGACGGATTAAAAAAAAAAAAAAAACGAAGTCTATTAACCAATTCGATTTTTTAGCGAATGGAGTAATATATTTTTGGAACTTGCCTAATCAGATCAAAAACAGCAATAATATATATAAAAAAAGGTTAAATTGGATGGTTTCAGAAAGAATGATAAAAAGAATTTAAGAAGGCATTTTTTGAACTCTCGAATGAATTTGAATATAAATATCGTATTAATAGTGTATATGTTCTGTACAAACATCATTTTCTTTAAGTGTTGATGTGAGAAGATAGTAGAAAATAGAGCAAGGAGGCATAATAGATAATAAATAAATAACATTCTGTGAAGTGGTTTAGGCGGCTACATTTTCAACAAGTTTTCTCTTTCGCCGGACACCAGCATCAGTCATATAGTCGGCTACATTTATCACACTCTTTTGGCTGTATTTTTGGTCTGGTTTTCTTTCTTCTAAGTCCTTACCCGGTTCGTATGGTGAATTAGACCGCAAAATATGTTGGTTGAATTGATAACTGATGAAAGTTAGTATCAAGAAAAAAGATGAATATAACTTTGAAGTTTTAGAGTATTATTTTACAGTTTCAAACAGATAGTTCTGTTTGCGGGTATATAATGTTATACAAGAATAAACGTATAATAGTCCACTTAATTGAAGTCCTTGTGTCGTAGTTGGGTATACCAAAGTTTCACAGTTGGAATTTTAACAGAAACAATTTTAACGTCCGTTAGTTCTGGAGTTCGGTCGAAAAAAAGCTCTAGACGTGTCTTTTGATATCTGGCACCGAACTATGCGCGCCAATCGTTGGTTAGTTTGAAAGGTGCAATGACCAATTAAATGTGTAATACATGGCCATTAAAGAGTGAAGTCGAACAAAAGAGACAACCCACATATCTTAGGTATATATATTTTTCATATTCGTTTTTTGTTTGCTGTTCCTCCATTTGTGCTCTGACTTGCAACTTTTCGCCATTTCTCTGGATTTGTCGAGTTTCAAGTTTGGAATAAGCAATAGATATTCTGATAATTCTTTGACTTGGAGTTAAATTACGAACGTAGACTTTATTTCTTCGAACTTATTAGCGAAGTCACAACGTTCAGCAAGTTCATATAATTTTCTTGTAAAAATTGTTATGAATTCTCTGGGGTGTTGCGCACTTAAATGAAATTTAGCCTTTTCATAAATAATGTTTTCCTTCGGAATAAAGTGAGCTTCGAATTTCCCTACTACCGTATAGAAATCATTCTTATCCTCTTTCTTTGAAAATATAATAATTTATATACATTTTCGGTTCTAAACTCAATAAATAAATAAATCAGAAAGAGCTCTTCTATACTTAATTGTTCTCCATTTAAAAGATTAATTCTTTTTATTTTTTTTTTTAATAATGTTGCCTGCTTCATTGATTTCATTGAAGTCCAAAAAGTAGGTTTCCATATTGTTCACAGTACTGTGTGATGCCATTGTTTGTTGTGTATTGTAAATGTTAATTGTAAATAAAGCTTTTTTAAAATTAATCATTATCATTTTATTTTTCACTTTACAGCTTTTGCCTACTCACTGAGTAATTTCTTGAAAAAATACTGACCAAATACTTTTCAATCACACTTTAGAAATTTTCATGAGTGCGAAACTGGGAAAGTTAGTATATATATATATATATATAAGGTGGCCGATCGGCTGATCGTTGCCAAGGGCTACTCGATGGTATCTTTTTCAATGGGTACTATGCTGAGGTGTAGAGGAGGGCGTTATTCCATTCCTTAGATTGTGTTATATAGAAGCGTGTGGTTGCAAGAAAAATAAAACTGACGAGAAGAAAAATAAGACCAATGAGAAGATGTTTATTGAATAAATAAAATAAACACGCGGATGAAATATCTGGTCGGTTGGCGGAGGGTTGTCTATTCGGCGACGAGCAGTTGCTTTAATCTAGTCGGACGGTGTTATCGGGTGATGCTCTTGTGACGGCCGGAGATTCAACTGCCGGGTGACCTCTGTTTGGCCTATTTATGTGTTCCTGATTTCAACCACCTGCTCCAGAAAATTACTACTTGTGGAAAAATATGATTGGTTGAAAAATAGACCTTTTTTTATAACTGAGAATTTTCTGGGGATTTTGGATAGATTATACACGGAACCTATGCGCAGAAGCTATGATTTTCTCAGTTTGACACTGGCCGCTGTTATTTTCTTCTACAGTGTCGATGTCTTTGGGTCTGTGTTTTGTGTGTTTTAGTAGTTAGGTGTGTGAAGAGTTAAGTGGATGAATCAGAAGAGATTTGATGTATTTTACTATTACAATTGCTTCACTTACCCTTAATCTGTCCCTAATAATGTTGAGTGTTAAGCAAGGAGGCATCAAGTACCATTTTGGTATGACTCAACCTGGGATTGAACCCCAGTCTCCCGAGTCGTTGGCGGACACTTTAACCATTAATATTAATTTTTTTTAAAATTTGGGTATCTCACACGTCACATTTAGTTTTAGTGGTAGTGGAGGCTGCCTGTAAATGAGATGTTGGGTAGCAAAAAACAGTGAAATGAAAGTGGCCCTGACTCTTGCCGCGACAACCAAAAGTTAAGGTTGGTGAGGAGATATATAGATGTACCGAGAAAATAAAAAAATAAAGTATAAATCATACAAATAGTAAAAATGGAGACGGGGAGGGCGCGTAGAGACATAAGTAGAATCTCATTTTAAAGATATCTTTTCTCCGTGTATACTCATGAAAAAAAAAACAAAAAACAAGGTGGCTGTAATGGATACATAATACAGATTTTCATGCTTAAGAAAGTCCAGATTTCCTTATATATATATATATATAAAAAGGTTTCTATTTTTTTTTTTTTGGTTAAGACTTGCTTGTCAGAAGGATATTACCTGTTATCTTGATCCAAACCTGGCTCAGTGCAAGTGAGTATACTCATATAAGATATAGAACATAGACAAGTTTGTGGTATGTTTACCTTTATAATTCGCTGCGACTGGGAGGGAAGTGACGTAAGTCGTTTTTCATTGGCCAATATCATTTTAAAAACTCATTAGCAGTAGCATTTAATTTTTTTTTCTTTTGATGTGTGAACTGTGTGATTTTGCATGCTGGGCGTATTTTTACTGCAGGATCGCCGGCTGGAACAAAAGTTTCGGTAGGGTCACTTGGGAGAGCAAGTATGATGTTGGAAGATCCGAAACTTGTAAGGATTCCTAGAACATCACTGACGAGGCGATTCTGTGCACTTTTTTAAGTGTGTGACTACAATATATATATAAAGATTATAGGGGACCATATATATATGTATGAACCCTATAATCTTTATATATATATATATATATATATATATATATGGGTCTTTATATATATATGGGCCCCTATACATGAATATGCCTGAGTGAGATGACCTACAAGAACTTACAACAGCTCTATGTGGACACAGGATGTTGTTTAGAGGACTAGCCTGGAGCAATGGATGATTGGGATAGTTGAGAGAGAGAGAGAGAGAGAGAGAGAGAGAGAGAGAGAGTCAGGGAAATCTATGCTGTCAGCGAGATTTGATGATTATGATGATATATGTAATTAGATAGTGAACAAGTTTTTAAAAAAGCGATTAATATCTTTTAGAAAAAGGGCTAAACACAGGCCAGTAGAGCTACGTAAATATCTAAGACAATCGAGGTGCACGAACCCCCTCTTGTCACATTACTTTAAGTTTCATATGCCTATGAAAAAGCTATGATGTTCAGATGTGGTCAGCAAAAAAGAATTGTTGAAGAGACTAAAAAATACTGAATACTCCGCAAATACAAAATACTTCAACGCAACGGAAGTGAAACGATGAAGAGTAACGAGAAACACACACACACACACACACACACACACACACACACACACACACACACACACACACACACACATATATATATATAAACGTAAATATTTTCTCCCTAATTCCTATCTCTCAAGATCTATTTACCAAGATTGATTCAGCAAGGTCGATTTAGCAACTGAGAAACTTATTCTAAACTTTGCGGAGAATCCAAGTTTACAAGACCGCGCAAGATAATTTAAAATATGCAACAATGAATTGGTGTACTCTGTGCCAACCAACAGATAGATAGATAGATAGATAGATAGAGAGAGAGAGAGAGAGAGAGAGAGAGAGAGCAAAACCATGTATATATCAAGTCACGCTGACAGCATGGAGTTCTTTGACTTTCTCTCACCTTCTGTCCCAATCATCTATCGCTCTTCGTAGGTCTTCTAGACTGCATCTAGTATCCGCACAGAGTTGATGTATTTAAGTCCTTGTTGGTCGCTAAATACTGTCTCATCTACGTGTAGGAGTCCATATATATATATATATATTGTCATCCAGAGACAGACTGTTTCGTTGTATCACAACTCTTCAGTGTGGCTAGACACGCAGGACGCTTACAAGCTGGGATAAAACCCCGCCCAACTTTACGTTAGACTTGTTATTTTACCGCTCGGCCACCAGGCAACCTACGTCAGCTCGGGAATTATAACGCATTATGTATTAGCTTTCGTTTGTTGATATTTTTTGCGTTACCGGATTCTGGAGTGCTCAATTCGTTAGAAGAGTTTTGTATATATATATATATATATATACACAGGGTGGAACAATAAAATTGTCGCTCTAGAAAAGACGACATGATTCCATTTCCGTTTAATGAAAACCGGTTTTCTTTTTTTGTTGCAGACCATCTACTAGTTGGCCAGTTGTGTACAAATCCCAAGAAAGTGACACAATGTTCAACGAGCAAGATCGGAGATGCGCTGCTGTACAACTCATGCTCTCTACCGATCCAAGTTATGACAACAGGACCATTGCCAGCACCCTCAAAATGTAAATATGGATTGCCACGAATAACAGGGACGTGCCCAGGGTGATGAAAACAAAGTTTCCGGCTACGGTTATGGTCTTTGGTGTGGTTTCAAGTGAGGGCCACATCATGCCACCTCACATCTTCGAAGTCGGCTTGAAAGTCAACACCAAAGTGTACCTGGATGTGCTGAAGAGTGTGGTGATCCCCTGGTGCAATCAGGTGGCCGGTGGCAGACCCTGGGTGTGGCAGCAGGACTCGGCGCCGGCCCACAAGTCCAAAGAGACCCAGGCTTGTCTTCAGAAGGAGTGCTACGACTTTGCACCCTTCTCTCTATCTAACTACATTTTTTTTCTTAATACAATTCATCAAATCTCTGGGCGTGCACAGGTTTACACGGCTGACTCTTGAAAACTAACCATTCTACAAAAGCCAAAATGATGTTTCTTCTTTATCTGTTGTAGTTTTCAAAATAAATATCTTTAACCCAGGTTAAGCCTCTGTCCCAGTCACCACAAGAAACTGTGACGTTAACCGCTCAATGTCACAGACCCACATGTGCAAACGCACACTGGGATACATACAGGCACATACAAACACGCACAAAACTTACTGGAGGATAGAATCTTTTCGGCCCGATTAAGTAGTCCCATCATATGATATAATAAATAGAAAAAAAATAATTAAAATCAAAATTTGCCGATAAGAGGAAACAAAAAAACATTTTTTGAAAAATGAGGAGAAAAATGCACTGGAGAATTTTAAAGATCATTTTTATTATTTTAGCCTGAACTGTATACGTCTGGGTCATGTTATTAGAAGGATTTCGTTTGCTTTTATTTAAGTCGATTTTTATGATTTTTTTTTTCAGATTTTCATTTTTTCTTCGTGTAACGTTATTATGAACACTGTCATGAAAATTTGTCTAAATCAACATATTAAGGCATTAAATGAATAAAAGCTATAAAAGTTTGTGAGTTAAAATAATTATATACGATGGTTTAAAGTCAGCTCCACCAAAGTTAAGGATGAAGAATTTGTTTTGAGAGAATGTTTATGGTTTTCAAATAGATTTCAGAGAATAGTTTTTCGGGCTGAGGCCGCAAAGACCTACTCCTGGAGTATATATATATATATATATATATATTGGAGGAAGAGAGATTAAGAAAGTCTTTCTTTCTTTCTTTCTGTGAAATAACGTGTTTTGTTTTGATGTTAAAGTTGAAACTATTTCTGCTTTTTTTCCAAAATTCACAATCTACTTTTATCTCAAATAAATGCTAGCACATTCCATATCTATCTATCTATCTATCTATCTATCTATCTATCTATCTATCTATCTATCTATCTATCTATCTATCTATCTCAGTTTCAAAATAACCCCTGTATATCCATATTGATATACATACACATGTAAATAACTCAATTGGTTTAAATCTATCTATCTATCTATCTATCTATCTATCTATCTATCTGTTTGTCTGTTATTTTCCTCAATTTATTTACTAAACTCAAACCGGTCTTCTTCGACCTATATTTTGTCAGAAAATGGAAGAAAGTACACAATGCCCAAAGAAGGCTTAATTCAGAAAAAAAAGGATCACTTGACTCTTCAAATGTCACATGACCTTTTAAAACTACCGACCTAGATTCATTTATAGCATTTCAACCCCTTTCAAATATCACCCACAATGCATCCTGCATCCGCGTATTTCACTTCCCACCACTAAATGTACATCTCCCTTTCCAACGGGTTCCTGTCACTCATGAAGACTTACCCCCAAATCCAGAGGGTGTCAATATCAGTCACTGATTTGTATTAAGTTCAAGCTTTACAGGTTTTACCTCCCCACTTGTAATATTTTCGCCTGTCAAACGTTTTGGCTGTGGAAGAAAAGCTTTTTGACTTTTTGCTCACATAATTCATCGGCTTTAATTATGCTTAATTCTCTGAGAAATTTCGACGCTCGTGTTTTGTCCTTCGTTGGCCGCAGATCAAAGGCGCTCGGCCGCAGAGTTCAGGAAGCGGCTAGTTTGCTCGGCCAATGAGATGTCTCTTGCCAGCACTTAGTCTGGGAGCAACGTTTCCGCGTGGAACTTTTAAAAACTGTTCCCTCAGGTCTGCTGTTTTGCGCCCTTCCCAGGGCACTGTGTGTACATGTGTGTGTAATGGAAAGAGGGCACACAACTTCCCGCTCCACGTGGATTCGTGCCAAAACACCCAGAAGGCGACAGAAGTAGAGTAGGGTAGGGAGGAATTTCTTTTTTTCATTACATTGTTAGAACTTTGTACTTGACGGATATCTGATCATGGCATCATCTCAGAAAGTTGCCTTAGTGCATCTCATAGTGAATACATGTGTATATGCGTGATATATATATATATATATATATATATATATATATATATATATATATATATATATATCAGTCAACGTGGGCCTCCTGTACATTATTTATCGCTGTTGATTTGTTCAGTTCCTCATTCGCCGTGGGGAAATGGTTAACAAACTAGTTTCGCAGAATATTATTGCCGTAGTGATTTCGATCCTCATTAAGTGCTTCATATTTGTGACTTTCTGTCGGACTAAGGTTTAGTTTGGTTTTGTTTAGTTTTACGGCACATCAAGCAATGTTGGTTATTTAATGCCAAATCATATTTGTACAAATATATTAAGTATATGATTTGTAAATACGTCTCTTAAATACACACAATTAAATGATCAATTGTATTTCTAAAAATTCAATTTAGCATAAGTCATTTGTTTGCACATAGTTAAAAAGTCAAACAGTTCTATTTGATCCATTGATAAGACCATACCAGGTGCTACCACTCTCGGTCAGAGTGGACCAGGGAGTAATGGCAATGAAGAGGTACTCTGCATTCCCCAAAACTCCAACACTACTGGAGCCTGACCATCAGATTATTTTGTATCATATCCAGGACGCGCATTGGAGGGGTGTCTTACCTCACAGCAGAGATGAAGTCGGTATATTCTACAGCCCCATCCAACTGGGCTGGTCGGATAAAGATAATCTTAGTAAATATTTAGACTGAACTATTGTTATATATATATATATATATATATATATATATATAATAAATATATATATATTAGATATATATATATATTTAATCCATGGAAAATAGTCCGCAACCCTAGGTTTTATGAAATATTTTTGAAAATAATATTTATTTATTATTATTATCATTATATAATAGCTCTATCCTAGATATTGAGCACTCTCCAATTTATATTGCACTTGGTTCGACACATACCCACAAAGTGATTTAGTGACAACCAATACTCTTATAATATATATATATATATATATATATATATATATATATATATATCATCATCATCATCATCATCATGTCGTGCCGCCAGCACGGATATCCCTGACCCTCTCTCGCCACTTCTCCCTATCATTCATCGCCTCCGGCAGGTCTTCAGGGTTACATCCTGTGTCCTCACATAGTTGCTGTATGTAAGTTCGAGCTAGTCGTCCTGCTTTTGCACGGCCATATGTGGGGGTCCATTGGAGTACATCACTTATGAGCTCGTCCTTGCTTTTCCAGCAATGTCCTGCGTGTCTGGTTCGTCTTACTTGTATAGTTTTCGTGATGGGGGGCAAGTGTCCGTATAGTTGGTGTCTCGTGGGGTGTTGTCGCCAGGACTTGTTCAATACTGCTCTCAACATTCTTGTGTAAAATCCCTCTAGTTTCTTCTCCAGCCGTTTAGTTAGCGTCCATGTAGTGCATCCATATAGCAGTATCGACACAACCACTGCCTGGAAGAAACTGCGTTTCACTTTATCGGTTAGGTCTGATTTCCATATGATTGAGAGCCTATCGATAGCCGTCCATGCCTTCGTCAGTCGTGTGTCGATGTCTTTTTCGGTTGATTAGACGCTACTTCCTAGGTAGGTGAATTTGTCTACTAGTTTCAGAGAGGCTCCGTCTAGTGTGGCAATGTTGCCCGTTTGGTTGTAACACGTATATTCAGTTTTATGTGCATAGACATGGAGGCCAATGCCAGCTGCGGCTCGTTCCAAACTATGCAGTAGTGTCTCTGCTTGATTAGGCGTATTCACCAGTAACGCCAAGTCATCAGCGTAGTCGGCGTCCGTGATTGTTTTTGCGGGGTATTTTTTACTTCTTCTCTTAGTCAGCTCGAAGCCATTTTCTCTGATTTTGTCAATCGAAGTTCTAAGCACGTAGTCTAGATAGATGATAAAGAGGTATGGGGCTAGCGTGTCTCCTTGTAGTACTCCTGCAACAATGTCGAAGTATTCCGTGTCTCCATCTGGTGAACGTACTTTCACTTTGGTGTTTCTGTAGAGAATCATTATCGCTGCTACGGTTTCTTTTGGTAGGCCGTATGCTAGTAGGATTTGCTCCATCTTCCCTCTGTGTATGGAATCGAAGGCCTTGGTAATGTCGACAAATAGTAATGTCGCCTGAAGGTTTTTTGTCCGAATGCCTTCAAGGATTCTACGGATGGTCAGTATTTGTGAGGTTGTGGATCTATTTCTCCGGAAGATATATATATATATGTATATATATATATATATACTGATAAAACGACATAGATTCCACCTTTCCAAAAAAACCTCTAAAACGAGTTCTACAAAATAACCACCAGATGACTCCTTACTGTTCGATTTATCTAAAAAAGAGACAGTTCCCCACAACCGGATAGTTGCCCACTGCCGGATTGTTCCCCACTGCCGAATAGTTCCTCACTGAATTCAATCTCCCCTAATGTAGCAAAAGCCGGCTTTGACGGCGAATAAATGCTCTCACTTTGAATTGTTTCCAAGAATGGATAAACATTTCTGATTTAAAATTCAAAATATTGAACAAACATAAATATACTTTGGGAAGTTCCCGTTGTGCTGTGGCTAGCGCGGTAAACTGCGACATCGTAGTGAGTTCGAACATAAATCGCGTTATTGTGTTCACTTTCCGATTTATACCATTGGTAATGGTATGAATCCCTTTATCCCTACCAGCTATGGTTAGTACCACGGCTGTTTTTCTACATCGATGGCTTTGGCATTGAATAACTCACGAAGGTTGATATGCCATTAAAAAAAGAAACCAAATCGTGAATATACTATTACATTTAATTGCTTCTTATTACAATTTGCCCTGTCGGCTGGGGCTGTAGAATACACCGAGGTAAGACCCCCTCCCAACGAATGTCCAGTGACCCAGTCGGCTGGGGTTGCAGAATACATCGACTGCACGTTTGAAGAGGAGTAAGACCCTCCTAAAGAGTGTCCTGATGTGACACTAAACAATCTGATGGTGAGGTTCCAATAATGCTGGAGCTTTGGGGAATGCAGAGTCCTCCTTCAATGACATCGCTCCCAGGTCCACTCTGGCCCGGTGTGGTAACATCTGATAGGGTCCTATCTATGGGTCGAATAGAACTAAACTGCGTACTGATGCTAAACTAAATTGTTTGAAATAGAACTGTTTTTGACCGCGAAACTATACTTGTGGTGAACTGAATTGTTTGAATTAGAACTGTGTGACTAAAGTGAATAGCATGAAATAGAAGTATTTTTAACCATTAAACTATTTTCTTACATTTACACTGCGTACTTATGCTAAACTGAATTGTTGGAAATGGAATTGTTTTTGTATGCTAAACTGAATTGTTTGAAATAGAACTGTTTTGACATTTAACTGTTTGTAAATAAAATCTATACTTATACTAAACTGAATTGTTTACATTAGAACTATTAGACAAAACTGAATAGTTTGAAATAGAAATGTTTTTGACAATTAAACTGTTCTAATGCTAAACTGAATTGTTTGAAATAGAACTGTTGATTTTTATAAAATGGATTTGGCATTAAATAACCTACAAAAGTTGATATGCCATAAAACCCAACCAACCAATTCTTATAACAATGCTGTACTCTATTTCCATGCGTATTTACCCAACCCCTCTGCCACGACACAGGGTCATTTTTTAAAGTAGAGTACTACTAGTTTGAATTTAGAGTTTTCCTTCTCCTGGATCAGTTGCCAAACTTACGTCAAAGAGCCCAGTCTGCCCTACTATTTACTCATAGAAGGAGAATGGTTGGATTCATACATTTCTCCTGGGGTATTAGAACAATGTGACATGCAAACAGCTTCGTCCATGGTTTGAACTCGAGTCAGCCAGTCTATTTTCAAGAGGAATAATAGATACGCCACAAGCATCTCCATTATCTTATATGAGTAATTATTATTTAATGAACATGATAATAATTTGTTTCCGCACAGTTATATGGTTTCAAGTATTTTTATTTAATACAAATAACTTTAAAACAGATATATCTAATCCATAGATGGGACAATAAAATGTTTTACTAGTTGGGTTCTGAGTTGACCTGGGATTAATGGCGAGGAAAGGGTGACTATATTTCCCACTGTTCCAGATCTGTTATCTCGCCACCTTATATTTTTTATTACTGTCATATTCAGGACACCATTATTCTAGGTTTTTCTCCCTCTGCAGGAGATGCAGTCATTGTATTCTCGACCACGACGGCAAGGTAAGACATTCTTGAAATCATTTAATTTTGTAAAAATTATTAGTATTAGGTAGGAATACTTGAAACCATATAATTGTGCAGACAAATTACTATTATTATAATTATTTTTATTATTAAACAAAAATAGTTACAGGCCCACTGGCCTATTGGGTAGTGTGTTCGACAATGGCACGGGAGACCAGGGTTCAGTCCCAGGCCCCATCATACCAAAGACTTAAAAAAGGGTACTGGATACCTCCTTGGTTAACACTCAGCATTATAAAGTATGTATCAAGGTTCAAGTGGAGCAATCCAAGAAAAGGAGTTGCACCCTTCCCTACACCTCTGTGTAGGAGCTATTGAAAAAGGAACCTTCGGGTCGCCCTCGATTAGTGTCGCCAACTTTATGTAATTGTTTGCAAATTATCAATATTAGAGATGAATGCTTAAAAACCATATGGGAGGTCCCTGTGGCTAAAGTAATGGATTGCAAGATCATAGTACGCGAGTTCGAACTTCAGTCACGCTATTACTTTCACTTTCCGATTAATACCCTTGGGAAAGGTATGAACATTGTTATGACCTTCCGCTATGAATTAAATAGTACCACGAATTTTCTTTAAAAAGGATGGATTTGGCATTAAATAACCCATGAAGCTTGATATGGCATTAAAAATAGAAGAAAAAAAACTTAAAAACCATATAAATATGTATCCAAATCTTCCACACGAGACGATGAAAAAATGTCAATTTTCAAGCGGGGTTTAATAGGTTTGCATACAGTTTTCTTCTCCTTGGCTGGTTGCCATACCAAGTTTAATGAAACCAGTGTGCCTATTTATTATTCATTCATAGCTACTTAAAAACTATATTAGTGCATAGAAATTATTTGCATCTGCAATTGTTACGTGAAGCTATTGTCGTTTTTAAAGGATTTTTATCTTAAGTTACTTAAAACAGTATAATTGCCTCCGAATTAAAAAAAAAATGTCTTAGATATTAAATAACACAAGTTTTAACATGCCATTGTAACAGTCCCTAACCAACATGTGTCACCAAATCTAAATATAGAAAAGTATCCATGTGTGTCATAATTTCCAGAAAGAGCTTTTCCCAATTTCGCCTCATAGTTTGGTGGGCGAGAACATTTGCTCTTTCCCACTAGTCAGCCCTGCAATCGAAAACAGACAGACATTAGATTCTCCATGCTGAAATAAAAATACCAGTCACAAAATTTCTCGACGATGACCAAGTTTTAACCCTTAAGGCATTTCAAAATTGACTCGCAAAAAAGCAATTAAAAAGAATACTAAAACATTTACTTGCACTGTACACATGTGGGGTATGGGGGCTAAAGATCACGGGCAAAGGGCAAGGCTGTGTTGCTGTTTGATATCTGACTCCATATTTTGGTTATTTTATTTTACCCCCACGTTGGCTAGTCGGTGTAACGCCTTGCCCAAGAAAGTCCCAAAAAGAATTATACAAAAGAAAAGACATGCAACAGATAAGAGACAAAGACGTTTCTTTTATACTTTCCTTTATTTACTGGGTTCAACAACCATTCCATGGATGAGGGAGTTTTTCCCGAATACATTGAAATGGTTGAATCCCCCAGCTAAGGTGTCAAAAATACGTTAATCGTTTCATGTATGTATTTGTCCTCATTTGGTATTTCGGGATTCCAAAAGGATTAGTTTTCTTTAGGAAGTTTGTCAAGGTCCGGTAAGGGTTAGTTTATAGTTCATTTGTGGGTCTTGTATATTTCAGCATAATGCTGACCGAGAGAGAACTGCTACTGGGTGAAAGGGACTAACTAACGCCACGTCCAAAGATGTAGGCGTGGTACCCAAACCCCAGACAGCAACGATGTTGTCAAATCGCTGGTCACCGCCTGAAAGAGAAAGAAAGCCTGTTCCTCTTTGTCAAGAGGTTGCATTTTTTCTTCACACATGCGTCATCCCTTTTTCCTGTCAGGGACCTATGGGAGTTTCTGCAAATTCAAGTTTTCCTTTTTTTTAGAAAATTCAATTTAATTATTTATTTATTTATTTATTCATTCGTTCCCTACACACATCCAAAAATCAATACTCATACAACATATCCTTTTTTAATTAATGCTCATTATTTAAGAAATACAGCACAAGCGGGTGGGGCTGTAGAATACAACAACTGTATTTCTACAGAGGAGTAAGACCCACATAACGAATGTTCTGGATAGTACATTGAGCAATCTGATGATGAGGCTCCAGCTCTGAAGCATTTGGGAATGTAAAGTAGCCATTCATTGCCATCGTTCACAGGTCCACTCTAGCCCGGAGTGGTAGCACCTGAAAGGGTCAATAGGTCAAATAGAACAGTTTGACAATTAAATCGAGAACAAAGAATGACTAGTGCTCAATTGAATTGCTTAAAATAGAACTGTTAGATCTTTTAACTCTGTGTAAACAAAGGACTGATGTTTAATTGGATTGTTAGTGATACATAACAATACTTGGAATCATTTAACTTGGTTGACTCATGTTAAATTGAATTGTTAGAAAAAAAACTGTTTGATCATTTAACTATGTGTATCTACAAAATGCGTTTACAAATATTATATTTGATATATACGTAAAAACAGGGTTTGGCATTAAATAATCAACAACGGTTGATATGCCATAAAACCAAACCAAACCAAACCAAACCAAACCTTGCCCAGTCAGCCGGGGCTGTTGAATACACCGAATGCACCTCTGCAGTGGGGTAAGACCCCCCAACGAGTGTCCTATATATGACACTTAACAACCTGATGGTGAAGTTCCAGTGATGCTAGGGCTTTGGGGAATGTGGAGCACCCCTTCATTGCCATTGCTCCCGGGTCCACTCTGGCCCGGAATGGTAGCATCTGATAGAGCCCTATCTATGGGTTAAATAGAATTAAATTGCATTATTATGCTAAACTGAATTGTTTGAATTAAAACTATTTGACTAAACTGAATAGCTTGAAATAGAAATGTTTTTGACAATTAAAATGTGTACTTATGCTAAACTGAGTTGTTTGAAATAGAACTGACTATTTGCATAAAAATGGATTTGGCGTTAAATAACCTACAAAAGTTGATATGCCTTAAAACCCAACCAAAAAAAAAAAAAAAAAAAAAAAATAAAAGAAAAAAGAAAAAAGACAAACTAAACCAAAGAAATAATACATAAAAACATTTGTTTCAACTCATCCTCCTGTTATTTGTTTACTTGTTTGCTTCTTTTATTTATAAATCCTTTCGGCATTAACCTTTTCATCACTGTGCTCGGAAAATTCCCCTGTAACAATATTAAGCAACATTTTGTTAAGAATTTGTTATACATAATTTATGACAATATTTACGTTACCCTCGTAACATCGTAAAACCAACCAACCAACCAACCAACCAACCAACCGGCGAGTATCATTTCTACTTGTATGCAGAGATCAATAAGTTCCCAAATTGTATAGAATTAACGTTCGGTATATTTAAATCGTACAAATGACCAGCAATAATAGGTTAGCAATCCTATAATGTTCCAGTCTCTACTCATCATTTGAAAATTCACCTTCCCATCGTTTTACCGTTAGGCTTTACCTGCAAATTTCGTGATAACTTGATACATAAATAAATTTCAATTAATTAACCAGCAACTGAATCCCAATGCTAAGTGAAAGCTCCATAAACAGACCCATCTTAATGCGTGCAAAGCTTAGCCACTCGTCCATCGAGGCCAACTGTTCGCAACGGCATAAAATTATCTTTGTATATATTTAGACCTTTACCTGAACTTTTGACAGTATCGTAATAATATATTTGTCATTATGAGATGGGTTATCTCCCTTGCTAACTATCAGTGACTTCAGCGAGGAGATGAAATCTGTATTTTTTTTTTCTAAATTCTTTCCTATTCCTTCTCTTCCTCCTTCTCCTGTCTCTGTCTTTTAATTCAAAATGAGAATAAGTTACAATGTAAAGAAATAGGGTTTAAGCATGAAGGTTTCTTGCGTGAGAGTTTTTTTTTCTTTCATTATGTATGTATTTTTAAAATTTTCTTTTCTTTTCTTTTTTTTTTTTTGGTTTGGGTGAAAATGTCTTATTTCGTTTTAAGAATAGATCGCTGGCCAAATACGGTACGTTGGAGATGAAAGGCGAAAGGAGTTGGTGAGGATGTCAGAAGAAATAAATTGACTGTGAGGAATGAAGACAGGAAAAAGATGTCGATGAGTTTGTGGGAGGAAGAAGAAGAAAAAAAAGTGAGGCGAATGGGTGAGAAATGCTAGTTTGAAGGTAAAAAGAATATTAGGTGGTGGAGACACTGGAACGGAAACCACTGTCCGGACCCACTATTTTCTTTTTCCCCCCTTCATCCCTACCTTCACCCCCACCTCTTACTTTCTTTCTTTCTTTTTTTCTTTCTTTCTTTCTTTCTTTCTTTCTTTCACGCACGCGCGATCCCACGCACATGCACACACATAGAGAATTGCGTGTACTTGTAACATTTAAACTGAAAGATTTGCTTAGCGTAAAAAAAAAAAAAAAAAAAAAAAGAAAAACGTGTGATTTTACGCAGCTAGCCACGACTGTGAAATTGTAATTTGTGTATGTATAAATAAATACGTGTTTTTTATGTGATAAGTATTTGATATACGTATTCATAGCGTTTGGGCCGAGCTATATATATATATATATATATGTGTGTGTGTGTGTGTGTGTATCTCAAATTGTATCATTTAAGGTGAGAAGATTCAAAATCTGTTTCGTGCAGATGAAATGCTATGTGTCTAATACTTTCGTGATTTAAATCTTGTGCCAGACAAAATTGGTTCTAAGAGAAAAAATATTTTTTCCTGAATAGAAATAGAAAAGTCTCCCATAAGGAAATTAGGATTTCCACCAAATGCCAAGAGGTGATTATTCAGCCTAGTCAGTTAAAGGTTTTTCGCATTATAAATGGTCTGATACCTGAAGAGAGAAAATGTCCTTGGTTATATATATATATATATATATATATATATATATATATATATATATATATATATATATATATATATATTGTGGTCTACAGTGAAGAAAGTAGCACCCAGTGACGCTAAAGATGAATGCTGACCACTCTTGAACACGAAATCGCAGAATAAAAAATAAAACACTTATGACAGAAAGAATCAGGTATTCTGGAGGTAAGACGTTTGTACTTTGAAAATGGTATGATTCAATTTCAGAAAACACATGGGCCGATAGTGAAAATGCTTGGACGATATAAAACACATAAAATATATCAATAATAGATGGACCGTCTTTGCATCTAGTTATTGTACTGTGATCAAGTACTCCTTTCATTTTTCGCAAAAACAAATGTTTTGGTTGCTTCCGCGGCGTCATGGCCCGTTCAATCTCGAAAAGACCAAGAGCAGCTTTCAGATCTCACAAGGACCTATCAGCACGCCAACTACCATAGTACTATTGACCACAACGGGTACCTTCCACAGCTTTGGTCACGTGACATACCAGCCACAAACTAGCATGTATAACCAAAATATTGCAAAGCCTTTGACTCAACCTGGTAAATTGTTCAGTTAATTCACACGTCTTCAATTGAATCTGAAATTTTTAAAAAACCCAGCTTCAGTCTCTATATTCTTTTTTACGCGAATGGTCCGAGAGACCGGGGTTCAATCCCTGGTCGAGTCATACCAAAGACTCAAATAATAGTACTTGATTCCGCCTTGCTTAACACTCAGCATTATAAAGTAAAGATCAAGGGTAAAGTGGAGTAATCCAGGGATCAAAGTAGCGCCTGTCCCTACACATTGGTGTAGTAGCTATTGAAAAGGGAGCCTTTATAATAAGATTATATGGACTTATTTTAGCTAACCCCTGCTACAAATCTTTAAGGGTTGGTAATACTTCTAAAAACAAATCGAGTGGGGTCCCCGTGGCTAGGTAATCGAGTTCAAATCCAGTCAAGGTTTTGTGTTCACTTTCGAATTAATACACTTGGGATAGCTATGGATTTCATCATCCCGTCAGGCATGGGTTAAATAGTACATATACTACCCTACAAGGATGGCTTTGGCATTAAATAACCCACGAAGATTGATATGCCACTTAACAATCCCCCGCCACAAACGCGGTGTAACTGAAATTCCTGACATGCAAGCAGATACATGTCTTGAAACGCTGAGTCTACTTGTGATTAGTAACAGGGCACCTCGATTGGTTTAATGGTTTTCAAGCTAGCCTAGAAAACCTTCACGAGTGAGTTCGAGTGTCATTGGGTGCCTCATTCATTCAATCTTTTGTCACATCTAAGCAAAAAGCTCAGTAAATTACTACTTGTGATCAGTAATAGCTAAAGATCATATCGACAGTTGCCTGAATTAAGATACCCAGAAATATAGGAATAAATCACTGCAAAGGAACTATAAGTTTGAACAAAAAGTATTTACACATGGAATTTTATGGACAATAACCTTTTTCTTTGTTAGTTAGTATAGTGCGCATATTTTTTGAAAACGTTTCAAAGGTTCATAATCTTATTGGAACAATTGCAGTTCTTTGCAATGGAATTAAACAAAGTGCGTGTTGTTGAATTATGCGTCCATTATGTTTTTACCGAAGGATAACGTCCATTGAAAGAAATAGGTGGAATTAATGTAAGTTGGTTCATATTAGAATTGGGTGTTTGCGAGTGATATTGAAATATGTGTTTGCGAAAAGCTTAGTACCAAAATCATGTAAAAACTGTGTTTGCATGTTGTGGTTGGTTTGTTTTCTTTGTTTAATAGCACAGCGGGCTATTTAATTCCAAAGCCATCCTTGTAGAACAGTAGTGGTACTATTTAATCTATTGCTGGGGGGGGGGGTAAGAGGGTTCGTATATTTCTCATGTTCTATTTTGGGCTAATACCCCGGTGAAAGGTATTAATCCTCCTTTGGGGCAAATAGTATCATTACTATCACTTTACAAGGTTAGCTTTGACATTAAATAACCCACGGTAGTTGATATGCCATTAAACAATGAAACCAAACTAAACTCACCAGCAAATTAGCCACTACAACCAGCAGAACTTCCCAGCTTCCGAATGAAATGATTTTGAAGATGAAATTTGTTTGCTTTGGCTTGGTTTGATTTCTTTGTTTAATGGCATATCAACCTTTGTAAGTTATTTAATGCCAAAGCCATTCTCCTAGCAGAACAGTAGTGGTACTATTTAACCCATAGCTGGGACGGGGTTCATGCCCTTCCCAAAGGTATTTGCCCGAAAGTGAATGTAATAACGCGACGTACGAACTCGATTACTACGATTCCGCAGTCCATCGCTTTAACCATTACACCACGAGGACACCCCCATGAAATTTGTAATTAAGTTGATAATTTTGTCAGTTTCATTAATTAAAAGACCGTCTTTGTATGCACTCCGAATGTGTGCATCCATTTTATACAGCCTGCTTGACAGGCCTATAACACCGTACTATTGTTTTCTTTTTTTTAAACAATAAATGTGTCTTTTTATTTAATGAAACCTTAGGAGTAATAAAATATTCTGATTGTGGCAAGAAGAAATCACAAATCTCAGCACCGATTGAATCTTCGAGTCATTTGCACCTTTACAAATAATAGTTCGCCTTTTAACGCTTGCTACTTGATTTAATAATAATAAAAAAGAGATCCAACGATAGTCAGAAAGAAACGAGGGATTTTTTATCGCTTAATCTCTTTGAATGGGAATTGATATAGACAGTCATAAATCTATTCTAAATTTATTTACGTTCTGTGCGTCTGTCAGGAAAAAACAGTTTTGGAAATAGATTACCTTCTTGCCCACATCACCTTCATTTATTCCAAATACATCGTTCGTTTCAAGTAACGCCGCCATTTAAAGTCGACTTTCTATCTCTTGAGCAAACATTTCAGTTGTGGCTCCAAACTAACTCCATGAATATATTTATATACACTTTGCTTTAGAATCTAGTAAAGCCCCCTGTTGTGAATTTAATATACTTTTTCATTCATGGAATGGGACATCATCAACTGTTTTCTTCATAGCTGTCAGCTGCTCTTACTCCTCACTTCTTGCTCTCTCTTCCTTATTTTTACCTAGCCTCATATTTCTTATATGATGCAATGACCAGCTAAATTCTAACTTTTTGATTCACAATAATTCGCATACCAACGTTTGAAACGCAGTGAAAATTATTCAGCCAATGGAGTAAAAAGAACT
This sequence comes from Sepioteuthis lessoniana, assembly GCA_963585895.1. Taxonomy (NCBI): domain Eukaryota; kingdom Metazoa; phylum Mollusca; class Cephalopoda; order Myopsida; family Loliginidae; genus Sepioteuthis; species Sepioteuthis lessoniana. The sequence goes on along the minus strand of OY757905.1, from coordinate 133,724,911 downwards.
ACAATCCCACTAATTTGTAGACTTGTTACTATTTTATTTGACTCCAACGAGTTAACCCCCCCCCAAAAGCAAAAACAAAAACAAAGAAGAAAAGCAAACAAACAAACAAGCAAAAAACAACAAAAAACAAAACAAATTTCTGAGCCAAGTTGCCAAATACGTAACCAGAAGCCAAAGATGTTTACACCTAACTTTGCGCATTGGATTTATTAAGAATCATGTACGCAGATTAACGCTCACTCTGTCATTTCAGCGAGTGGTCCAATGTTGTTAGACTTCGTTAATAGGACGATGCGGAACTACACAATCAGGTATCTCTTACAGCCCATAGGTGTATACTGATCGATATTCAATCGGTCATTTCGAAAGTGATCCAATGTGGTTTGACCTTCTCCGTAGGACGAAACAGAATCACATAATCCATTTCTTACACTAATTACTTTTACTTTCTGTATCCATCTAATGACATTTGATTTAGCAATACTTATCTACATTTTTTGTAATTGTTTTACATACAAATTTTGTTTTGTGAAATATTCTCTATTTTTCCTGTATATGTACATCCATTTTTTTTAATTTATCAAATTTTATTCTTTGGTATACATTTTTACTATCTATCTTCTTTGTTATCATTTGTGATTTGGTTTGGTTTGGTTTCTTTGTTTAATGGCATATCAACTTTTGTAGGTTATTTAATGCCAAAGCTATTCTAGAAGAACAGTAGCGGTACTATTTAACCCATAGCTGGGAGGATAAGGGGGTTCATACCTTTCCCAAGGGTATTTGCCCGAAAGTGAACGTAATAGTGCGACTGGAGTACGAACTCGCATGCTACGATTCCGCAGTCCATCACTTTAATCATTACACCACGAGGACACCCCTTATCATTTGTGAGTATCAATTAAAAAAAAAAAAATAAATTGGGTGTCAATTGAAAATAAAATAAAAAATAAAATGATAAAGTTAAAAGTTGCAGTTCCCAGAGACCTCCTGATAGGAAGCAAGAACTGTGCATATCTAAAGAAAGGGGAATCCGGGCGCCGAAGAGAAATTCTGCCATTCATTCGTTGCCACTTCACTCGAAAGGAATGACTCTTCTTCTGCTGGTGGTGGTGGTGGGGAAGAACACGTATCTCCTGTGTCACGTATTAAAGGCACGCTGGCTCTCCCACCAGTAGCAGCCTTTGTTGGACATACCTACTTGACACACGACAGACCTTCAAATTCACAACTCACTGGAAATGACTCTTCCGTTTGCAGCCGTCTGTTAAAAATACCCTACTGAAAACACCCACTGGAAAACAAACTTTAAACTCACAACTCACCCAAAATGGCTATAATATATTTCAACTCCTTGTTTTGGAGATGTGGCTGTTTTTGCTGGTTTAGGAAAGAGTACTCACAACAGAATAGTCACGGACCCAAAAATAAAAAAAAATGAAGTTTTGAGTTAAAAGCTATCTTCGTCTGTTTCCTTTCGTCCTTAGATTCTCTTGCAGCCTTCCACAGACAGAGAAGACAAGTTAATGGGTTAAGAAAAAGAACAAAAGAGTCAGATATAAAAACTAAAAATCATCGCCATAGACCTCAGCAACTACTACCGATGACTATAGCTACAAATGAATAACTAACCAAAATCTTCTGTGCCCCAAACATTCACTCAGAAATCTTCTTTATGAAAACGCATAGTTCAGCTTAAAAAAAAGTACAAGTAGGTTCGACATGAAGAAATTGATATGATGCAAACCTACGTCACCGACAAGGCTTGCTACAAGCATTTGTAAAAATGAGTGGTTGCTATTGGGTACATTACTTACACCCGGTTAATGAATTCACAGAGTCACACTTGAGCAGCGTTTCTTAAAGTGGTTTCTCTGGAACCCATAGAAAAAAATCTTCTGGTGTTCAGTAAAGTTTGTTTGTTTGGGTTTTATGGCATAACAACCCTTTTAGATTATTTAATGCCAAATCCTGTCCACAAAGTGAAATGGTTTCAAGTATTTTCATCTAACACGAATAATTCTCTTTACAATTAATCATTTCTTTGCACACAGTGAAATGGTTTCAAGTATTTTCATCTAACACGAATAATTCTCTTTACAACTAATCATTTCTTTGCTCACAGTGAAATGGTTTCAAGTATTTTCATCTAACACGAATAATTCTCTTTACAACTAATCATTTCTTTGCTCACAGTGAAATGGTTTCAAGTATTTTCATCAAACACGAATAATTCTCTTTACAATTAATTATTTCTTCGCACACGGTTAAATGGTTTCAAGTATTGCTATGTAACAGAAACAATTTGATTTGAAATCAGTTATTTATTTGCACATAGTTAAATGGTAATAAATTTATAGTTTGTAAGTGAATTGTTTGTTGGTAATTTTCTTTTGAAAGGATCAGAACTAATTTGTTTGCACGCAAGTATTGCTAATTTTACTACTCGTTAAATGGTTTCAATTATTGCTATCTAACACAAATAATTCTATTTAATATTATTAATTTGTTTGCAGACAGAGAAATGATTACAAGTATTACTATTTAGCACTAATTTGTTCGCCAATGGCCCGGGAGATCGGGGTTCAATCCTAGGTCGAGTCATACCAAAGACTCAAAAAGTGGTACTTGATACCACCTTGCTTAACAGTAAGCATTATAAGGTACGTATCAAGGGTAAAGTACAGTACTCTAGAGAAAGCAGTTGCGCCCTTCCGGTGTAGTAGCTGTTGAAAAGGGAACCTTAGGGTCACCTTCGACTACGGTCACCAACCTTACTTTATTCTTCATTCATTTGCCCACAGTCAAATGGTTCAAAGTATTACTATGTAATACCAATTATTCTATTTTGTATAAAGTTAAACAGTTTTAAGTAGTCCACACCAATAGTTTTATTTACACACAGTTAAACGGTTCCAAATATAACTATCTAATATCAATAATACAATTTAGGCAGACAGGTAAAGAGTTTCAAGTATTGCTATCTAACAGTAATAATTCTATTTAACATTAATCATTCGTTTGCACATAGATGATTTGAAGTATTGCTAAGCGTCGCTAACAATTCAATTAAACATAAGTCATTTGTTTACACACAGTTAAAAAGACAAACAGTTCTATTTCTAATAATTCAATTTAACATAAGTCATTAACTTGAACACACTTTAAATATCAAACAGTTCAATTTGACCCATTGATAGGACCCTATCTGGTGCAACTAGACTGAAGGGTTACTCCATATTCCCCCGAGCGCCAGGACTGGATCCCCAGCATCAGGTTGTTTAGTATCATATCCTGGATACTCGTTGCGGGGTGGTGTCTTACTACTCTTCAGAAGTGCAGTCGGCGTATTCTACAGCCCCAGCCGACTGGGCTTTTAAGGTACCTTTTAATGAAAATTTAATTGAGAATATTTTATAAAAAATTGTTGTTACTATATTAAAATATTATATTTTCAGGCAGCATGTTTATTAATAGCACTCTATGCAACACGAACGAACGTTTGGGTTCAGGTTTTGTCGCTTTTATTAATTTATAAAATGGCATTTTTTTTCCAAGTTTCCATACAAGTTTACGTTTGATATTGAAAAAAAGAAAAATCAATGTATAAGCGAAAGTTTTTTTGACTTGCGGCACTTAACGCTTTTTTTTTCGTTTCTAATAATCATTTCACACAAATCAGTCGGTTTCTTTTCAAAACATCCGGCATTAAGTTAAGACGAAGAACACACAGAGGCATGAGCACGCATAAAACATTCATGTATAATACAAGCACATGCACACACACACACACACACACACATATATATATTTGTGCGTGTATTTGTGTGTGTGTGTGCATATTAACAGGTATGAATATATATGGGACTAACAGGTAACAAGTAAAATACTGTTGTGTCGTGAAATTAGTAAGGTCGACACGCATGAAATAAGAGATGTCTTATACTGGAGAGAATGCGATACGCAGTATGGTAGTCGACTAATATAAAGAACCTTAATTATGAATCTATATAGGAACTAACAGGTAACATGTACAATACACTCATACATATATGTCGGGTCGATACTAGCTCACCTGAGAATCGATAACGTGAAACTCAGAGTCGTGAGTTTTTATCCTTGTTTTATTCAATTTTATTGTTGAACATATGGGTATATTGCTCAACATTCTTGTATACAGTATTTTATTGATTAAAAAAGCTTTTAATGTTAGATTTTAATCATAATTGTATAAGTACATATACGCTCTCGTTAGAGTTGTACAAGTTGTGTAACCATACAGTAGTACTGACACCGTCAAACATGCTGTCTTGAACAAATACTGGAAGCAGCATCTCACAAAATGACAGCTGTATAGTCAACTGACTTCCTTCTCAAAAACCATCCAAGTAAGAGGAAAAAGATTTGTTGGTTACTACTTGAGAAGTAAGAACATGCTCTTAAGCGACGTTCTATCGACTCCTACTCATGGACATACCAGTGTTGGCTGACTTGCAAAGATTTACATTCATAAGCTCTGTGTGGAGGCTTTTCAGCGGACTGTCTGTACCGGACGGTCAATGTTCCATGGCAGACTTGAGGCCACTTTTGGGTGGGCGGGCTGCATCACTGACACCTTGATCATCCTTGTATAGCACTGGACATTGCCGTCCAGTTTAAGCTATAATCAAGCATACGTGCCGGGAGCCAGATTTGGGTTCAAGTCATCAGGCCCACATTGCACTAAGTTGGCTGATGACCAGCATAGTTAAGCAAGGATCGAGTCTTGGCTCGTGCCCGACCATCCCCTCCACTAATCCCCACTATAATCGACCTTCGGGTCATTGACCTTGTGTCAAGTCCTGTCTGGTAGGAGGCAGAGACAAATATCAGCTCTGTGTGGTCACTGGATGCAGTCTATAGGACCTAATAAGAGCGATGACCGATTGAGACATGGTGAGAGAGTCAGGGAACTCGGGGTTATCAGCACGACTTGATGTTGAGGATGATTATATATATATATATATATATATATATATATATATATAAACATATAGATAGATTACCTTTCCGTTTTTGCTTGACTTATGAGTGACCAACAATTCCGCTAAAGATATAAGAAAACGTATACAATAAAAATACATGCGTATAGTTACATATATATATATATATATATATATATGTGTGTGTGTGTGTGTGTGTGTTTGTTTGTGTGTGTATGAGTGTATTAACAGGAAAGAATATATGTAGGAACTATCAAGTAACACACACACACACACATATAAAAATATATAGACACACGAGATGTAATGGTTACAGTCGTTGGAAATGGACACAACGACCCGAGTTCAAACCTGGATAAGCCTGTTCGCATTTCACATAGCGCTAATAACCTTAGGAAAAGGTATGAATCCAATTATTCTTCCTCAAACTAGAAGTAAAAAGTATGGAAAACAGGGCAACTAGTTTAAGAGAGGAAAACAGTGAATTCAAACCTGTAAAAATTCCATTTGAAAATTTACCTTGTGTCACATACTGTTCGTGCAGAAGAGTTGGGTATATATATATATTTGTGTCATTACGTAAGGTTATTAATTAAAGTTTAAATCTAATTCAATATAAAATCTGTAATTTAGGCCAAAATGTAATTAAAAAATAAAAAATGAAAAAATTTTTTAGAAATACATTGACTACATTTCTAACCGAAATTAAAATTTAAAACGAAAGTGGGCTTAATGAGGAGATAACTCTTCACCCCTCTTCTATCCCCTCCCACTTTTCTGTGTCTATTCTATTTTTTTTTAAATCTAAAATGATCTGAAGAAGTCCTGTTAATTTTTTTTCGTGTTTTTGGAAATTTCAAAAATGCGTAACAGGATGGAAATAAATTTATAATCCTATGTGACCGGTTTTGTTGTTTTTCTTAAAATATATATATATATATATATATAGAGAGAGAGAGAGAGAAATGTGACATGATGTGCGGTTGAGTACTTAATTAATATGTAAAAATTAGAATTTATGAAATATATTCTAATATATATATATATATATATATAACTAAAAAGATCCTTAAAATAAGTATCTTTTTGTTCTAGGCTTAAATTGACCTAAAAAGCTGGTTGATCGTTCCTAAAGGTTAGTTAAGTGCGAGACAATTGTTTTTGATTTTATAGGTTAGCAAATTAATTTGATTTTTCGGTTGTCAACTAACTTCATCAATCATAATGCTGAAACGGATCATTTCATAAAACCTTTTTTCTAGTCCTTATCTTGGAGGTCAATGTCAAAAGGGAGATTTAATTTTGCTCCACCCTAAACAAAGGCGAGCTGGGCATGGCTCATCCAGTCAGGTGAGGCTGAGAATTTTTTTCAACCCCAATTGCTTTAAACCTGTTCCCTTTGGTCAAAGCATCTAAAAAGGGTTTTCTCTATATAACTCCTAATTGTCCCTTATTGGACAACCAATCAGAAACCATTTTTAGTCCAGATATTGATCAATAAAATTGGGTAAAGAAAACAAATCCTCATAGAGGATGAGAAAAAGGGACCAAGAAGAAATTCAAGACTGCCAAAGAAGCATCTCTTCTAGACCCGAGGCACTCCGAATAACCTTCTGACGTTACAAAAATTCAATGTCGCAGACATTAGAGACGTTAGTGTTACTCCAACTGCACCTCATCATCACTCTTCCTCTCTCGATATTCTTTCTTCTTCTGTTTGCCAGGAAAGCAAACCTCGTTTGTTTGTTATTTATTGTCTCACAAACGTGTTTCAATAAAAACGATTATTAGGTTGTTGTTAAACAACGGGCTTTCTCTATTCTTTGAGTTGCTAGACAATCTAGCCACCCATATTACCTGACCGTCAGAAGATCCGGCTGAATTGTGTTACCACCCTCCGTGGATCTTTTAAACACAGCGTGGGCACGGAAGGATTTATCAAAGCAAACAGTCGGAAGCTAATGTGGTAGTCACAAACACAATAGCCACAACAAGTACTGTGACTAGAAGTCACACCACATCAGGCTCCGTAACTTGCATAGGACCACATTATATATATATATATATATATATATATATATATATATATATATATATATATATATATATATATCCTATGAACTAATGTGCTATTTTACGTGTAGTATCTACATCTATTCCTACGTTTTAAGATGCATAGATCAGAGCTGCTCAAGACGTATCGGAACTGAAGCTATATTTGCTAAGACAATAATGAATAATGAATGAAACACTAATTTTCTTCAACAATAGAGTACTTGATAATCAACACATTGATTCCAACGAGTTTCCCATAAGTCAAATGTCTGCAAAAACTCTTATTTTGATATCATGTGAATCTTTGCCGCCGTATTTCAATAATTACCATCTGGTGAACATGGCGTCTCTCGCACTTGCATAAACCTGTGTTTCGCCCAAAATTATAGATGAAAAAGGCGGGGAGTCTCCGTTTCATAATAAAGTCTCGTTATTACGTTCACTTTCGGACATGTATGAACCTCCTCATCCTTCCAGCTATGGGTTAAAATAGCATCTCTATTGTTCTTATACAAGGATTGTTCTTATACAAGGATTGTTCTTATACAAGAATGGCTTTAGCATTAAATAACCAACAAAGGTTAGTATACGATTAAATAAACCGAACTGAACTGTAGATATAATGGTATTAAGAATTAGCACTGGCTCCTCTAGACAGTACTCTAGATGTAGAGACATCGAAAACACTCGCACACACACATATCTATCTATCTATCTATCTATCTATCTATCTGATTTGTAAGCGAATAGTTTGTTGGTAACTTTATTTTTAAATGTGTTAAAGCTTATTTGTTTGCACACAGTTAAATGGTTTCAGGTATTGATATTTAATATTTATAATTCTATTTAATATTAATACTTTGAACACAGTTTAGATGCTTCAAGTATTGCTATCTCAGTGCAAATGACCCTCAGCCACCGCCTTCTAGCACCTTTAAGATTGAATAGGGTTGGATATTTGTTGGCCAGAAGAGCAACTTGAAGAATACGACTGGGACAATCATATAGACGCTAGGGTTTGATAAGACTAGCCGATTGATATGATCAGGCTTCTCTGACTGTTCGTCTAGTCCAGTGAGGGCCAAACTGGAGTGTTGCTGTCACTTGACCACATCAGTTGATGGGTCAAGGACTGATTCAGTCACCAGGATCTCGTGGCATATCAACTCTTTTCGGGCCATTTAAAGCTGAATCAAGTCATTTTGATAAAACAGTTTTAGTTTGTTTTGTTTTATGGCATATCAACGATTGTGGGTTATTTAATGTCAGAAATAATCTTTATACATATAGATAGTTCAATTTCAAGCAATTCAGTTTAGTATAAATATGCAGTTTAAATGTCAAAACAGATCTATTAATTCACTAGCACACAGTTTAATTCTATTTGACTCATAGATAGGACCCTTTCAGGTGCTACCACACCGGGTCAGAGCGGACCTGGGAGCGATGGAAATGAATGAGTACTCCGCATTCCCCAAAGCTCCGGCATTACTGGAACCTTGACGTTAGATTGTAAAGTTTCATATCCAGGACACTCATTGGGGGTGGGGGTGGGTCTTAGCTCTTTGCAGAGAAACAGTCGGTGTATTCTACTGCCCCAGCTAACTGGGCAACTCGTTCTCAAGCATTAAAGGTTATCAATCACAGTTATTAGGTGACATCGTTGGTGTGTGTGTGTGTGTGTGTGTGTGTGGAGGGATCTTAAACCTCTGAGTATTTTACGTCCCAGTTGACAGGGTGGTCATCTAAATTTGAAATTTTAAAACTAAAATAAAGAGAATCCGCATAAAAAATTACTGTTTACACAATTTATAGAAAGTATAAATATATAGAAAATTTGAGATATGCAAGAGTGAGATAAATTTTTGATTAAAAAATGCAGTTAGTCTCGACAATTTATGATCATTTCGGCACAACGTTTCGGCCGATATGTCCGGCCTTCTTCAGGAGTTTGTCGAACTCGGGAACCTTCACGGAACTTTTAACCACATTGTGGAAATAACAATAAAGATGAAGACAATAGTCCGAAAACCCTTAATGATAAAAATCATCAAGTTTCGTCTCAGAAATTTAGACAACTAAGACATATCTACTTCAAGTGGCAATCCTTTGAAATTTATAGAACAGTTCCCACACCTCGGCAGCAATATCTCATCAATTAAAAGTGATGTCAACATACGTCTAGCCAAGGCATGGACTACTATTAAGAGTTCATCGGTCTTAGAAATCTGATCTCTGAAAAAATAAAACGGGATTTCTTCCAAGATGTGACTGTGACAATACTAATGTATGGATACATGCTACCGAATCGCATGGAGAAAAAGTCAGATGGGAACTACACAAGAATGCTACGTGCTGTTTCAAAGGAATCCTGGACGCAACACTCCACAAAGCAGCAGTTGTTCGGGTACTAACCTTCCATAACACAAATTAAGTAAGAGGAACGAGACATGCTGGTAAAGTAAATATGAACACGTAGCGACGTTCTCATATGGACTCTTCTTGCACATAGACCAATAAAGACTTACATATATTAAGTCTGTGCGGAAACTAGATGCAGCCTAGAAGACCTATCAGGAGCGATAGATGATAGGGATGGATGGCGAGAGAAAGAGAGAGAGAGAGAGAGAGAGAGAGAGAGAGAGAGAGAGAGAGGGAGAATCGGGGAAATCTGAGATGATGATGAGGATATATATATATATATATATTATGGATCTGGCAGTTTGTCTTTCACTCAGCACTAAAACTCTTGGGAAAGGCATGAATCCTACTATTCTCCCTCCAAGGGTAAAAGGTAGGACAGACTGGACTCTTTAACCTTGGTAAGGCAACCAGTCTAGAAGGAAAACATTGAATTCAAACCCATTAAATCCCCCCTTAGAAATGACCTTGTGTCTCACCCTGCCCATGCAAAGAGGCTTATATATATATATATATATATATATATATATATATATATATATATATATATATATGTATTATTTAGTCCAGTTAAACCAGAGTCGGGAATAATTCCGTCAGGACAAAAAAAATTCAACTATGAAGATTTAAATTTTCCTGGTAAAGAGCTCAATGTAACAATTTCTTTAAGAAAAACAATTGGAAAAACTCAACAAACTTTCATTTGGCTATGATAAATTTATTTCATCTGACTACTCCAACCATCTCATTGGTCTAGTGAGTAGAGTGTTCGCCAATGGTCCGGGAGACCTGGGCTCAATCCCAGGTCGCGTCACACTTTAAAATATGTCATACTTTAAAAATGATACTTGATACCTCCTTGCTTAACACTCAACAATATAAAGTACGTATCAAAGGTAAAGTGGCGCAATCCAGGGAAAGGAGTAGCGCCCTTCCCTACACCTCGGTGTAGTAGCTATTGAAAAGCGAGCCTTCTGGTCGCCCTTGACTACAGTCGTCAACTACACAGTGAATCCATAAGAAAAACTATCTTCTTCTGATAGCCATCACACAATGAAGAGAAAAAAAATCCTTTCGATAGATTCTTAGTCCATTATTTACATTTTTCGGACTATTGTCCCCATATTTGTCGCCATGTTTATCACGACGTACATAATACCTCATCTCAAAAACATAGACTGATTCTTCGTCGTTTAAAAGAAGGTGGTTTTGGAATTTGATCGGGGCCTAACTCTACAAATCAAGAGGAGATTTATCAAGAAATCTTCTACTCTTGGAAGCTTCAATAGTAGATTTAAGTTTTGCCTCGAGGAAAAAATAAACATCATTAGCTATAGATTTACTAGTCAACTATCAAATAAACGCAATGAACTAATTTTTAAATACCACCATAAAAATAGATTGAAACTCAGAATAAAAGGGTTAATAACAGAAAAATTGAAAGTGATAAAAATAGTAAGATAAAATTAATGATATCAGTATTATTATTGATACTATTAGTAATATAATAACAGTAACAACAACAACAACAATAATAAATTAGCAATAATTGTAATAATCGTTACTTTTTATTATAAATAATAGAATTATTAATCATTTTAATAATATTAATGAGTCCAATGGTAATTAGAATGGCAATATTCAGAATAAAAAAAATATGTAAAAATATCAAGAAATTAAATGAACATTAAATCTAACTCTTAAATGGAAATCAAATAAAACCTAAAAAAATTCTACGCAAGATAAGTTTGATATAAGTAATAGTGTTTATCGCCACGTTTTTCTTGACAAATAAATAAGTATATAAATAAATAAATAGACAAATTTTTCTTTAAACCAAATAGGCTAATTTATTGACAAGATTTTACTTGCTGAAGGTTTTGTGAGTCATGTAAAAGATTTTTCAGATACATAAGGACACATGACACCGGACGATGACTATACATCCGGATTTGACACCAACTTCTGGCCCATGGACGAGCAAAGACAGGACGACCAGTTAGAACCTGTATACCACAGTTCTGTACCGATACAGGATGTAGCCTTGAAGACCTACCGGGAGCGATGGATGATAGAGAGGGGTGGCGGGAGAGGGTCAGGGAGATCCGTGTTGGTGGCGCGACATGATGATGATAAAGAAGATGAAGAATCCATTGAAAGAATATTTCTATAATTTTTTTCTTTCCATTATGTGATGGCTATCTGAAGAGGTTGGTTTCTGTTATGGAGTGGCCAAGTGAAATAAATTTATAATAGCCAAATGAATGTTTGTTGAGTTTTTTCCAATTATATGAATTTATTCTGTAAGAAATTTATATATTCGTAATCATCCATTGAACACTCCTGGAGATTTATGAGAATCCTCTTGTATATTCTCAAATTGAATCATTTCTAACCCATATTCTTTGGACACACACACACACACACACACACACACACACACACATATATATATATATATATAAAATTGGCTACAGAGTTATAAAAATCTACCTTGGTTTCACCTATCCGAATCATCCTGATTTTTTTACACTATCAGAATTATCAAATAGTAATAAAAGATTATATATATATATATATATATATATATATATATATATTCTTTACATAATGTATATCACAGTAAAATGCTTATTAGGATGCTCCATTTCTTTTTAAACAGATGTAACAAATATCAAGAACTGATGTTACAAAGAGAACTCAACAGCAGCACGCCTCGTCTAGTTTCCATACGAACCTGTCTCTCAACCAAATATATATTTTACATACATGACGCATATAAGTATTTAACCAATCTCTAAGCACGAATAGGATGTGACACAATGTCAATTTTTAAGTGGAGTACGGCTGTTTAGAGTTCAGAGTTTTTTCTCCCAGACAGGTTACCTTACCAAAGCAAAAGAATTCAGTCTGCCCTCTAATTTGCCCATAGCTGGATGGTTTCATATTCTTTCTTGACTATGTAGTAAAATCAGTCTGGTCCAGTATTTGAATTCGTGTTGCTGATTCCATTTCCTTACGATAACGGTTTGATTTCTTTGTTTAATGGCATATCAACTCTTCTTAGGTTATTTAATGCCAAAGCCATTCTCCTAGAAGAACAATAGTGGTACTATTTAACCCATAGCTTGGAGGATAAGGGGGTTCATAGGATAAGGGTATTTGCCCGAAAGTGAACGTAATAGCGCGACTGGAGTACGAACTCACGTGTTCGATTCCGCAGTCCATCGCTTTAACCATTACACCACGAGGACACCCCTCTTACGATAACTGCTTCATTAAGTACATTATGTATATACACGCAAAATATTTCTACCGATAAATCTAAAACTTAAATAACTTTACGTTATATATATATATATATATATATATATATATCGATAATTTAATTATAAGTAATAAAAATAGATTTATGTTCAAATATTCAACTCTTTGTTATGTTTGCTTTGATTTTCAACATTCCTTCCATCAAATTCTCCAACAAAGAAAAATGACACCCTCCACCAAACTTTTCGAGTTGGACTTTTGCAATTAATTTACAAGGTAAAAATAATGATTTCGTTTTGTAATTAGGCAACCCGAGAATCGCCAATTAAAATAAACCCGGTAATTAACTAATTTATTTATTTGAACCTAGTCGCTCTTTCCAGTAAAACATTCACATGACTAATGTGGTGACGCGACACGCATTTATGAATTGTGCGGTAAATAAAAAAAGAAAGAAAGAAATTTGCCCCGAAGAAACGAAACGGCATCGTGAAAAGTAACGCTGTTGAAAGGCATATCGTACATAGTTTAGATTCGAATTAAAAAGCAAAAAAACAAAAAACAAAACAAAAAAACACCACAAAAATCAAAAACAAAAAAGGCTCAAAAAACAAAAAACAAAAACAAAAAACCAAAAACAAAACAAAAAAAAAAAAAATAGAAAGACCAAAAACAAAATAAAATAAACCAAAGAAAAATAAGAAATTAAAACACCATATAAATACATTGACAGAAAATAAAATTGCCACATTCTGAATTTATGTTTCAATTCACGCAAGATTAAATAATCTTATACAGGGATCAATACATGCACAGGTTCCAAAATAAAGGGAGTATCAGCAGTATGCAGATCACACATTATTACCCTGTATATTTTCCTTGGACGTTAACATAAGTCTGTATATACTTACCCGCTCTCTCCTCAACAAACATAAGCCCAATTTCTAAGTATAGTATAGCCGGTTCGAATTCAGTTTTTCTTCTCCCAGACTAGTTGACTTACCAAGTTTAAAGAACCTTGTCTATCCTGCTGTTTACCCACAGTTGGAGGGAGACGAAATGGATTCACACCTTTCCCAAGGGTATAAGTGATCAGTAAAACGCAAAATATCTCGTCCTAGATTTGAACTCGAATCGATTCCATTTCCTCCTCTGATAACGGTTACGCGACAAGCGCCTCCATAATCTTGTACTCTCGCAGAGTATTGCAGACAGTACACTAATATGTGTATTACTATATCACATGAAGGCTTAAATTTTTTGTCTACGATTTGAACTTTGACCGATGAGTTTATATCTGACGACGATAACCATTGCGCCACGCGTGCATCCAAGACAGAGCAGGAGCAACAATATATTGAAAACTGTACAGACTGCTTGAGGTCGTCAATATAAACAGTTTTTAAGTGCACGAATCATAAGTTGTCTTAGAAAATGAAATAAAAGACACTGTGGAACATTTAGTTCCAGTAGACCGACTCTGCAAAAAAGACTTGATCCATTTTTTGTCAACAAAGAAAGTAAATTCTGCTTGTTCGTAGATATGGCTATGCTATCAGATATTACTATGCCATCACGCCGTAGATACGACTATGCTATCAGATATGCTGTTAGATATGACTATGCTATTCGTGTAGATATGACTATGCTATCAGATATGACGATGCTGTCAGACCGTAGATATGACCATGCTATCAGACCATAAATAGGACTATGCAATAACACCGTTATCAGACTATACTATCAGATATGACTATGCTACCAGACTATGCTATCCAATATGACTATGTTCTCAGATATGATAATGTTATTAGATTATTAGACCTTGCTATCAGATATGACTATGCAATTAGTCGGTAGATATGATTATATTATCAGACCGCTATCAGACTATGCTATTAGATATGACTATGCTATCAGATATGACAATGCTATTAGACTGCTATCTGACTATGCTATTAGACATGACTATGCTATCAGATATGAAAATGCTATTAGACTACTATCAGACTATGCTATTAGATATGACTAGACTATCAGACTGTAGATATGACTATGCTATTGGAGGACTACTCACAGTAATTGAGAAATCTGTAAAACATAAGCATCAGGGTCGTTCCCATAATAACTGGTGCACTTGGAATGGAACAAAAAGCACTAGAAACAAGAACAGAGGAAATGTAGATTCTGAGATTTCCCAGGTTTCATTACTGAGTAAGGTGCTGGAGATTTTAAGAGGGTAGGGAGAATATGGAAGCGTATCTCTTTGCCACTGAGTAATCACTAATCGATGAAAAATATATCAGAAGCGATTTACTCAACCAGTCTAATGAAACTACCATTCATAATTTGAAGTGTTATTATTTTTAATGGTCGGGCATGCAAAGGATGCAGAATATAATTTTCAGCCTGCATCTTGGTAACATTTGACCCTCATACAATTTGTATGTAAGAGCTTACACTTAGAATATTGTATTAATGCAGGTGATTAAAATGGAAAAAAAAACCTCCCATGTATATTGTCATATTGGATAGGGACCAAAAATCAGTGAAAACTGAGTAAATATTTTGGGTTCAGTGTTTGGGATAAAATTGCTTGCGCACAAATCAGAATCTGTAATTGACATTAGGTGTTAAACCTGGCTTTACCTAAAGGATATTTGTGGGGCACTGTCATCCCTTCGTTTCTTAGGGTCATTTTTGAAATGTATTCAACGCTACTTAAAAAAGCCTATAAACCTTTGTATCAACACTTAGTGCACAAATTAGAATCTGTAATTGACATTAGGTGTTAAACCTGGCTTTACCTAAGGGATACTTGTGGGGCACTCTCATCCCTTCGTTTCTTAGGGTCATTTTTTAAATGTATCCAACGCTACTTAAAAATGCATATAAACCTTTATATCAATACTTAAAACACATTAAACAACAATGAAAATAGTATTTCAAGCTTGACAACAACGTATTTCTCTATTTCTATCGAGTTGTTTTTTTTTTATCTCCTCACTAAACGGTAGCACTCTGAAACTGGTTGACAAGTTCACCTACCTAGGAAGCAGTGTCTCATCAAGAGAGACAGACATTATCACGCGACTAGCAAAGGCATGGACAGCTATCGATAGACTTTCGGTCATATGGAAGTCAAACCTGATCGATAAAATGATGCGCAGTTTCTTCCAAGCAGTGATCGTGTCGATACTGCTATATGGATGCACCACATGGACGCTGACTAAACGGATGGAGAAAAAGCTTGACGGCAATTAAACAAGAATGCTGCGAGCAATATTGAATAAGTCCTGGAGACAGAACCCCACGAAGCAACAGCTATACGGCCACCTACTACCCTTCACGAAAACTATCAAAATTAGACGAACCAGACACGCAGGACACAGCTGAAGAAGTAGGGATGAACTCGTGAGTGATGTACTACTGTGGACCCCTTCACGTGGACGAGCAAAGGCAGGACGTCCAGCTCGATCCTACATACAGCAGCTCTGTGCCGATACGGGATGTTGCCCTGAGGATCTGCCGAAAGCAATGGACGAGAGGGAGGTGTGGCGAGAGAGGATCAGGTATATCCGTGCTGATTGCGCGACATGATGATGATGATGACGCTTGAGTCGTAAAACTTGAACAATAATTCTTGGGGAGACACCAAAATTTTACTCTGACCTGAGCCTAATCTGACCAACAGTCACAAATGTGGGCTACCTAGGGAACATCGAATTCATCGTAGTAGTAATAGTGCTCATGAATTGCTTGCGAGTCTGTTAATCTACAGTGAGGCATAAAGATAAGACAAGATACTTTGGCACAGTAAATATATGCTTAATACTTAATTTGCAAGGGACAAAATCTCTCTGCTCGAAGGGAGGAGAAGGCTGAATAATTTTGAGCTTAAATCTAGATCAGCAGGGTAAAGAAAATATGTATTTACTGGAAGAACCACAAATGTTGGCTCAAATACAACATTATGTAGTAAATTAATTCATTTTAATGAATATTGGACCGCATTTCGATTCACTCGCCTGGAATAATTTCCTCAGTCTTTTAATTACGGTAAACCTGGCTCCGCCAAACATCGGGTGATGGTAAACAGTATGATTTCAAAGGCTGTTTTCTTTGAAGTGATTATGATTTAAAATTAGACCAAAAGATCTCAGGACTTTTCTCACTGGACTTAATTGAAATCTGACTCAGTGAATACCTGATTCTGTTTTTAAACACAACACATTTGATTATTATCAACTGAAAATTATTTAGATTTTGAATAGAAAAACGTCCATTTAAAAGTTATCAAACCAGTTAGCTCTCAAACAGCAAAATGTCTAGCTACAAAATTCACCCACTGAGTGTTCCGTAAAGGATGCAATTCTCAAGACGATAGCATCTAAATGTTATACTACACCTGTGTTTCACAAACTTAACAAAATTAGATACTTTGTAACGCTCCTCCAATTTTTATTACAATGGTGTAAGGACAGAAGTGATGGATTGTGGTCTCAAAGTAAGCGAGTTCAAACTCAACTAGGGAAAGATATGAAACAACTTATCCTCTGAGTTATGAGTTAAACAGTATCACTGCTGTTCCATAAGAAAGGTTTTGGCATTAAACAAAGAAGCCAAACTAAACCTAATATAATACCCTTATGTTATAAAGGTAACTGATCAAGATCAAAACAATGCTATGCTCCCGCCCGGTCAGCTGATAGAACTGTTTGATTATTTAACTGTGTGTAAATAAATAGCTGATGTTTAATTAAATTGATAGTGATACATTGCATTACTTGGAACCATTTAACTTTGTTTACTTATGTTTAAAAATTATATTTATCTGATATATATATATATATATATATATAAACCAAATTTGGCATAAAGTAACCTACAATGTTTGATGTGTCATAAAACTAAACCAAACGCTATGCTCTCGTTTGTATGTAATCCATAACTAGCGTAAATTTATTTTGATTTGTAGCTATTTGATATCTTAGAGTTACGGTTATTGACGTAGAAAATAAAATCGAGAATCCAGTTCAAATCCAGGATGAAGCTGTTTGTGTTTCACTTTTGTGCTAATGCCCATGTAAAAGGTATAAATCCATCTGTTTTCCCCCTAGTTATGGGTAAATAGTAAAATCGACTGGGTTCTTTATCCTTGGTAAAGCGACCAGTCAAGGGGAAGGAAAACTCTAAATTTAAACCAGCTGTACTCTGCTTAGAAAATGACCTTCTGTGAAACCCTATCCTGGTGGAAAGTAAGTTAATACATAACTATCTAATCATATTAACGAAACTGCTAATTGAAATAAAAAGAAACAACTTAACGCCTGGGTGGACAGCTTTTCAATTATAATAAATGATTAAACAGTTCTATTTGACTCACTGATAGGATCCTAAGAGGTACAACCACTTCGGGTCAGATTGAACCTGGGAGTAAGGGCAATGAAAGGGTCTCCGGGGCGCCTAACATCGTTTCATAAATCATGAAAGTTCTTTGTATGATGAAGATATCGATGGATCGCTATAGAAGATTCGGTATCATCGTGTATCACTGTTAAAACAGGAAACAAATTGTTTCACAATTTATATATACATATATATATATATATATTTTTTTTTTATCAAGTCGTGCTGATAGTACAGAGTTCTCTGAATATCTCATCATTCGTCCAATCACCTGTCATTCCTGGTAGGTCCTCTAGAGAGCATCCTGTGTCCGCACAGAGCTGATGTTTGTAAATCAGTGTATCCACGTCTAGCAGTCCATTTGAGAACGAAGCTTCCTGCAGAAGTTATAACAGACGGAGATTACACGGATGATCTAGCACTTCTCGCGAATATACCTGCCCAAGCCGAGTGCCT